>NW_026845477.1:306622973-306717191 GCF_025583915.1 Anolis sagrei ordinatus | reverse complement strand
TCCTATTAGAGGTCCATCCAGCTGCTGCTTAAAAACCCACATAGGTAGTTCCACCAGGCCCCCACAGCATCTATATATCACCAGGGTTGGAAGGGACCCCCAAAGGCCATCCAGCTCAATCCCTTCTAGGCTGCAGATTCCTGGCTTTGAAAGGGACCCACAAAGGCCATCCAGTCCAGCCTCTTTATACAGTCAAAGCCTTCCTGTCCAGACTCTGCTTTGAAACCCCCAGGAAAATTTATTTTTATTTATTTATTTATTTGCTTCACTTCTATACCGCATATTTCAGCCTTTAACAGGCGACTCAATGCGGTTCACAGTGCAGTTAAAACACAGTAATACAAAAACCGGAACGACAAGTCGCTCCACCAACAATTAACATCAGACAGACAACCCACAAACAACATATACAACGCCTCCGTTAAAGTCAGATCCATTCTCATAGTCATTATGCCGTTCCTATATTCAGTTACCGTCTTCCTTAGTTAGTTGCATTACTTAGCCAAACGCTTGCTCATAGAGCCAGGTCTTAACCATTCTCCGAAATGCCAGCAACGAAGGTGCCTGTCTGATGTCTGCTGGCAAAGCATTCCATAGCCGAGGGGCCACCGCTGAGAAGGCCCTGTCTCTCGTCCCCGCCAAGCGCACCTGTGACGCAGGCGGGATCGAGAGCAGGGCCTCCCCAGACGATCTTAATGTTCTAGTCGGTTCGTAGGTGGAAATGCGTTCGGAGAGGTAAGCGGGGCCAGAACCGTTTAGGGCTTTATAGGCTAAAGCCAGCACCTTGAATTGAGCTCGGTAGCGGATTGGCAGCCAGTGGAGCTGGCTCAACAGGGGAGTGGTGTGCTCCCTGAGTGCCGCCCCTGTTAGCAACCTGGCTGCCGAGCGCTGGACCATCTGAAGCTTCCGGGCTGTCTTCAAGGGCAACCCCACGTAGAGCGCGTTGCAGTAGTCAATCCGGGATGTGACGAGAGCGTGGACCACCGTGGCCAAGTCCGACTTCCCAAGGGGAGGCTCCACCAGGCTCCCACACAGTCTATATTTCACCAGAGTTGGAAGAGACCCCCAAAGGCCATCCAGTCCAACCTCTTTCGGGACAATACAGTTAAAGCCTTCCCTACAGAGGGCCGTCCAGACTCTGCTTTGAAACCCCTAGAAAAAGAGACTCTGCTTAACTGGAGGCATCTTTTGGATCCCCCAAAGGCCATCCAGTCAAACCTCATTTTAAGAAATACACAGTCCAATCCCTCCCAATAGATGTCCATCCAGTTCCTGCTTAGAAACCCACAGGGGAGGCTCCAACAGGCTTCCATACAGTCTATATGTCACCAGGGTTGGAAGGGACCCCAAAAGACCATCCAGTCCAACCCCCTTTTAAGGAAGACACAGTCCAATCCCTCCTATTAGAGGTCCATCCGGCTGCTGCTTAAAAACCCATATAGGTAGTTCCACCAGGCCCCCACAGCATCTATATATCACCAGGGTTGGAAGGGACCCCCAAAGGCCATCCAGTCCAACCTCTTTCGGGACAATACAGTCAAAGCCTTCCCAACAGAGGGCCGTCCAGACTCTGCTTAGAAACCCCCAGAAAAGGAGACTCCACTTAACTGGAGGCATCTTTGGGATCCCCCAAAGGCCATCCTGTCAAACTCCTTTTTAAGGAAGACACAGTCCAATCCCTCTCAATAGATGTTCATCTGGCTGCTCCTTAAAAACCCACAGAGGAAGCTCCATCAGGCTCCCAAACAGTCTATATGTCACCAGGGTTGGAAGGACCCCCAAAGGCCATCCAGTCCAACCCCTTCTATGCTGCAGATTCATAGGGACCTAGCCTATGGTGTTGGAAGAGACCCCCAAAGGCCAACCAAAGCCCTCCAGACAGAGGGCCATATCCAGCCACTTTTTGAAGACCTCCCAGAAGGAAGGAATCATTGGAGGCTCCACCAGGTTCCCACTAGAGTTGGAAGGGGCCCTCAAAGGCCATCCAGTCCAACCCCTTCTGTGCTGTAGATTCATAGGGACCTCGACTCTTGGCGTTGGAAGGGGCCCCCAAAAGCCATCCAGTCCAACCCCTTCTATGCTGCAGATTCATAAGGACCTAGATTTCTTGGGTTGGAAGAGACCCCTGAAGGCCAACCTATTTCAGGGAGGCACAACCAAAGCCCTCCAGACAGAGAGCCATATCCAGCCACCTTTCAAAGACCTCTCAGAAGGAAGGAATCGCTGGAGGTTCCCACTAGAGTTAGAAGGGTCCCCCAAAGGCCATCCAGTCCAACCCCTTCTGTGCTGTAGATTCATAGGGACCTCGACTCTTGGCCTTGGAAGGAGGCCTCAAAGGCCATCCAGTCCAACCCCTTCTGCCACCTATGTTTCTGTCAGATGCTGCACATTCATAGGGAACTAGCCTCCTGGTGTTGGAAGAGACCCCCAAAGGCCAACTCCTTTGAGGAAGGCACAACCAAAGCCCTCCAGACAGAGGGCTACATCCAGCCTCCTTTCGAAGACCTCCAGGGAAGGAAGAAATCATTGGAGGTGCCACCAAGTTCCCATTAGCCTTGTCAGGGCACCCAAAGGCCATCCAGTCCACCCCTATTCTGTCAGGCAGAAAGGAAGACACCACCTGATCCCTCCTGACAGATGTCCCTCCAGCCTGCTTCAAGACCTCCAGAGATGGATAGAGGGCCCAATGGATTCCCAGGAAGGAGCAGAATCCACTCTCAAACAGTTCAATCTACCCAGAAGGTCTTCCTCATATTGAGGTGGCATGTGTTTCCCTGGAGGTCTTTGAACCCAAGGCTCCCTTGTGTCCTGGGATCATCAGAGAAGCCTCCTCCATCCTCGAGGTAACATCCTTTCACAACCAGCTGTTAGGAATTCTGGGAGTTGGAGTCCAAAGTTTGCCTATGCCTGGTACATTCCCCTCCCATTGGAGCAGCATTAGAACCGCATGGGCCTTTTGAGACGCTGCATCACAGTGTTTGGGACTCCAGTGTTCCCAGCAAGCCTGGAGGGCCTCCTCATGCTATGGATACTGGGAGTTGTAGTTGGGTGAGGCCCCTGCCAGCTTGGCCAGAGAAACTGCAACTCCCAGGGTCCCATCCTATGGAGCCATGGCAGCAAAAGTAGGGCAAACCTGCCTTCCTTTGACAGTGGGACGGGATGGGCAGGCGGGAGGGAAGGAGGGAGGCCAAAGGGCTGGGAGGCTCCCGGTTTAGCCTCCTTCAGGCCCCAAAATGGGAGCTGTAATCACCAAGGGCCTGTAATTAGCCAGGTGGCTTCCTGGCCCGGCCGGCCAAGAGGACCGCTCTCTCTCTCTCTCCAAGGGCTCTTCTTTGGGTCTGAGTGGCATCGCCTTCCTTCCTTCCTTCCTCTTTCATGGGGTCCTCCCTTCAGAGCCATGCAGTCACAGGGACCCCCCAGGGACATCTAGTCCAACCCCCTTCGGCCCACAAAGGACTCTGGAAAAGGAGGGACCACCGTTCTTAAAGGCAGGACACATTTCCACTCCTAGAAGCCCCCCCCCCCCAAAAAAGAAAAGAAAGGTATTGGGCTGTCCTGGGCCCCAGAGCCCACAAAGATCAATCAATCTCTATCTATTTATCTATATCTGTCTGTCTGTCTGCCTATCTATCTATACATCTATCTCCTACCCTCTCTGTGTCTATACCCCCTCTCCCTCCCTATCCCTCTATCTCCCTCCCTCTCTCTATCTATACCTCTATCTCCCTCCCTCTCATTGACTATACCTCTATCTCCCTCCCTCTATCTATCTATCTATCTATCTATCTATCTATCTATCTATCTATCTCCCTCCCTCTCTCTCTCTCTTTCCCTATCTATCTATACCTCTATCTCCCTCCCTCTCATTGACTATACCTCTATCTCCATCACTCTATCTATCTATCTATCTATCTATCTATACCTCTATCTCCCTCCCTCTCTCTGATTATACCTCTATCTCCCTCCCTCTCATTGACTATACCTCTATCTCCCTCCCTCCCTCCCTCTATCTCTCTATCTATACCTCTATCTCCCTCCCTCTCATTGACTATACCTCTATCTCCCTCCCTCTATCTATCTATCTATCTATCTATCTATCTATCTATCTATCCCTCTATCTCCCTCCCTCTGATTATACCTCTATCTCTCTCCCTCTATCTATCTATCTATACCTCTATCTCCCTCCCTCTCATTGACTATACCTCTATCTCCATCACTCTATCTATCTCTCTATCTATCTATCTATCTATCTACCTCTATCTCCCTCCCTCTCTCTGATTATACCTCTATCTCCCTCCCTCTCATTGACTATACCTCTATCTCCCTCCCTCCCTCCCTCCCTCTATCTATCTATCTATACCTCTATCTCCCTCCCTCTCCCTGATTATACCTCTATATCTCTCATTGATTATCCCTCTATCTCCCTCCCTCTCTCTATCTATACCTCTATCTCCCTCCCTCTCATCTATCTCTATCTCCCTCCCTCTATCTATCTATCTATCTATCTATCTATCTATCTATCTATCCCTTATCTCTCCTCTGATTATACCTCTATCTCTCTCCCCTATCTTCTATCCTCTATCTATCCAATGCGATCCTAGGCTCTCTCGCTCGCTCGCTCATTCACTCTATCTATCTGTCTGTCTATCTATCTATCTATCTATCTATCTATCTATCTATCTATACCTCTATCTCCCTCCCTCTCTCTGATTATACCTCTATCTCCCTCCCTCTCATTGACTATACCTCTATCTCCCTCCCTCCCTCCATCTATCTATCTATCTATACCTCTATCTCCCTCCCTCTCCCTGATTATACCTCTATATCTCTCATTGACTATACCTCTATCTCCCTCTATCTATCATCTATCTATCTATCCCTCTATCTCCCTCCCTCTCTCTGATTATACTTCTATCTCCCTCCCTCCCTCTCTATCTAGCTATACCTCTATCTCCCTCCCTCTCATTAACTATACTCTATGCATCTATCTATGCATCTATCTATCTATCTATCTATCTATCTATCATCTATCTATCTATCTATACTTCTATCTGTCTATGCACCTATTTATGATTATACCTCTATCCCTCCCTCCCTCCCTATCTATACCTCTATCTCCCTCTCTCTGACTATATCTCCCTCCCTTTCTATCTCTCTTTCTTTCTTTCTATTTATCCATCATCCATAGATAGATGAACATATTGATATCTGTATGGGTAGATAAAGGAAGGCATATTGGGCATTACATACATATATACACATAAACTCATATATAGAAGAATATATATATATATATATATATATATATATATACTCCAAAATGTATACCCTGTTATTATCTCTGTTATGTATATAATTATGTATAACATATGATTATGTATACAGGCATCTATATATATACACACACACATACACACACACACAGCTCTCAGTTAACTGGAATTCAAGCAACTGGAATTCTCAAGCAACTGGCAACACCCCCACCCCCTTCCCTGAAGAGATAATACTTCAAATAAAAAAAATCAATATTTCAATATCAATATCAGGTCAATGCAGATTTTATGTTATGGTATAACATGGCATGGAGCAACCTGAAACTACATTTAGGAGTTCAATGAGAATCTCATGTATGCATATGTAAACACACAAACATAGATGCAGAGGGTCCCCTCCCTCCCTCCCTATATATATATACACACACATATACATGTGTGCATGTGTGATACGAGATATACAGACAGATATAGATATATGACAGGGTGCTCCAAAATGTAAACACCCTTAGATGTATGTAATGACAAAGTACATGGAACATTCCTTCCCTGGAATTCCAAAATCCCACAAAGATTTCTATGGGAACAATACACTTCCCAATACAAGGACTCCTTCAAGGGCCTTTTGCAGGCCTTTGGGGAGGGAGGGGGTCCTGCCCAGCTCCGGCCGGCGTCTGCCCCTCCCAAGCCCCATGTGGTGGCCTTGGCTTTGCTGGAATGGAGTGGTCACCTCCTGGCCTCCATCCCCGGCCTTGGCACTTGCCTTGGGCTTAATTGCAGCCCCCGAGGAAGCCTTGAGATCCCGTCCGTCTTCTGTAGATCTATCATTATCCCCCCCAAAGGCAGGCCAATCCCATCTCTGGACCCGGTACAAACAGGGCTTTCTGTGCTTTTTATTTTGGGCCGTTGTTTGCCTAGATGAAGACCGGTTTGGGGTGGCTCCTGACCACAAGGAGGGCGAGGCGCATGGCAGGAGGCTTGGGCCATAAAAGTGGAATGCACAGATAATATAGGACAAGGACATCTGGCCTGGAAATAGTCCCTGGCAAAGAGACTTGGGAGTCCAAACATGAGCCAAGAATGTGATGCTGCAGCGAAAAAGGCCAATGCGATTCTGGGCTGCATCAAGAGGAGCCTAGTGTTCTGGTCAAGGGAAGCCATAACCTCGCTCTCTTCTGCTTTGCCCAGACCTCTTAGCCTAGAAGAGTAACCCTGTGTCCGGTTCTGAGCAAAGCAAATCAAGGAGGAGATGGACAAGGTGGAACCATACGGGCAGACATCAGATGGATGGGACAATGGATGGATGGAAAAACAGACAGATGGATTGATGGAAGGATAGATATGTGAACAGGTTAACATAGATATGGATGGATGGGAAGATCTATGGTGGGATGGGAAAATAAATGGACGGATGGATGGAGGATATGGACAGAAATCAGATGGATGGATGGTTGGATGGAAAAATGATAAATGGATGGATGCATACACAGATAGATTGACTGATGGAAGGATAGATATGTGAACAGATGAACATAGATATGGATGGATGGGTGGGTGGGAAGATCTATGGTGGGATGGGGAAATGGATGGATAGATGGATGGATGGAGAATGTGGACAACATTAGATGGATGGCTGGATGGAGAAAGATAGATAGAAAGACTGAAGGATAGATATATGAACAGATGAACATAGATATGGATGGATGGGAAGATCCATGGTGGGATGGGAAAATAAATGGACGGACGGATGGATGGATAGATGGATGGATGGAGGATATGGACAGACATCAGATGGATGGATGACTGGATGGAAAAATGATAAATGGATGGATGGATGGATGAACAGATAGATGGACAGATGGAAGTATAGATATGTGAACAGATGAATATAGATATGGATGGATGGATGGGAAGATCTATGGTGGGATGGGGAAATAAATGGACAGATGGATGGAGGATATGGACAGACATCAGATGGATGGATGGATGGTTGGATGGAGAAATTATAAATGGGTGGATGGAGTGATTGATGGATAAACAGATAGATGGTCAGATGGAAGGATAGATATATGAACAGATGGACATAGAGGGGTGGATGGATGGGAAGATCTATGGTGGGATGGGAAAATAAATGGATGGATGGATCAATAGATGGAGAATATGGACAGACATCAGATGGTTAGACGGATGGAAAAAATTATAAACGGGTGGATGGATTGATGAAAAATCAGATAGATGGACAAATGGAAAGATAAATTTCTGAATGGATGGATGGACATAGATATGGCTAGCTGGATAGATGAATGGGAAAATCTATGATGGAATGGGGAAATGGATGGATTGATGGATAGAGAATATAGACAGATAGATGGTTGGATGGAAAAACAGATAGATGGAAAGATTGAAGGATAGATATAGGAATAGATGGACATAGATATGGATGGATGGGAAGATCTATGGTGGGATGGGAAAACAAATGGACAGGTGGATGGATGGGTAGAAGATATGGACAGATGGATGGTTGGGTGGATGGAAAAAATGATAAATTGATGGATGGAGTGATGGATGGATAGATGGATGGATAAACAGATAGGTGGACAGATGGAAGGATAGATATATGAACAGATGGACATAGAGATGGATGGGTGGATGGATGGATGGATGGATGGATGGATGGATCCGGATGGGAAGTTCTCTGGTGGGATGGGAAAATGGATGGATGGGTTGATGGATGGAAAAACAGACAGATGGACAGAGGGAAGGATAGATATATGATCAGATAGACATGGAGATGGATGGGAAGATCAATGATGGGATGGGAAAATAAATGGATGGAGGGATGGATGGATGGATAGATAGATAATATGGACAGACATCAGATTGATGGATGAATGGAAAAAATAATAAACGGATGGATGGATTGATGGAACATCAGATAGATGGACAGATGGAAAGATAGATATATGAATGGATGGATGGATATAGATATGGCTAACTGGATGGATGGGAGGATCTATGGTGGGATGGGGAAATTGATGGATGGACTGAGGAATGGATGGTAGATGGATAAATGGAAAGTAAGAGATATGAACAGATGGACCTATGGATAACTGGATGAACAAAGAGATGGATGGATAGGTGGACAGATCAGACAGGTAGTCTAGATAGGTAAGGTAGGTAGCGCAGAGTCCTTCTCCTGCTATGTTGGAAGTGACAGTTGCATTAATGCTCCTCTGAATGAATCTGGCTGCAAAAGCCCCTCAGAGGAGACAATAGGGTTCTCTCCAGCCAGAAGGTTGGTGCACCTGGGGCTTCTGGAGGCCCATCCATCCACATTTGGCCACTTGGCCTTCCTTCAACCCTCTCTTCTCTCTGTCTCTGTGCCTCTCTCTCTCTCACGGCCAGGAATGTGCTTTTGGGAGGTGGCCCACAGCGCAGGGCTATTCCTGTCTGCAGTCACATCAGCCTCCGGACCTCAGGCCACAGAGAGACTTCAGAAGGGTTTATTTCGAGAGAGAGAATAGGCCTCAGATCTTACAGGCAAATTGGGCTTGCCATCTTTAGGGGTCTTTAGGATGGGTCCCTCAGAATGGCAGATGGACTAGATGCCCCTTGGAGGGCCCCTTCCATTTGAGAGGAAGAAAGCGGTGGGCTCTCCTCCTTCTTTTGGGGGTCTTCAGGCTTAAGTTGGATGGCCACCTCAAGGGCTGTGCTTTTGCCTTGCTGTGTGAATGAGAAGGGGATGGACTAGGTGTCCCCAGGCGTCCCTTCCATCTGGGAGAGGGGGCTAGAGCCTAGGACACAACCAAAGCCCTCCCGACAAGTACCCATCCAGTCTCTGCCTCAATTGTCGCATTGAATACTTGAATCCTAGAGTTGGAAGGGACCCACAAAGGCCATAGAGTCCAACCCCCTTCTCTCAGGCAGGAGGGCACCGTCCAAGCCCTCCCGACAGATGGCCATCTGAGCTCTGCTTCAAAGCCCCAAAGAAACAGCCCTTGGAGTCAGTGAGTTCTTCTTCATCTTTTGGTGGAACTTCTTTTCTTGCCATTTGGCTATCCCTCTTCAGAGGCTTCCAAGTGGAGGTGAGATGAACCTCTTTTAGGGCTGCTTTAGTTGCCTGTGCTCCTGCCTGGCAAAAGGGGGTTGGACTAGGTGGCCCTTGGGAACCCCTTACAACTCTGGGACAAAAGAGTGGGGAGCCCTTTCTTCGGACTGGGCCTGTGTGCGTGGATTTTGGGCAATGTAGTCCCCCTTCCCAAAGCCATCCTCCAAAGCCCTTGCTCCCTTATAAACCGAAAAAAGTTTCTTCCTATTTAACAGTGAAATCAGCTCTTTCCTGGGAGCCTCCCTCCTTCCTTCCTTGGAGATATTTAAGCAGAGGCTGGATGCCCATCTGTCGGGAGGGCTTTGATGGTGTCCTGTCTTTATGGAAGAAGGGGTTTGGACTGGATGGCCTCTAGGGGTCCCTTCCAGCTCTAGCATCCTATAACAAAGGAGAGAAATACATAATGTGTCTATGTTGTTAAGCAGAGGCAGAATGGCCATCTGTCAGGAGGGTTTTGGTGGTGTTTTGGCTGGGCTGGATGGCCTTTGGGGCCCCTCCTCCGCTGGCTGCTCCTGCCCAGGGTCTGTGGGGCCTGCCAGGTCCGCCAGGTGAGGCCCCATCGCACAAGGCCCCATTGACGGGGGGCGACAAAACCCGCTTTGTGCTCCTCCGGCTTCCAGGCAAAGGCCCGGCCTAAGAAAACAGCCGCCCTGCGAAGGACTGAGAGCCATTCACGGCTGCCTGCCTGGCTTCACGGGGCTGGTCCTCTGACCCACCCACCAGTGGGTTTGCAGGCGTCTCCCTCTCTGTGGGGCACATACATGCAGTGTGTGTCTTTTGGAGGTCAGGCCAGGACAGCTGGCCAAAGGGAGGGATCACGCTTTTGCGCATGTCATTCCGGCACACTCAATGCGTACACTCATAGCACCACAGGGAGTTCAGAAGGGTCTCTAAAGACCATCCAGTCTGACCTATTCTACTAGGTAGGGGGACACCATCTGATCCCAGCTGGTAAACTGGTGGGATTTCTGGGAGTTGTAGGCCAAAACACCTGGGGACCCACAGGTTGAGAACCACTGTGGTAGTTGGTTGCCATCACCTGCTTTGTGGCTGCAGATAGGGAAGGGTTAACACCCTTGTGGTGTTTGTTTTGCTGTACAGTAGTTGTCAGTATATAATAAATAAGAGTGGCTCTCACTCACAGGGCCACAATAATAATAATAATAATAATAACAATAATAATAATAATAATAATAAAGGGCTGCGAAGTCCCTGGCTTCCACACACTGCCTGGAGACAGTCACAATCTCCCACAGCAGTTCCTGGACCCTTTGGACAGCAAGCATGGGATTGCAGCTTCCAGACACCACAGGGAGCAAACAAAACTTTGCTAGGTCTTACTTTTGGAAGAGGCCTTATATTTAGCAAATCAGCAAAACCTCTACTAGGTCTTATTTTCAAGGGATGCCTTATTTTCGGGGAAATGGGGTATATACACCATGCTGTCTTTGTGTGTTTAATGGATTTGTTGTTAATTCGTTCAGTCACTGTCTTCTCTAAGCTTTGCTGTCTCCTCATGATGTGGCCAAAGGACTTCATCTTGGCCTCTCATCTCCTTCCCGCCAGTAAGCAGATGGCCTTTATTTCCTGGAGGATGGACTGGTTGGATCTTCTCACGGTCCAAGGCACTCTCAGAGTTTAATGGATCCGTTTCTTTATATTCCGCTTTCCTCTCTCAATGCAGCAAACACTAAAAACTATAGAGTTCACAATATAAAACCAATAGCACAGAATTAAATATAGAATTGCAAGAGTGTCCTACTCTGAGCCAAGGTTTTGGGGGACAGAGACCTAGAAATATCCCTGACTTTTCCGTTTCTATAGGGATTCAGTTTCCTGATCTGCCATAAAAGTGGAAGGACAGTTGCATATATGATAATGATGATGATATTTTGAAAGTGTTCGATGTCCCTCCGAGATCCCCAAATTAAGGACTGGAAAGGAGCACAGCCTTAGTAGGCTCCTTGGGGCAGTGGCGGACCCAGGACCTAAATGTTTGGGGAGAAAGATCTCAAGAGATTATTTTTCACGTCAGGAGCAACTTGAAAAACTGCAAGTTGCTTCTGGTGTGAGACAATTGGCTGTCTGCAAGGCCGTTGCCCAGGGGTTGTTGCCCTGATGTGTTACCATCCTGTGGGAGGCTTCTCTCATGTCCCCACATGGGAAGCTGGCGCAGACGTCAATCTTTCGGTCAGCAGTCCTGTTGGCACAAGGGTTTAAGCCAGTGTTTCTCAACCTGGAGGTCGGGACCCTTGTAGGGGGTCACGAGAGGGGTGACAAAGGGTCACCAAAGGGTCACCCCTCTGTTGGTCATGGGGGTTCTGTGTGGGAAGTTTGGCCCAATTCTATCGTTGGGAGTTCAGAATGTTCTTTGATTGTAGGTGAACTATAAATCCCAGTAACTACAACTCCCAAATGTCAAGATTATTTTCCCCATACTCCACCAGTGTTCACATTTGGGCATATTGAGAATTTGTGCCAAGTTTGGTCAGGATCCATCATTGTTTGAGCCCACAGTGCTCTCTGAAAGTAGGTGAACTATAACTTCCAAACCAACCTCAATGCCCACCAGGGTTTTTTGTTTGTCGTGGGAGTTCTGTGTGCCAAGTTTGGTTCAATTCCATCGTTGGTGGAGTTCAGAATGCTCTTTGATTGTAGGTGAACTATAAATCCCAGCAACTACAACTCCCAAATGACAAAATCAATCCCCCCTCCCAACCTCAACAGTATTCAAATTTGGGTGTATCAGAGATTTGTGCCAAATTTGGTCCAGTGAATGAAAATACATCCTGCGTATCAGATTTTTACGCTGCAATTCATAACAGTAGCAAAATTCCAGTTATGAAGTAGCAACAAAAATAAAGTTATGGTTGGGGGTCACCACAACATGAGGAACTGTATGAAGGGGACGTGGCATTAGGAAGGTTCAGACCTACTGGTTTAACCCATTGCAAGGCGGGGGGGGGGGGGGGGGGGGGGCTCCTATATATCATGACTAACCAAAAGTAGGGAAGGGAATAGGAGAGAAATGGAGGAGCACCACCCTCTGCTGTCCAGAGGAGGAAATGCAGCCAGAACAACCAGAACATATCCTCACCCAGTTTATGATCCCACAGCAAGATGGTTTCAGGAAAGGCAAAAGCTGCACGTCACAAGTGCTGAACCTGACTTGGCACATAGATGGTTTTGAAAGGCAGCAGATTACTGGTTCTGTCTTCATAGACCTGTCAGCAGCTTATGACATTGTCAATCATCGCCTCCACCTGAGAAAAGTGTACAATAACCCAAAGGATGACAACCTCACCTGCTTCATAGGAAACCTGCTACAAAACAGGAGCTTTTTTGTTGAGTTTCAGGGCCAGAGAAGCAGACGGCAGAAACAGAAGAACGGCCGGCCTCAGGGGAGCCCGCTTGCTCTATCCATGTTCAACATCTACACAAATGACCAGCCACTGCCAGAAGGGACAGAGAGATTCATCTATGCTGATGATCGTGTCATCACCACCCAAGCAGGGAACTTTGAGATGGTTGAACAGAAGTTCTCCAAAGCTTTAGGTGCTCTTACTGCCTAGCTGATTCCTAAACCATCTAAAATGCAGGTGTGTGCTTTTCATCTTAAGGACAAGTATCTCAAGCTCTGAGGATGGCCTGGGAAGGAATCCCACTGGAGCACTGCAGTGCACCCAAATACCTGGGAGTCTCCCTGGACTGTGTTCTGACCTACAAGAAGCACTGTTTGGATATCAAGCAAAAAGTGGGTGCTAGAAACAATATCATACGGAACCTGACTGGCACAACCTGGGGATCACAACCAGACACAGTGAAGGCATCTGCCCTTGCACTTGGGTACTCTACTGCTGAGTATGCATGCCCAGCATGGAATACATTGCACCACATTAAAACAGTGGATGTGGTTCTCAATGAGACATGTTGCATCACAGGATGTGTATGCTCCACACCACTGGAGAAATTATACTGTTTTTTAGCCAGTATCACACCATCTGATATCCACCAGGAAGTAGCAACCAGTAATGAAAGGACCAAGAAATTGACATCTCTGGCCCATCCTCTGTTCAAGTATCAGCCGGAACGCCAATGCCTTAAATCAGAAAGAGCTTCCTAAGTCCTTTGTCCCACTCTGGTCATTCCACAGATATATAAACCCATTTTCCTACTTCCAACAGACCTCACTACCTCTGAGGATGCTAGCGATAGATGCAGGCGAAACATCAGGAGAAAATGCCTCTAGTACATGGCCATATAGCCTGGAAAAACCTACAACAACCCAGCTTCCTAAGATCTACAGAGATACTTGCAGGAACATCTCAGCAAGCAGGAGCCCAAAAGTGGCAGGCTCAAACCCAGAACCTCAATTAATGGCTGATACCAAATGACAGACTCCTTCCTGGACACACAGAAGAGTGGGCGACGTGGAAGGTGCTGAACAGACTGCGCTCTGGTACCACGAGATGTAGAGCCAACCTTAAGAAATGGGGCCACAAAGTGGAGTCCATGACATGCGAGTGCAGAGAAGAGCAAACCATAGACCACTGACTACAATGCAGTGTGAGTCCTGCCACATGCACCATGGAGGACCTCCTTGCGGCAACACCAGAGGCACTCCCAAGTGGCCAGATTCTGCTCCAAGGACATTTAGTAGAATGCCAAGTTTTTAACTTTGTTTGTGGTTTTTCTATACATTATAACTGTATTCCCAATTTGCTTCTGACACGATACATAAATGTCCTCAACCTGGAAAAGACCCCCAATAGTATCTAGTCCAACTCCCTACTGCCATTTAGGAGCACACAATTCAAACCCTCCTGATAGATGGCCATCCAGCCTCTGCTTAACACAAAATCTCCAGAGGCTCCGCAGGATTCCAAGGCAGGAGCAGATCCCAGTTCTGACCTGGAGGAGGCTCTTCAAGGTGTTTAGATAGTATCCTATAGTTGCATTTTCCAGCCCACGTTTTGCTATTTGCTTCTTGGAGATGTGCTGCGTTCATAGCATTCCTTGCATCTGCCAAGCATCTAACTCTATCGAAAAAAGAGGCAAGGTTAGTCTGTCACGACTTGTTTTTGGGAAACTTCCTGTGAATACGCCATTCCTTCCCAGGTGCTGACACCGGGTCTCTTTCATGACATGCTTCAGAATATTTCCTGGCATTCATTTCAGGTCTACTGGGCAGTCATGGTTTAGGTCCTCTGGGAAGACTGGGGGACCATATTCTTCCCATCTGTTTTCCATGAGATGATTGCCACTGGTTCTGAAATACATCTGCCAGCTCTTGGAATACTTTGGAATGAAGTCCCTTCTGGCCCTGGAGACGGGATCCTTTTTGGAATAGCCAAATATTCCCGTGCTGCCTCATTACCTTTTCTGTGCTCCCTTTCCCCTTCTGCTCCATTATCTTGCTTTAATAGTGAAGAGAGGGGCCCAGGAAGACAGTTCCACCTTGCCTTTCCCTTCTTGCTCCATTATCTGGCCCTAATGGACAGGGATCCCTTTGGAATAGCCAAATATTCCCGTGCTGCCTCATTACCTTTTCTGTGCTCCCTTTCCCCTTCTGCTCCATTATCTTGCTTTAATAGTGAAGAGAGGGGCCCAGGAAGACAGTTGCATCTTGCCTTTCCCTTCCTGCTCCATTATCTGGCCCTAATGGACTGGGATCCCTTTGGAATAGCTAGGTATTCCTGTGCTGCCTCATCTCTTTTGTGACCCCTTTCCCCTTCTGTTCCATTTTCTGGCCTTAATAGTGAAGAGAGGGGCCCAGGAAGACAATTCCACCTTGCCTTTCCCTTCTTGCTCCATTATCTGGCCCTAATGGGCCAGGATCCCTTTGGAATAGCCAGATATTCCCATGCTGCCTCTTTATCTCCTTTGGGTTGCCTTCCCTCATCTTCTCCTGTATCTGGCCTTAATGAACTATGATCCCTTTGGGATGGCCAGATATTCCGGTGCTGCCTCCGTACCTCTTCTGTGCTGCCTTTCCCCTTCCGCTCCGTCCCCTGGCCTTAACAGATTTGGGGTCCCCTTTTCCCGTTCTGCACTGTTGTAATAAAAGGCTGTTCCGACAGCAAAAGCAGAGCCAAGGCCAGGAGAGGTGTGAGGAGGGGTCCTCTGGAAAGAGCAGCTTTTTAATAACTCAAAAATAATAATAATAACATAGCGGTTCATCCAGGACAAAGTGGGAAGGAGGAATATTAACAGTACTCAAACATTTTTTTTTTCTAGGAGGGGGGGACAAAGTGGCAAAAGGATCCAGGCATGCTGAGGCAAAAAGTGGGGGGGGGGGGCAGGAGGTGGTACATGGAGAGAGCAGCGTGCGAGGAAGGGGCTCTCTGACCCCCCAATAAACGGCCCCGCTCTTCGGTCTCTCTTCCTCCATCCTCCGGATGCCTCCCCCAGTGTTATGGGGAAGGAGGAGAACCAGAATCCTTACCCTTTAAGTACACGGAGACCCCGAAAGACAAAGAGGGAGAGCCAAACGCTTTGAGTGCTGGACTGGATGGCCCACGAGGTCACTTCCAACTCTGTGATTCTAGGAAAGGGACCCCTCCTCTTGAAAACCTCCCTCCCTCCCCTCCCCCTCCCCTCCCTCCCCTCCTTGCATAGATGAGGGTCAGGTCAAAGTGCAGCTAAAACAGTATTTCAATTGGGGGGGGGGATGGAGGAAAAACATCTAAGAGAACCCTTGGGGGTCACCACTTACTGAGGCTAAAAAATACAAAGTCGCTCTAGCTACGCTTTCCCTCCTGGAAAAAAGGGGTTTAAAACCACGGCGGTCTTCATATCGTAATAAAAATCCCATTATTATTGTTATCATTATTATCATTTCGAAGGGGGGGGGGGCTTGTGAGGAGACACGTGAAAGGACTGGGGAATTCCTCGTGCGAAGCCTTGCCCACAGAGGACCCCCTTCCTTCTCTGGGCAAAACCACTCGGAAACAAACACCGTCTCTTTGTTTTCAGTCCAGAAGGGAAAAGGGGGAAAGGAAGCCGATCCCTAGAGAAAAAAAGGGGGAGGGGTACGACTTCCCCTTGGCTCCGCCCCCAAAAAAGCATGGGAGGGAGGGGACCCCTCAAAGGGACCCCCCAACGCTGAGTACCTTGGCTTTAGACCTGATTCTGAGCAGCAGCGTCCACAGCGGGGGGCCCACCTAGCTCCCCCCCCTCATGCGAACCCAAGGCCTAACTGTGGGGTCAGGGACGGGTGGGGTCCGAGGGTCAGCGGATGGGAGGAAGAGGAGGAGGAAGGAGGGAACCAGGGAGGTAGAGAGAAAGTCTTCGGGGGTCTCATTTCAGGAGGGAGGGAGGGAAGGAGGGAGAGAAGGAGAGCGACACCCCCTCCTCTGCCGTTGTCCTCCTCCCTCCCTCGCCTCTCACTCGCTCTCTCCTTCGCTCTCTCTCTCTTGGCAGGAGTGTTGCGTGAGGCTGCAAATGRGTCGGGGGCCCGGTCAGGACATCTGGTGGGGGGCCTCCAGCATCTCCATGAGGAAGGTGTCGATGGGGGTGTCCCCGATCAGCTTGAAGAAGAAGAGGTGCTCCAGGCATTTCAGGCCGATGGACCGCAGGGCCGGCAGGCGCAGCAGCAGCTTGGCAAACCTGCAACAAAGGGGACGAGGAGCATCTATAGGGAGCTGGGCAAGGAGCACCTACAGCTGGAAGAGAAACCCAAAGGCCGCCCAGTCCAACTCAGTATCTTGAAGGTGCCTGGCCCTGACTGATTTCAGAAGTTAAGCAGGGTCAACCCTGGTTCACACATGGATGGGAGGGCAGCAAGCAATGCCTGGTGCTGTACGCAGTATTTTAGAGGAAGATAGATCTGAAGATTCCTTGCCTGCTCAGAAAACCCCTCCAGGTATTTTTGGACTCCAACTCCCACAATTCCTAACAGCCAGGAGTTGTGGGCGTCCAAAACACCTGAAGGGAGGGCTGAAGTTTGTCCATGCCAACCATAGACCAAATACTGACTTTGGAAGCTAAGCAGGATGAGGAAATGGAAGGGAGACCGTCAAGGCACCCAGGCGTCCCAATAATAATAATAATAATAATAATAATAATAATAATAATATATTTATACCCCGCCACCATCTCCCCAAGGGACTCGGAGCGGCTTACATGAGGCTGAGCCCAACAACACATCAATAAAACAAGAAAGCAATAAACAAAACAATACGATGAAATACAAATTAATATAAATCATATATAACAATATAAATCACATATAACAATGACTTAAATCAAGAAATAGTTTTCTAAGATCTACAGAGACACTCGCTGGAACACCTCAGCAAGCGAGAGTCCAAAAGTGGCAGGCTCAAACCCAGAACCTCAACCAATGGCTGATACCAAAGGAGAGACTCCCTCCTGGGCACACAGAAGACGGGGCTTGGAAGGCGCTAAACAGACTGCGCTCTGGCACCATGAGATGCAGAGCCAACCTCAAGAAACGGGCCACAAAGTGGACTGTGGAGAAGAGCAAACTATAGACCACCTGCTGCAATGCAACCTGAGCCCTGCCACCTGATGCACAAGGGAGGACCTCCTTGCGGCAACACCAGAGGCACTCCAAGGGGCAAAGGACATTTAATCAACTACCAAGCTTGCAAACTTTGTGCTTTGTCTGTTTGTTTGTTTGCTTTGTTCTGTTAGAAATGTAATACAATTGTCTGATTGCCCCTGACACAATAAATAAATAAATATAACAATAATACATGAGGATTTAAAAACCTATGGCCAGGCCAAATGTAATAGTTTAAAATTCAAAAAAATAAACGCTGGGCATGAACAAGGTAGGATGTATCTGGCAGGAGGGTTTTAAAGAAGTGAGGGGAGCGCAGTCCAACACAATCCAGTAGTTGAAGGGCATTCTGAGGATGCCTTGCTTGCGAAGGGAACCCAGTGAGGCGGAGAGGGCCTCTGCTCCTACCTGCCCTGCTGTTCAGGATACTTCTGTTTGCAGTAGGACTCCAGGGAGGCATAGACCTTCTCCCTCAGAAGCTCCACTTCTCCGGGGTTGGAGAGGCCCTTCGCGTCTGGAAGGGGAAGAAAAGGGGGGAGGGAGGATCAATGGAAGTCTTCACACACAAAGGCCTACACCACAAAAACAGGAAGAGTGTGATGCAGCAGGTGGAAAAGCCAGTGCAATTCTGGGCTGCATCAAGAGGAGTCTAGTGTTCGGACCGAGGGAAGCCCTAGTCCCTCTCCATTCTTCTGCCTTGGTCAGAACTTCCCACCAACAGCCCAGGGTCCTGTTTTGGGCAAAGCAAGTCAAGGAGGAGATGGGCAGGACAGAAGAAGGGCCATCAACAGCCACGAATCCCTATAAGGAATGGCTGAGGGAGCGATAGAGAATGAGAGGGGAAGGCTGAGAGAAGGGGTGTGGTGGCTATGTTTACATATTTGGAAGGATGTCCCATTGAGGGGGAGAAAGGGACAACTTGCTGTTCTGCTGCCCTGGAGACAGGGACACAATGGAGTCCTGGGTTCAAGCAGCAGGGGCATTAGGTCTCTTGAAATGATCTCTGCCTGTGGAGAGTCTGTGAGGGAGGGGCTCCCCCACCTGGGTTGAAGAGGATAATGGCGCGGAGGCAGCCCAGCTCCGTCTTGTCCATCCTCATGTCGCGCATCTTCGAAACCAGTTCGGTCAGCACCCTGCAGAGGACGGAAGGAGGGAAGGGAGGAAGGAGAGAGAAGGGGAGAAAGGCCTTTAGATGGGGAAAGGGTTCATGGGAAGGAGGGGGGCATGAGGGCAGGCAGGGCAGGGCAACTGAAGGTAGAATCACCCCATGTCCGCGGGGCCTGGACCCACAGTTCCACCTCCTTGCACCCGACAAAGTGTGTCCTCCCTAAGAATCTTCCCATCCTCCAGGTGATTCTATGGTATGCTTCTGCCAGAAGTTAACATAGTCTTGGTAGAAGAGTGAGTAAATGCCTAGAGAGGATTCCTAGGTCCTCCAGTGAGAGTCTTGTCAGAAATATTAAATATTAATAAGGTATTTTTAATTACAAAAACGTGAGTAAAGCACTGAAAGGGTTAAATGGATGAAACGACTCAGCAAAAGCTGTAGTTCAATATAAGCAGGTGTGGTTGTAGCTTAGTTGTTCTCAGTCTGTGGTAGGTCTCTGTGGGAGAAAAGCCTCAGTCTGTTAGTAGGCCTCAGGATGAGAAGGCCTCAGTGTTAGTTCACCTCAGTGGGAGAAAGGTCTCAGTTTTAGAGAGCCCTCAGTGGGAGAAAGGCCTCAGTATGAGAAGGCCTCGGTGTTAGTTCACCTCAGTGGGAGAAAGACCTCAGTCTGAGAAAGCCCTCAGTGGGAGAAAGGCCTCAGTGTTAGTAGGCCTCAGTATGAAAAGGCCTCGGTGTTAGTTCACCTCAGTGGGAGAAAGACCTCCATCTGAGAAAGCCCTCAGTGGGAGAAAGGCCTCAGTGTTAGTAGGCCTCAGTATGAAAAGGCCTCGGTGTTAGTTCACCTTAGTGGGAGAAAGGCCTCAGTCTGAGAAAGCCCTCAGTGGGAGAAAGGCCTCAGTGTTAGTAGGCCTCAGTATGAAAAGGCCTCGGTGTTAGTTCACCTCAGTGGGAGAAAGGCCTCAGTCTGAGAAAGCCCTCAGTGGGAGAAAGGCCTCAGTGTTAGTAGGCCTCAGTATGAAAAGGCCTCGGTGTTAGTTCACCTCAGTGGGAGAAAGGCCTCAGTCTGAGAAAGCCCTCAGTGGGAGAAAGGCCTCAGTGTTAGTAGGCCTCAGTATGAGAAGGCCTCGGTGTTAGTTCACCTCAGTGGGAGAAAGACCTCCGTCTGAGAAAGCCCTCAGTGGGAGAAAGGCCTCAGTGTTAGTAGGCCTCAGTATGAAAAGGCCTCGGTGTTAGTTCACCTCAGTGGGAGAAAGACCTCCGTCTGAGAAAGCCCTCAGTGGGAGAAAGGCCTCAGTGTTAGTAGGCCTCAGTATGAAAAGGCCTCGGTGTTAGTTCACCTCAGTGGGAGAAAGGCCTCAGTCTGAGAGAGCACTCAGTGGGAGAAAGGCCTCAGTATGAGAAGGCCTAGTGTGAGAAGCTTCAGTGAGAGAAGCCCCAGGTTGAAGGCCATTGAGTGTGAAGGCTGCTGTGTGTAAAAAGCTACTGTGTGAAGCTCCTGTGTATCTTCGGTGTGAGAAGAGGCTCTGTGAGAGCAAAGCTGTTTATTAGCTGTCCCTGATTATTTGAGAACACAGAAATGCTGGACCACTCTCACAACCACCATGTCAGACTACACAGAGAAGCCACTGAAATCCACAAGCATGTGGACAATTTCAACAGAAAGGAGGAAACCATGGAAATGAACAAAATCTGGCTTCTAGTATTAAAATTAAAGATAGGGGAGCTCCAGACAAGAAACAATCAGGGACAGCTAATCACTCTCAACAAAGGATGCCCCCAAGCATTACAAAGCCACACCTAAAAACTGTCCAGCCATTAAACGCTATCAAGTGGCCAATTGAAACATTCACACCTGCCTCAAACAGACAAGAGTTCTTTCTCCCACCCTGGACACTATTCCACAGATATATAAACCCAATTTTCCTAGTTTCCAATAGACCTCATAACCTATGAGGATGCCTGCCATAGATGTGGGCAAAACATGAGGAGAGAATGCTTCTGGAACATGGCCAGACAGCCCGGAAAACTTACAGCAACCCATGTATCCTCGGTGTTTTCCAGGTAATACATTTTTTCTAAGGGTAGTTATTAGAAATTTTTAAAACCATTTATAAACTGAAGGATGCTTCTAAGGTCCAGACCCTGGATTATTATTATTTTTTTACAATTGATTAAATGGCATCAAGTTCCGCCTTTCCTTGGAGGCCACACTCTCTCAGCCTCAGAGCAGGGCCAACGCACTCCTGTTTAGAAAGAGAAAGCCTTTGCTGAATGGCTCTTCCTTGTTTGGGGAGGAGAACCCTGCCGCGGCCTTCAGGGCTGGGATTCTTTATGCCACCTGTTGCTTCTGTCAAGGGCGTCTTGGCCCTTGACGGTTTTCTTAGGCCTCACCCTCCAAGGCCTCAGGTGTCCTTGGAAGCTAAGCAGCTTTGCCCCCAGTAAGTCATCCTGTCTATCTATATCCCACCCTCTAAGGCAGCGGTTCTCAAAGCGTGCTCCAAGGAGCCCTTGGGGCTCTGCAAAGCATACGGAGGGGCTCCACAGTCGCTGTTCCTCCTCCAAGCTTTCCCTCCTCTTTCCTGCTCTTCCCCTTCCTCCCTTACCACCAAAACCTTTTCCTCTTGCCTTCCTGGCTTTCAAAACCCTACTTCTCTCCCACTACTCATGGGGTACTTTGTGCTTTTCCTGCATGGCAGTGGGGAGTTGAACTGGAGGACCCCAAGGGTTAAATAATAATAATAATAATAATAATAATAATAATAATAATAATATTCTTTATTTATACTCCACCACAATCTCCCTGAAGGGGACTCCGGGCGGCTAACGTGATGCCAAGCCCAAAAATATAATACAGTAAAATAAAGTGCAAAGTACAACAAAATTTACATCACAATAAAGTACATACAATGGCAAAATAAAATAAACAAAGGAAAATAGCATAACAGAAAACCGAACATAATGGGCAGGCCAAATGGACAAGATAAAATGATAAAACCCTGGGTGAGGGAGGAGTTGAGAGGAGCCCAAAAAAGAATAAACAGTATGGTTAGGCCTTAAATTTAGGATGGGGGAAAGTGCATCATAAGGACAACACTGTAGATAGAATGGACAGAAATGGGATGAATGGTCACTCTCCAAAGGCACAACGAAAGAGCCATGTTTTTAGGTTTCTGCTGCTATTATGATTATGATTATGATTGCAAAGGCTGGGTGGCCATCTGTTAGGGATGACCACCCATGTGGTCCCCTATCCCTGTGTATTCACTATTCTTGTTGCTAGTTAATTGTGAAAGGGGCAAGGGACAAAATGAGCTGGAGATCTTGGGAAATGATAGAACGGGGGGGGGGAGATAAAGGGAACGGAAGATCATGGCAAGCTGAGGTCTGAACAACCCAAATAGCCAACAATGAGATACATGTTGAGGTTTTGGATATGGAATGCGGCATGGAGGAGGGGGGGTGTTCCACCAGCCGAGGGGCCCCCATTGAAGTGGTGGTAGGGAAGGGGAGATGTGGGAAAAGGAGACCATTAATTCAGCCTAGGGATTGTGTAACAACATTAGTAATTCCAAACCGGTCTCCTGATATGGTAAATTGGTGTAACCAGGATGGCGGTCCCTCTGGATTGAAGGTAGTGCTGTTGAACGCCAGATTTGTCAATGGAAAAACAACTTTCATCCAGGATTTAATCCTGGATGAACGGGCAGATCTGGCGTGCATTACGGAGACCTGGTTGGACGAAGCTGGAGGTGTGAATTTGACCCAGCTTTGCCCACCAGGTTTCTCCGTGCAGCACCAGCTGAGATCCGGAGGGCGGGGAGGCAGTGGTCTATAGAGATTTCATCCCTCTGACCAGGGGTCCCATCCCGCAGTCAACAAATTTTGAATGCGTCCACTTGAGGTTGGGTGACCGGGACAGAATAGGGATTCTGTTAGTGTACCGTGCAAAAACACTTGAAAACAATACAATAATTAAAATGAAGAACAATTTTAACAAATATAAACTTATTAGTATTTCAGTGGGAAGTGTGGGCCTGCTTTTGGCTGATGAGATAGGATTGTTGTTGTTGTGTGCTTTCAAGTAGTTTCAAACTTAGGTTGACCCTGAGTGAGGGCCGAGAAATGACCTTGGAGGGCCGTATTTGGCCCGTGGGCCATAGTTTGAGAACCCCTGCTATAATATAATAACATTTCTTGGGGCTCCACGAGAATCTTTTGCTTCAAAAATGGCTCTGCGGCAGAAAAGTTTTGAGAACCCCTGCTCTAAGGCGCTTCCTGATGATGTCACTGAGGTGGTCCTCGAAGGTGGCCTGCCTGAGAACGTATGCCTGGCAATGCTTTGCTGCCCCCTTGTGGCGGGCCCTCAGCAGCGCAGCGCAAGGCTCATTGGCCGGCAATGGATGTTGTCTTAAAAACATTCCTGTATTCCAAACCCTGCCAGTATTTAATGCTCAGGTTGTGGGGTGACTGGCAGTGCCACCTTCCCGCCCCCATTCACCTGTCAAAGATGGCTCCCACGCCAGCGCTGTGGGCACTGTTGCGGTGGACGTGGAGGCCCGTGGCGAGCAGAATCCCGTCTTTCACCGAAATGGAGCGGTGCGAGAAAGAGGCGATCAGCAGCTCATTCCAGCCTACCAGGAGGGAAAGGGGGGAGAGTCATTGGGAGTCCGATCTGACTTGCCTGGGCCCCTATTAACCAAGCCTAACAGGGCAAAGTTTTCGTTTCCTCCTGTGCCAGGCTGACAGGTCGGCATGATCAGCAACCCTCCTGCCCACCATTCCCGCAAATGCCCCTCTCACCTGCCCGGAGCAGGATGACCTGGTCATCGAGGGGCAGCTCGGAGAAGTGGGGGATGCGCTTGGCCCACTCCACCAGCGTGAAGAGCTGCTTGTCGGCCGCCTGGCAGATGTTGGTCACGGGGTCGTTGGGCTGCGAGGGGGAGCCGCCACCGCCGCAGAGAGAAGGGGAGCCAAGGAGGAGGAGGAGAGACGGGGCAGGTGGGTTGGGGGCCTTCGTGGGGAGGGGAAATCACAAGACACACGCCTCTGCCCCACTCAATGCTCACTCCAGGCCTCTCAGCCCCCTCCCCGTCACACCCCAAGGGTCATGGAACTGGCCGGTTCACCAAATGCCTTTGGGGACCCCCGAACGTGACCCCTCGACCCCAGCCTCAAAGGCAGAGATGCCATGCAGACAATTCCCCCCTCCCCCCCCCCGGCCTGGACTCCCCCTAAGAATCTGGGCGAGCCCCTTTCAGTATTTACCTCCTCGTTGACGTCAAACATCCGGGGCGAGCGTCCTGATCCCGCCGCCGCACCCCTCCAACTCACCGAGCTGCCCCCCGTGCCGGATCCGCCCCCGTCGACGCTTTGGTCTGACTTCTGCTCCACGGCCAGCTCGGCCTCCAGGATCTTCTCCACCGGCATGTCCTCGTTGGCGCCCCCGCAGGCCAGGTCCCCGTCCCCGTCCTTGTCCTTCCCGCGCTGGCGCTCCTCCTGGACGGCTGGGGCCCGGCGGGGCGGAGGGGAGATAAGCGGGGGTCAGAGGCAGCCCGGAGCGGCCCCCGACCCCTTCCCTCCACCGCAACGCACCCAAGATCCAAGCAGAAACTTCCTTTGGAAGTGGAGAAGCACCCACACTTGTGCAGAGTGCAAACAGGGACAGAGGGAATCCTGTGCTGCCTTCCTTCCACCTCCATTTCCTACATCTATGTAACTTCCTGCCTGTGTGAAGAGGACACTTCCCCCTTCTTCCCAGATGACTCTTGAGTGCTTTATGACCCTCTCGTTTGAGAAGGGAGCAGCATGAGGCCTCTCTCTGCCCCAAAATGCTGGCACAGACATGAGCATCAGCACTTGGGACTCCTCTACTAAAAGTTGGGTAACTTTCCTTATCTATCTATCCTTTTATACGAGATGTGTTATTTATTTACTATTTATTTATTTACTTTATTTATATACTGCCCCCTCAGCCCGCAGGTGACTCAGGGCAGTTATTACCTGCAACAATAAATCTTTTTATCTTTTTAAGCCTTACCAGAGCATCTTGTGTCTCCTGTTTCCTACCATAAGCTCATACACAATAGCACTGGCTACGCTGCACTCCACTCTGATATACGAGGGGTATTTTTTAAGTAAGGTCTGTTTTGTTGTAGACACTAGTAGTTTGCGCGCATACCGCAATGAGCGCGTGCGCCGTGTACCGGCATGCCTCGGGAACAACTGTGCTCAGTTTCCGCTCTGTAGCTAACCTGTACGGTTCTGTTCTGTGCTTTAAAAATGTTTAAGACTATCAACTCACCCTCCGCATGTGAGGTTCGCTCAGTGATACGGTTTTTGTCAGCAAGGAACCTGCCTGCTGCAGAAATTCATTGACAGATTTGTGAAGTGTACGGTGATACTGTTATGAGTGAAAGCAAAGTGCGTAAGTGGGTACGACAATTCAAAGATGGCCGTGACAACGTCCATGATGAGGACCGCTCTGGTCGCCCTTCTTTGATTACAGTGAACACTTGGTTATCGGAGCAGGCGGCAAGTTTTTATGAAGAGGGTATTTTAAAATTGGTTCAGAGGTATGATAAGTGTTTGAACAAACTTGGCAACTATGTCGAAAAATAGAGTGAAGTATGTACTTTCTGAAAATAAATTTACTTTTTTTAAATAAACTTTCGTTGTGTACTTATGTTCAAACGGACCTTACTTAAAAAATACCCCTCGTTAGATGCCAAACATCCCAATGGTTATGGGCCCAGAGGCTGGGTGAGTGCTTTATGACCCTTTGTTTGGAAAGGGAGCACCACGAGGCTCTCTGCCTCAAAAGGCCTTACACAGAGACATGAGAGTCAGCATGAGGGACTCTCCTTCCAAATTCAGACAACTTTCTTTTGTCTATCTAGTCTTTTATCTGAGATGTACTCTCTCCAACAGTAAACCTAAGTATTTACCTTTCTTTTTGAACCATACACTCATATATTTCACTGACTACACTGCACTCGACTCTCTTATAGGAACCAAACATTTCTAGGTTATGGGCCCAGCGTGCTTCCGCTGCACTCTGCTACAGATGCCAAACATGCCTACAACTTTGTCAGGTCTCTCCCCCTTTGCCCCTCTCTTTCTCCTCTGGGGGGACCGAGAGGGGGGAAAGGCGGGAGAGAGGATATGGGGACTGACCACTACCAGGCCGCACGGGCAGCAGGCACTGCTCTCCTCTTGCCCGGCAGACAGGGGGAGGGCCAGGCCTCTTGCCCGATGCCGCCTGGCCTGGTGGTGGCAAGGGAACTCCCGCCGACGCTTCCCTCGGACCCAGGGAAGCCCCGGTGGGAGCCCTAGCCGTGGGGGGAGGACGAACACAGAGATCAACCGCTGCCACTGCTCACGGAGAACGCCCTGACCGCTGACGCTGCCCTCCCTCTCTCCCCGACCCCAATGGAAGTGACTCTGGGGACCGGCACCTCTTAGCATCCTCCCAACAACTGGCCGGAGCCTCCGCCAAAGACAGGAGAAGCCCTGGGTCCTGCCGAGACATGTCACGAGGCCATGAAGGCCGGTCTGGGTTCCCAAGGGCACCCCGAGGGACTCCTGAGACTGCTCCAGATGCCCGGCCTCCCCCTTGGCCGCCTCTGTGACGGAGACGGTCTCCCCGCCCCCTTGCTGCCCCTGCCCCGCCCCGGGGTCTGCCCCCCGCTACCTTCCCGCTTCATGCCGGTGGCCAGGCATTTCTGGTAGCGGCAGTACTGGCAGCGGTTGCGCTGGCGCTTGTCCACGATGCAATCCTTGTTGTCGCGGCAGGTGTAGGTCAGGTCCTTCCGGATGGTGCGCTTGAAGAAGCCCTTGCAGCCCTCGCAGCTGTACACCCCGTAGTGCTTCCCTGGGGGCACCGGAGGAAGGCGAGGACTGAGTCGCGGACAGCACTGCCCCCCTCCCTCTCCCACCCTCCTTCCCTCCCACCCAGAGGCTGCGGGCTCCCCCAGAACACATCCCCCCCAGCACACACATAGACCGGACCCTCCTCCCAAATTAGACTTCAATCCCAAACCCAAAGAACTGTTGGATTCAAAGATGCATCAACATTTGTATACATGGAGCAAACAGAGCATATCCCCAGCAGCCTTGCCCAGGGGTCAAAGAAGCCACTGCCCACCTGCTTTCTCCCTTCTCCAGCTCTGAGAAGGCCTCCCTCACATGCTTTGACAACTCTTTTTGTGATTCTCTCTTTCCTTCCTCTGTTTCCCTCTCTTTTCTTCCTTACTTTCCTCCTTCTCTTGCTTTCCCTCACCCACCTTCTCCCTTTTCCTTCCTCTTCCCTCCTTCCCTTTCCCCCCCACCTTGGTCTTCCCTTCTTTCTCTTTCTTTTCTCCCCTCCCCTCATAACTTTCCCCCTTCAGTGCTCTAGCTTCCTTCCTTCTCCCTCATCTGTAGTTTAATGGAGTCGCAGTGGCGCAATGGGTTAAACCCTTGTGCCGGCTGAACTGCTGATCTGAAGATCAATGGTTAGACTTTGCAAGACGGGGAAAGCTCCCAACTGTCAGCCCTAGCTTCCCATGACAGGGACATAAGAGAAGCCTCCCACAGGATGGTAACACATCCAGGCATCCCCTAGGCAATTATTTCTGCAGGTGGCCAATTCTCTCACACCAGAAGTGACTTGTAGTTCCTCAAGTTGCTTCTGATACAGTGAAAAAAAATCTGTAGTTTCAGACATCCACACAAAGACCTGGAACACACACCCTGCAGATCAAGGGATTGTACTGTATATGGCTATATCCTCTTCCTCCGATCTCTCTCTCTTCCGCCTGTTTCCCAGTCCTATCCCATAATGCCCTTCATAGAGGTGAAAAGTCACACCTCTACCCCTCCCCATTCCCCACTCCCTGCCCACTTTGAGTCTCAATCTGCATATACTAATGCTATTAGTTAGAAATAGTCATTGTTAGCGGCACGATCTTCTAGAACAGTGGTTCTCAACTTGGGGGTCGGGACCCCTGCGGGGGTTGCTAGGGAGTGTCAGAGGGGTCGCCAAAGACCATCAAGAAACACAGTATTTTCTGTTGGTCATGGGGGTTCTATGTGGGAAGTCTGGTCCAATGTGATTGTTGGTGGGGTCCAGAATGCTCTTTGATTGTAGGTGAACTATAAATCCCAACAACTACAACTCCCAAATGTCAAGGTCTATTTCCTACCCTAGAGATCACATTTGGGCATATTGAGTATTCGTGCCAAGTTTGGTCCAGATCCATCATTGTTTGAGTCCACGGTGCTCCCTGGATGTAGGTGAACTACAACTCCAAAACTCAAGATCAATGCCCACCAAACCCTTCTAGTATTTTCTGTTGACCGTGGGAGTTGTGTGTGGGAATCTTGGCCCAATTCTGTCACTGGTGGGGTTCAGAATGCTCTTAGATCGTAGGTGAACTATAAATCCCAGCAACTACAACTCCCAAATGTCAAGGTCTATTTTCCCCAAACTCCACCAGTGTTCACATTTGGGCATACTGAGTATTTGTGCCAAGTTTGGTCCAGTGAATGAAAATACATCCTACTTATCAAATAATTGCATTACGATTCATAACAGGAGCAAAATCTAAGTTATGAAGTAGCAAAATAATGTGATGTTTGGGGGTCACCACAACATGAGGAGCTGTATTAAGGGGTCGCGGCACTAGGAAGGCTGGGAAACACTGTTCTAGAAGGTGCTATTATGCATTTCCTAATGGGAGTATTCCTCAAGTGGAAAAGATGAACAAGGAGTATTTCTAACGAAGAGCATGACCAAAGGCCGAGGACATGCCCTAGTCAAGCAGGTAGAAGGAGCCTCAGCAGAATGGGCCCCAGAGCGGCCGAGGGGTGGGTGGGGGTCGGCACACCTGAGGACCGGTCTCCGCAGATGGCGCAGAGGCGCTTGCCAGGCATCAGTGCCCCATGGGGGTGGCCCGGCACCACCCTCATGCCCAGCGGGGGCTTCACGTCGTCCGAGCTGCTGACCGAGTGCAGGCCCGAGAGGTTCACCGTGGAGTTGATCTGCAAAGGCAGCAAGAGGAGAAGCAGATGGAAGACAGGGCCCGGCAGGGGGGGTGGGGTCCTGATGGGAAGGCACAGGGCTACGCTTGGGCAGAAAAGAATGACATGCACAGAGCCACCTCTTGTCCATCCCCTTTGGGATTTATCTCTAGACCAGACCCGCAAAACATCCAGCCGGCAGGCCCTTTGCAGCCACCCAAGGATTTGGGGCAGCACGGAAAGGAAGATGGAAGGCACGGGTCCCCAAACTAAGGCCCACTGACGCCAATCTAAACATTAGACTGCTGCCGCTCTGCCACTACTGCCACCCTCTTCCTCCTTCTTAACTCTCCTTTCCTTTCCTCTTTCTATCTCACTCCACTCCACACTTGCTCCCTCCAAAAACAAAGGAAGGGAGGAGAGAGAGAGAGAGAAAAGAAAAGGAGCTTCCATCTGAACATGAGGAAGAACTTCCTGACTGTGAGAGCCGTTCAGCAGTGGAACTCTCTGCCCCAGAGTGTGGTGGAGGCTCCTTCTTTGGAAGCTTTTAAACAGAGGCTTTGAATGCAATATTCCTGCTTCTTGGCAGAATGGGGTTGGACTGGATGGCCCAGGAGGTCTCTTCCCACTCTTTGATTCTATGATTCTAGGTAGGAAAAAGAACAAAGGGGAGGAGAAAAGGAAGAAAGGCAGGCAGGTAGGAAACAGAGAGGGAAGGAAGAGGGAGAAAGATAGCTAAGAAACAGAGAGGGAAGGAAGAAAGGGAGAAAGAAAGAGAAGGAAGAGAAGAAAGGGAGGCAGGTGGGAAATAGAGGGAAGGAAGAGGGAGAAAGGTAGGTGAGAAACAAAGAGGGAAGGAAGAAAGGGGAGCAGGAAAAGGATAGAGAAGGAAGAGAAGGAAGGGGCAGGTGAGAAACAGAGGGAAGGAAAAGGTAGGTGAGAAACAGAGAGGGAAGAAAGAAAGAGAGAAGGAGAAGCAGTAAAAGGATAGGGAGGGAAGAGAAGGGAGGGAGGCAGGTGGGAAACAGGGGGAAGGAAAAGAAGAAAGGGAGAAAGAAAGATAGGTGGGAAACAAAGAGGGAAGGAAGAAAGCGGAGCAGGAAAATGAGAGGGAAGGAAGAGAAGGAAGGGAGGTAGGTGGGAGACAGAGGGAAGGAAAAGAAGAAAGTGAGAAAGAAATGTAGGTGAGAAACAGAGGGAAAGAATTGAGACAGCGTGACATAGTGGTTTCAACCTGGGAGTGTGGCTCTGAACTGGGATCCCTTTGGGATCTCTTCCCATTTCAGTTGAATGTAAATTGCCTGAGAATCTGGAGGGGTCTCCTCCTCCTCTGGCGATTGTGAAGCAGAGGCCAGATGGCCATCTGTCAGGAAGGCTTGGGTGGTGTCATTCTACCTGGTGGAACACGGTTGGCCCCTGAGGTCCTTTTGAACCCTATGATACACACACATGTCGGAGAGGGCCTCACCTGGGGGCTGCTGACGGGTCCGTAGCCAATGGAGGGGGTGGCAGGGAGGCCCGGCGACCCCATGGAAGAGCTGATGACCGGGAAGGGGGAGCCCAGCCCGCCGATGGAGGTGGTCATGGCCGAGCCAATCATGGAGGGGTGCAGCGGGGCTGAGGGCTCCGGCGGGGGGGTGCCCCTCAGGGTCGGGGAGGAGCTGAGCGAAGAGCTGTCCGGGCTCCGGCAGTCTGCATCAGGAGGAAGGTAGAGACGGAGAAAGAGTTAAGGCCACTGGCATCATGGGCACTACATTGGAAGCCCCTTCCACCCCCCCTCCAAGTCTCTAATTTGGACAATCCCAAGAACCCCCCCCCCCCCCACTCCCACCCGTCTTGACACTCTTGGCTTCCTCTCCGGATGTTGTGCAAAAGCACCAGGAAACACATGACCCTCGGGCTGTTTCCTGCAGCCAAGGCTAACAGAATGAACTTCAACAGGGAGGAATGGGCAGCATCACACCCTGGCCATAAAAACAAAAAGGCAGAAATATACTGTAAGGCCGGCAAGGGCAAACTTCAGGTTGTTCTGGACTTCAACTCCCACAACACAGAGAAGGTTGAAGCTTGTCCTTGCCTGCTGCACAGGATGGATGGATGGGACACCTGGCTTGGAAACACTCCTGCTTCGGTCACCTGAAATGACCCTTTTTCTGGTTCTGGGTCAAGCAATGCAAGGAGGAGGTGGACATGACGGGAAAACAGCTCAACCATCATCATACACGTCCGCAACCAGAAGATGCAAAGAGTAAAAAACTACACCTGTGCAGTAATTCATTAGGGATACTATATATTTCAAGCTTGGTGAGAACAGAGAACCCCAATGTTTCCATTAACTCCAAAAGTGTATGCACCCCTAATGGTGTATACTTTTGACAATATTCCCACACCAAAATGTATACACCAGCAACTCCTTATAATTCTCTACTTCTAATCCCACTCCCCACTGCAAACACAGACACTCATAAGAGCATTAAAGATTCCTTTCATAGAAAAGAGTCACGAAATTACAAGTGAACCTTGAGGTGCCAGGATCCGACCGTGTGAGCAGTGCCTGGGTGCAGAGGGCAACCATTTATTTATTTGGGTTGTTGTAGGTTTTTTCGGGCTATATGGCCATGGTCTAGAGGCATTCTCTCCTGACGTTTCACCTGCATCTATGGCAAGCATCCTCAGAGGTAGTAAGGTCAAACCTCAGACCTCACTACCTCTGAGGATGCTTGCCATAGATGCAGGCGAAATGTCAGGAGAGAATGCCTCTAGACCATGGCCATATAGCCCGAAAAAACCTACAACAACCCAGTGATTCCGCCCATGAAAGCCTTCGACAATTTATTTATTTATTATTTCCTATATTTATACTTCGCCCTTCTCATCCCTGAGGGGGGACTCATAATAAAACAATCAAGACAAGCTTTTTCTACTCCTCAATGGGACCACCTTTCCAATATGGAAAATGACTCTCCTCTTCCCTTCTCTCACTCTTCTCTTCTCTGAGCTAAACCTTCCCAGTCCTTTTGGTGGCCCTTTGCTAGACCCCTTCCGTCCTGTCAATATCCATATCTTGAATAGTTTGACCCAGAACCAGGCAAAGGGCTATTATTCCAGAAGGTGTGATTGGAGTGGGACTAGGGCTTCCCTCTATCTGGACACTTGACTCCTTTGGATAAAGCCTGGAATCACATTTTAGTTGCTCTAAACACCTTCGCGGAAGCATAAGAGAAGCTCAGCCATCATTGAATATCGAGAAAACCAAAGTGCTCTTCCAGCAGTCACCAGCCAATCCCTCTCCAATGCCAGAGATATAGCTTCATGGTGTAACATTAGAAAATGTGGACCATTTCTGCTCCCTTGGCAGTCACCTCTCCACAAAAGTCAACATTGACACCGAAATACAACACCACCTTGAGCTCTGTGAGTGCAGCTTTTTTCTGAATGAAGCAGAGAGTGTTTGAGTATTGAGACATCCGTAGGGAGACCAAGGTGCATGTTTATTGTCCTCCCAACCCTGCTATACGCCTGCGAAACGTGGACTGTCTACAGATGTCACATGCAACTCCTGGAACAATTCCATCAGCATTGCCTCTGAAAAATCCTGCAAATCTCTTGGGAAAATAGGCAGACAGATGTCAGCATGCTGGAAGAAGCAAAGATCACCAGCATTGAAGTGATGCTCCTCCACCATCAACTCTGCTGGACCAGGCATGTTGTCCAAATGCCCAATCGCCATCTCCCAAAGCAATTACTATACTCCAAATTCAAGAATGGGAAATGTAACATTGGTGGACAGGAAAAGAGATTTAAAGATGGGCTACCTTGAAAACTTGGGTGCTCCAGCTGGAGGTCAGCTGTGACCAGAAGTGCTGTAGAATTTGAAGAGGCACGAATGGAGGGCAAAAGAGAGAAATGTGCCAAGAGGAAGGTGTGTCAAGCCAACCCCGATCGGGACCGCCTTCCATCTGGAAACTGATGTCCTCACTGCAGGAAAACTGTCTACAGACGGGTCCACAGTCACCTATGGGCCCACTGCCAGGACACCGCACTTGGAGGACAATTTTACTCGCTCAACGAGGGATCGCCTAAGTAAGTAAGTAAGCTGCTGCAGCAGCGAGAGAGAAGGGTAGACCCCACCCTCAACGGAAGAGGGAAGCCACCAACCCCAATGGAGAGGCCCTGCTTCCTTCCTTCCTGGGAATTCACCGGCCTGGCCTTGCCGAACCCTGAATGAGCTCAATTGACCCCTCGTGCGCTTCCTTCACATTGCAGGGAGCTCGCATGGTGTTTAGGACCTACAATGTGGCACAGCTAACAAGCACTTGACAGGAGACATGTGTCCAGACTTTGTGCATGATGCACAGCAGCGAAGTCTGTTGAGAGGCAGGACTTCCGGCCCAAGAAGACCACGGAGTTATGCTTGAGGACCTTAAAAATGCCGACAGAGAACATACATAAGTTAAACCACGGACAATATTAAACCCTGTTGAAATAAATGCAACCTTAGATAATAACAAACCCTATTGAAATGTGTTTTGGGTTGGCAGGTTCTGGGAGTTGCTGTCCCAAAGGGATGAAACTTCCTTATTTGGGGAGGGGACACAATTCAGACAGGGAAGGGTTGGTTTAACACAGGCATGGACATACTTGGGCCCTCCAAGTGTTCTGGAGTTCAACTTCCACAATTCCAGAAGCAGAATGGAATGGGACTAGGCTACTAGGAATTGTGGGGGTTGAAATCCAGAACAGCTGGAGGGCCCAAGTTTGCCCATGCCTGATGATCCAGACTGCACTTTGCTCCAGAGGCCATCTAGTCTGACCCCCGGCCCACAAGGCCAGAAACCCACCATCAAAACACCAACCAGAGACTGACCTCTATTTAAGGATCCCTAAGGAAGGAGAGTCCACTGCCTTCTGCTGGTCAACATGTCCTCCTGATCTTGGGTCGGGGCCTGCTCCTCCCTGACCATTGTGATCCCGTCTGTGGAAGAAAACAAGCTTCCACACGTGACAAGGAGGAGGAGGAGTCCCTTCCTTCCTCCCTCCTTCCCTCCCTTCTTTTCTGGGGAAGACTGACTGACGAATGGGTCTTGAGCAATGTTCTCTTCCTCCCTCCGTTGCCCAAGGCGCCCCTCTTGAGCACCAGCTGAGAGGACAGGGCCAAGGGATCCTAGAGCAGGAGGAGACCCCAGGGGACATCCAGTCACACCCATTTTCAGCCATAAAGGGAGGCACCATCCAAGCCCTCCTGGCAGAGGGCCACCTGGCCTCTGCTCAAAAGACCCCACTGGACTCCCAGGCAGAATAGTCTGCTGACCATCAGGAAGTACTTCCTCATGTTCAGGCGGAATCACTTTTCTTGCCGTTTGAATCCATGGCTCCGTTGTGTCCCGGTCTCCAGAGCAGCAGGAAACAAGTTTCCCCACTCCTCCACAACGTGACATCCGTTCCAGCATTTAAAAGCCAAAAGCCACATTCCTGGTATGGAGGCTGAAAAGCCCTGCTTACTACGTGACAAACAGGAAGACTTGGGGGCATCAACAGGCACAACGGAGAAAAAGATAAAACCCAAAGGGACACAAACAACAGAGGAGCAGAAGCAACTTGAGAAACAGCAAGTCGCTTCTGGTGTGAGAGAATTGGCCATCTGCAAAGACATTGTCCAGGGGCGCCCAGATGTTTTGATGTTTTACCATCCGTGTGGGAGGCTTCTCTCATGTCCCCGCATGAGGAACTGGAGCTGACAGATGGGAGCTCATCTGTGCTCTCCTCGGATTCGAACCTGCGACCTGTTGGTCTTCAGCCCTGCCAGCACAGGGGTTTAACCCACTGCGCCACTGGGGGCTCAGGAGCAGCTGCCCCCAGGGTATTTATTTATTTATTTATTTATTTATTTATTTATTTCAGCTACTTATACCCCGCCCTTCTCACCCCCGAGGGGGGACTCAGGGCGGCTTACAAAAAGAAGGCACAATTCGATGCCCATGTACAAATACATACATATATAAAACAATTAAAATAATTAAACAATTAACACATTAAAACATCAATATATAACACAATAGTACAATAGTAAACAGTCTCATGGTCAGTCTTCCGAGTTCCATAGGTCCATTACGTTTCGTCACTATCTGCCCATCATTATGGTCTTTCTTATTTGCTGCCAGAGTGTCCAAAAGCCTGGTCCCACATCCAAGTTTTCAGCTTTTTCCTGAATGAGAGAAGGGAAGTCGCTGATCTGATCTCCCCGGGGAGTGAGTTCCACAGGTGGGGGGCCACTACCGAGAAGGCCCTGCTCCTCGTCCCCGCCAGCCTCACTTGCGATAGAGGCGGGGGCGAGAGCAGGGACTCCCCAGAAGATCTTAGACTCCGAGGTGGGACGTAGAGGGAGATCCGTTCGGACAGATACACTGGGCCGGAACCGTATAGGGTTTTGTAGGTCAAAACCAGCACCTTGAATTGTGCTCGGAATTGGATCGGCAGCCAATGGAGCTGGCATAACAGGGGGGTGGTATGCTCCCTGTATGCCGCTCCGGTGAGCAATCTGGCTGCCTCCCTCTGGACTAGTTGGAGTTTCCGAGCAGTCTTCAAAGGCAACCCCACGTAGAGTGCGTTGCAGTAACCCAGTCGGGATGTGACAAGAGCGTGGACCACTGTGGCCAGATCCGACTCAGGCCTTGCAAGATCAGGGTGCCCATGGCTTAATTGGTTGAGTCCATTCCTTTGGATGGGAGTCTTCTTCTGGTCCTGCTGCTTTCTACCACTGTTGTTATGAATTGCTGTCATAAGGCTGAACCCTGGGAAAGCCCGCCACTGCATGGCTACCAGCCTCCTCCCAATAGACTCAAATCAAGGGAAAGCTTCATGAGAACCACCACTCCTCTTAATGTTCCCCCAGCAACAGCAAGAGCCTCCCCTCTGGGCAGCTAAACCAGAAATCCCAAATGGATTTTCATCAGTCTCACTAGGTTTCCTTGGTTGAGCCTCTCCACCTGGAAGGCAGCCTTCCTCTTTTCCTTCTACCTTTTCCAGAATAATCATCCTTTCTGGGGAGTCATGTCTTCCCATTATGCGTCCAAAGTCCACTGGTTTATTCATCTTGACCTCTAGAGATAGTCCAGGCTTGATTTGCTCCAGGATCCATTTATGAAGCTTTTAATTGTCTATGGGATCTGAACCACATTCCTTCTTGCCAGTTTACTTCACTTCCCAACATTCAAATCCATGCAGGGAAAGTGGGAATGGCATGGCACGGCCTGGATGACTCTGAATTTGGTTTTAATGCTATATCTTGGCACTGGAGGATCTCATCATGTTGTGTTTGAGTCTAATGGCAAGATACAATTGTTAAATACCAGCTCTTGGCCATCTAAGCACTTTGTCTCCTTCATGAAGTTCAACACCTCCAGCACTGGGCTTTCCCCTAGAGTCCGGTGGAGCCCCCTTCTCTGGACTTTTTTTAAACAGAGGCTGGAGGGCCATCTGTCAGGAGGGCTTTGGTTGCATCTTCTGCCCTGCAGAAGCAGGTTGGACTGGATGGATGTCCTTTGGGGGTTCCTTCCAATTCTACAACCCCATGAGTCTATGAGTTAAGGCACAAGAGGAATCACAGAGCCATCAGGGCTCATCCAGCAACGGCCATCGGTCAATAATAACAACAACAACAACAACAATTCTCCAAACAGGACACACTAGAACTGGCCTACTCCAAGGGAGTAGCACTTTGGTACTTCACCTCATTTTCAGCCAAAACGATGACTCAGGGGTGGCCACTGAGCCACTTCCCCTTTTCACTTTCTGTGCTTTCTTGCCGGGTAGGGTATTTAGTCCAAGTTTAGGCTTCATTCTGCAATACTGACCCTGCTCCCTAAGCCTTCCTCTTTTTCCTGTCTATGACAAATTGGGAAAAAGCGACCAAAAAAGCCCCAAGAACTGGCATCCCACAACAAGAGGAAGCGCAGTCTCCCAAGAGCAACCTTGGCCTCCGAAGGCAAGCCAGGCCTGTGGGTTAGGCTTCTTTGTACTTCCTTGTGGAGGGTCATTGGGGAAGAAAGCTTCCTAATACTAGAGGCCCACTCAGACCTTGATGGACTACAACACCCATTGACCCAAAGGACTCCCTATCAAGCAAAGAATAACGTGACCTGGAGTCAAACCACACTGAGAGGATCAACTTCCATAGAACAGGAGGACCTAAACATTCCTAGAGATAACATTTTTTTCCAGCAGTAGGTAAACAAAGCCATGCACAACAGTCCTGCAGTTATGCTTTGTGCCTCAGTAGCCAATTTGTGTCTTAAGAGATAAACAAGGGATATAATAATGATGATGAAGATAATAATAATAATAATAATAATAATGGATTATTATTATTATTAATAAACAACATTGGATTATTGATGATGCCATATCAGGTGACAGTCGCACTGAGGAAAAACAACAGGAAAAACTCAGCCGTTATCAGGACCTCAAAATCGAACTACAAAGGCTCTGGCATCAACCAATACAGGTGGTCCCAATGGTCATTGGCACACTCGGTGCCATGCCAAAAGATCTCAGCCGGCATTTGGAAACCATAAACATTGACAAAATCACAATCTGACTACTGCAAAAGGCCACCTGACTTGGATCTGTGCGCATCATTCGAAAATACATCACACAGTCCTAGACGCTTGGGAAGGGTTCGACTTGTGATTCTGTGATACAAAATCCAGCATATAGATCTCGTTTGCTGTGACATACTGTGCTTTTGTGTCAGTAAAATAATAATAATAATAATAATAATAATAGGAATGGGTCACGTTGCACTATGTACAGTCCAGGGTCCAGAACAATGGTGCTGTGATTAAATCTTTAACTGCCATGTTCTTAGGCCACCCTGAGATTTGCAGTATGTTTAGAAATACTTCAAATTCTTAGGAGTTAGAAGATGAAGGATCGAGTGCCTCCCCACCTGCAAACTGGAGGACTTCAGAGAATGCACCTGGGTCACTTCTGGCTGCACCAAATGAATTTTAAACTATGAATTCTGACTGTACTTTTTATTCGTGTTGGGGTTTTAATCTTGGTTCTGTTTTTTTTAATACAGTAGAGTCTCGCTTATCCAGCCTGTGCTTATCCGACATTTCCATTTATCCGATGTTCTGCCGGCCCCTTTATGTCGGATAAGCGAGTCTCTACTGTATATGTATTTGTGTTGTCCATATCATACCCTGGCCTGGAGCTGTGAAGAGAAGCAGGGGACAAATAAATATGTATGATGACAATGATGCCATGAAAGTTAAAGTGCAATTGTGGCATTAGAACTGTGTTGTGTGAAAGGGCTCCTGAGATAACTTGAAAAAGCATCCTGCAGAAATGGGAAACCCAAATGATCCCTCAATTGGGAGCAGCTTCTGCTTTGCAGAGTGGGACAGGAAGATGTGACATGGGAGGTTTAAAAATACCCTATTTACTCGAATGTAACGCTCACCTTTTTTGGCTAAATTACCTCGTTGAAATTAGGGTGCACATTAGATTTGCATAATATGGTAATGTAAGTGTTGCGCCAAAGCAAAAGGGGAACCTGCTTCAGGAGCTACACCAGGAGCTCTGATTTGAGGGACACCATCTCTAATTTAATGGCCAGGGCTCAATCCTATTAAATGCTGGGATTTATAGTTTGGCCCAGGGCTTGCAGACCCCTTCTCAGTCCAGCAGCCCTCTTCTGCTTTTGCTGCTTTTGCCCAAGTCCCCCACAAAAGGGGGAAAGCATGAATAAAAAAAACTATTTTTACCTGGAAGACCACCACCTCTCTAGGAATCTCTAGGTCCTCCGCCAGAAGCTGATCACAGAGCCACCCTGAACGACGTAGAGATTCCTAGGGAGAACACAACAATCAAATCCGCAAATAATCCAATCCCTAACTGTTAAACCTGCAAAAGTGGAGGGCCAAAGGGACATCACTCATGTAGCGAAAGCCACTCTATTCACTTTGTGCAGGAGGCTGGAAGGCTCCTAATGTACCAGCTCTCAGGGAACAGAACAGGAGGGCATTATTATCAGTATTATCACCCTACTTTCCTCTCCTAAATGAGATTCAAAGTGTATGTTGCTCTCGGGTGCATCTGGCTGATTTGTGCAAAATCACTATGAAAGCAGCTGTTTTGTTTTCCCCGATCTTGACCTGGATTCTATTCCCATTGGCCACAAACACTGAAGGTGAAGAAGTCCCATGGGAGGCCCAGAGTATAGTTCAGCCCCCATATTCAAGGTGACATTACAGTAGAATCAGGAAACCATGTTTCATAGCAAAGCAGCTTCTGGTACACATTACCATAGAATTACCCTCCTTCTGGGAAGGTCTTCAAGCACAGGCTGGGGGGCCATCTGCCAGGGTTGTTCTGGCCAGGCTTTTCCTGCATAATGACCACCTCCGCTCCCCCTCTTCCCTTTTCGACAGTCCTGTCAGCACAGGAAGGGACCTGCAGGGTCAAGGCAAGGGCCTGAAGGCCCTCCATATCCACAGGCTCTGTATCCACAGATTCGGCCTTACACAGCTAGGAATATTATGAAGGAATTGGTAGGACTTCAGCATCCCAAGAGTCTATATCAACAGATACCTCCATCCACACCTTATCCCTTTCAGATAAACATCCCAGAAGTGAACTGGGATTATTCTGTTCTATACAAGGTAAGCCATTCCAGGATTTCACTAGGGCATTGCATATAATCGACAGTTTCCACCATTCACTGCTTGAAAATATTAAAACAAACACCCCTAAACCTGAAACCTTGATTTTGCCATTTTGTGTGGCAGCAACATCTTAATATTGTATATGATTGACTAGGCCGTTGTCTATAATAGTACTTCAACTCCCATGGATTCTGCACTGACAGATTCCATCATCCATGGTTTGAAAACATCAAAGCAAAACATTCCATAAATCAAACCTTCATTTTTGCCATTGCACGTAAGGGACTTGAGCACCCACCGATTGTGATGCCTACAGAAAGCCCTAGAGCCAAACCCCAGGCACTTGACGTCTCAAGCAAAGAGATAAAAGTGGAATATGGGCAATGATAATAATAACATCACTGCAGACCCTCTGTATGAGATAAATCCCTCAAAAGCCCCTCAGGAGTCGCGTCTCCCTCCTGAGCCGCAGGAGACAGATTAAGCTCTACCATGGAAGATCTCTTCTACTGCACAGAGAATCCATATCCATGGAAGTTGGTGGGGGGGATGGACTAAGAGGGTATTGAAATAGGAAGAAAACACAATTTGGGGGAACGCTTGCCATATTCCTCAATGCGCTCAGAGCCACACACTTTGCTGGGTCAAGGCAGCCTGCCAGACGGCGGTCTCCCCATTCCACCCATACGCAAGACTTTGCTCCGCTAATCCTAATCCTCCCATCTCTCTGCAGCCTCTCTCCTGCCTCCGGTGAACCCAGGAAGGCTGTCAACTTTTGTCCAACAGATCTGTGCTTCTCTTTCACAACAAGACTCCAGGAATATGGCTTCGTATCTAACTTCTGTCCCCTTCTCCCTCTCCAGACTTCGGTTACAGCAACATTGCCCCACCACTTGGGGAAGGGAAATCTCCACCCTAGCTTCAGATATGAGGGGGGGTGTTACTCCTCTCAAACACCCCCATCATCACAATCATAATCATTGTTATTATCACCATCGTCATCATCATCATCACTATCCTGCTTTCCTGTCTTAAACAGGCCTCAAATCTGCTTACAACGCTAAAAATAATACATTATTTCTCTACTCAGGCTGGAACTATTATGATATATTTTATTCAGTTTGAAGATCAACCTGCATTGTATGGCAGTGTAGACCCAGGCCCAGTTAATGACGCCCGCCAGCCTTTCTCCCTCTTCATCTGTGGGAGTAAAATATGTGTCTTTGAGGGGGGCGGCCTCCTCCCCTCAGTTCACCCACACAAGTTGAAGAAGTGGTAAATATCATTATTATTGTTTATTAATGTTGGAAAACAGCGTTGTGTCTCAATCCAGAGATACAAATACTAAAGGATGAGAATCTGGGTGTTGTATATTGAGGGGTGGTCAGCCTTCCTTCTTCCCAAACCCCACCCCCAACCTTTCTTCCTATCCTGACCCCCAATTCCTCCCCTGTCTCTCCTTCATCGCTTGCAAAGGTGGGACCTATTTTATTATTATTATTATTATTATTATTATTATTATTATTATTATTATGGTACTTTTATATTTGTTATCTGCCTCTCCTCACAGCACAAGGTGGAGTAAACACAGCCAAGGTGGAGTAAACACACCCACCCAAACAAAACACCATCAAAACACATAGTACAAAGATTAAAACACGATACCAATAGTATGCAAATGTACAAGCCAGAGTTAAAATGGGCTGCGCCGGCTGGCCTCCTGTCGTCAGAAGAGATGGGTCTTCAGAGTGGTGTTTTAAATCCCAACAGGTCACTTATCTGCCAGATCCCAGGTCAAAGGCTCAGCCCTATCCATGGCCCCTCCTCCTTCCTTCTGTCCTTCCTTCTCTCCCTCCCCATGTTTCCTTCCCATTTCTTTCTGTCTTTTTGGAATAATTTACTTCCTTTTTTGGAATATTTAGAACTGTTATGTGCCGTAAACTATGCCACACAAGGTGACTAATACGTCTGCAAAACGACACGTGGATCGGACTGTTTATGATCTACAGAGAAGAAAGCCCAGCCACTGACATTTCCAATTCCAGGAATTTGAGGGAAGGAGGGGGACAGCCCTCATTTACATGGATTTCATGTCCGACTTCACTGACTTCCTTTTCCGTTTTTGCTGCTGTTGTTATCATTACTATTGTTATCCTCCTGTTTTTTGCTCAATCGTGATGCAAAGCAGCTAAGAACATTAAGAAGCACAGCAGTTCAAAATCCACAACATACACATATTAAAACAGAACTAAACAAGTCGGTCAATAAAAAAGAATTAACTGATTAAAGGAAACAGTTGGTAAAATGTACAAGAATGATCTGTGCCATTAAATTATCTGATCTGAATTAGAATTAAAAAAACCCAAAAGGTAGGTAGAGAAAAAGGTAAAGGTTTTCCCTGACATGAAGTCCAACTCCGGGACTCTGGTGCCCATCTCCATGTCTAAGCCGAAGAGCTGGCATTGTCCGTAGACACCTCCAAGGTCATGTGGCCAGCATGACTGCATGGAGCGTCGTTACCTTCCCGCCGGAGCGGTACCTATTGATCTACTCACATTTGCATATTTTAGACTGCTAGGTTGGCAGAAGCTGGGGTTAACGGTGGGAGCTCACCCCGCATTCGAACACGCGACCTTTCAGTCTGCAAGTTCAGTAGCTCAGGGCTTTAACCCACTGTGCCACAGGGGGCTCAAAGGGCACAAAATGGTAAATTGTTTAAGGTGCATATAGCATTTGAAATATCAAAGACACGTTCCGTGGCAGTTATCACACAAACAAGATCCGTTAGGTGCTCTGTAGTCTTGAATTCTTGTTCCAAGGGTTACGTGACCATAACAATTTTTTCTATGTTTAAACCTATTGTAATGCTTATATGCTGTAAGTTATAAATCACAACGTACAGTATGTTGAGAACTTTGAGCCGCTTTGAGTCTTGCCTTAGAGAAGAAACTGGGCTATAAATATAATAATAGTAATAAGAATGATGATGCTGTCAACTCAGGGCCATAGAGCTCAATAGATATGACAAGAACTCTGTGTGGATCTAAGAGGGAAATCCCTGAAAAGACTGTCACTCAGAGGAACCCCTTTTCATTGGTTCCAAAAAAAGACAATGGCCTGAGAAAGTGCAATGGCCTGAGAAAGGAAGAGCTAAAGAAGCCTTTGGAATGCAAAACACAATTGAAGACCCATCTGTTCCGATAGGTGCCCGGCCCAGTCAACTTTCAATCAGGAGTTTTGATTTACTGTATATACTTGAATATTAGCCTAATTTTTCAGGCCTTTTTTAGGCTGAAAAATTTCCCTCGGCTTATACTCAAGTCAAGGTTATTTATTATTTTACTCTGTTGTTGTTGTTATTATTACATTTATTAGTTTACTTTATTATTGTTGTTACTACATTTATTATTTTACTCTATTTATTAGTGTTATTATTACATTTATTATTTTACACTATTATTACCACTATTATTACATTCCATTTATTATTATTATTATTATTATTATTATTATTACTTTTATTATTTTACTCTTATTATTATTGGAAGGATACGTAATCACATTTACATTGAAGAAGGTCAGAATAATGGTTTAATCAGTTCGACAATCTGATCTTAAATTACAGTTTTATGTAAATATTCAAAAACATTTAACCAACTGACGCCTCAGTTAATGTAACTGAATTGGTATCTATTTTTATTTTGAAATTTACCAGTAGCTGCTGCATTTCCCACCCTTGGCTTATACTCGAGTCAATCTGTTTTCCCAGTTTTTTGTGGTAAAATGAGGTGCCTTGGCTTATATTCAAGTCAGCTTATACTCGATTATATACGGTACATTCTATTACCACTATATGCCCATTCTGTAGCTGTGTATGATATACATTTTTGTATAATCCATTTGAACAGAGGCTGGATAGACATCTCTTGGGGGTGCTTTTCCTGCATGGCAGGAGCTTGGACTAGATGGTCTATGTGGTCTCTTCCAACTCTATTATTCTGTGATTCATGTCTTTTTATCGATGTAATTTAGCAATTTATTGCATTTTTATTTCATTTTTTTTCAAATTTGTTGTAACCTATCTTGACCCATAGAATCATAGAATCAAAGAGTTGGAAGAGACCTCATGGGCCATCCAGTCCAACCCCATTCTGCCAAGAAGCAGGAATATTGCATTCAAAGCACCCCTGACAGATGGCCATCCAGCCTCTGTTTAAAAGCTTCAAAGAAGGAGCCTCCACCACACTCCGGGCAGAGAGTTCCACTGCTGAACGGCTCTCACAGTCAGGAAGTTCTTCCTCATGTTCAGATGGAATCTCCTCTCTTGTAGTTTGAAGCCATTGTTCCACGTCCTAGTCTCCAGGGAAGCAGAAAACAAGCTTGCTCCCTCCTCCCTGTGGCTTCCTCTCACATATTTATACCATCAGGAGGGGTAGGTAATAAATCAAATTATTATTATTATTGACACAAAAGCACAGTATGTCACAGCAAATGGATCTATATGCTGGATTTCGTATCACAAAATCACAAGTCAAACACTTCCCAAGCGTCTAGGACTGTGTGATGAATTATTAATACTAATACATCATTATTACTGTGTGATAATTATTATTATATTATGTTATTATTATTATTATTATTATTATTTTACTGGCACAAAAACACAGTATGTCACAGCAAATGAGATATATATGCTGGATTTTGTATTATTATTATTATTACTATTATTACTATTATTTCCTGGTGTCATTCTTAGCTCTGGGAACCTTTTGGTGAAACCTAATTCCTGACAGTCAAGCAAGAGACATGGAAATGATCTCCTTCCAATGACACCTGGAACTTCCCTATCATCAGAAAATGCCCTTCTTCTGGATAAATTGGGGGAAATTGGGAGATCCCTTCCTTTCAGGGCAAAGATCCATTATTATTCATTAACTGATAGGAGTTAGGCTTTGCCCATAAGGCTCCCAGGGTTAAGAAGGACACCAAGAACTAATAATAATAACAAGAGACAATAAGAGATATTGACTCTAAGCTGGAAGGTGTCCAGAGGAGGATTAAAATGATCAAAGGTGTGGAGACCATAAATAATCCCTCTGAGGATCATCTTGAAGAGCTGGGTCTGTTTATCCTGCAGAAGAGAAGGCTGAGAGGAGACAAGAGAGCCATGTATGTTGGGGGAAGCGACATTCTCAAGCCCCTTTGTTATGATGTTTGACTGTTTTAATATGTGTTGTTTTATATCCCGCAGAATATATCTGATTTGTAGTTTGCAGTTACCTTATCTTTATTTACCTAAAGCAGTGGGAAGAGCTGAATCTGGGAAACGGGGTAAGCTCCTGTTGCTAATCCCAGCTTCTGCCTACCTAGCAGTTTAAAAATATACAAATGTGAGTAGATAAATAGGTACCACTTCGGCAGGACGGTAACAGTGCTCCATGCAGTCATGCCAGCTACATGACCTTGGAGGTGTCTACAGACAACTCTGGCTCTTCGATTTAGAAATTGAGTCGGACTCCCAGAGTCGGACACAACAAGACTTAATGTCAAGGGGGAAAGCTTTAACCTTTACTACCTTTACTGTATTTACCTTATTGTATTTTTGTGTTGTTGTTTTTAAATCTATGTTATTATTTGTAGTATGTATTTTATTTTGCTTTATTGTAATTTCTGGGCTTGGCCTCATGTTAGCCACCCCGAGTCCCCTTGGGGAGATGGTGGCGGGGTATAAATAAAGTTTAATCATCATCATCATCTATATAAATAAAAATGTACTGTTCGTTTGTGGGATTAACATAATTCAAAAACCACTGGACGAATTGACACCAAATTTGGCCACAAGACACCTCTCGGGCCAATGTATGTCCTTCACTAAAAAATAATAATGATTTTGTCATTTGGGAGTTATAGTTGCTGAGATTTATAGTTCACCTGCAATCAAAGAGCATTCTGAACTCCACCAATGATGGAATTGAACGAAATGTGGCACACAGAACTCCCACGACCAACAGAAAACACTAGAAGTGTTTGGTGGGCATTGACTTTGAGTTTAGGAGTTGTAGTTCACCTACATCCAGAGAGCACTGTAGACTCAAGCAATGATGGATCTGGACCAAACTTGGCACGAATATTCCATATGCCCAAATATAAACACAGGTGGAGTTTGGGGAAAATAGACCTTGACATTTGGGAGTTGTAGTTACTGGGATTTATAGTTCACCTACAATCAAAGAGCATTCTGAATCCCACAAACGACAGAATTGGGACAAATTTCCCACACAGAACCCCCATGACCACCAGAAAATACTTAAGGCCATCCAGTCCAACTCCCTTCACCAGGGCAAGAAAATGTAATCAAAGCCCTCCTGACAAAGAGCCATCCAGCCATAGACATACATAGATTGATATGATTCACATAGAAAGAGAGATATAGCGTCATAGATTTGAAAGGGATCCTTAAAAAAGGACAATTATGTTGCATGTTCCAGAGTAGGCAAACCAGGCAATCTCCACATCGACACTGACAAAGAAACAGCAAGAAATACTGTTTATCTACAAGCATATAGACATTACATATATTAGAAACCAGCACTTTGTCATTACACTATTTTCCAGTTCACCAGACTGGGGCACAGCAACGTCTGGCAGGGGATGGCTAGTAATAATAATAAATACTATGGGATGATTTTACATTGAAATATCTTGTTTTGGGTTGACATACCTATCTATTAGTCTAAACGATGAGGACATGATTCAAGCTGCAATTCAAACCATACTTTAAATCTTACAGGACAATTGTAGTGTGTATCTGTGTGCAAATAGGTGTCTTGTGTCCAAATTTGGTGTCAATTCGTCCAGTGATTTTTGAGTTATGTTAATCCCACAAATGAACACTACATTTTTATTTATATAGATGACTGTATTACATGTATTGTGGTTGAGAGCAGTTGCTCCTTTTCATTTCAATCTATGTGAATACATTGAATTACACTGAACTATATACTGAATATATATGGGGGGATGATGCCTGGCTCGAGAGCAGTACGTGTGAAAAAGATCTTGGAGTCCTCGTGGACAAGAAGTTAAACATGAGCCAACAATGTGATGTGGCGGCAAAAAAAGCCAATGGGATGTTGGCCTGCATCAAGAGGAGCCTAGTGTCTAGGTCCAGGGAAGTCATGCTCCCCATGCTCTATTCTGCTTTGGTTAGACCACACCTGGAATATTGTGTCCAATTCTGGGCACCACAATTCAAGAGAGATATGACAAGCTGGAATGTGTCCAGAGGAGGGCAACTAAAATGATCAAGGGTCTGGAGAACAAGTCCTATGAGGAGCGGCTTAAGGAGCTGGGCATGTTTAGCCTGAAGAAGAGAAGGATAAGAGGAGATATGATAGCCGATATGTGAGAGGAAGCCACAGGGAGGAGGGAGCAAGCTTGTTTTCTGCTTCCTGGAGACTAGGACGCGGAACAATGGCTTCAAACTACAAGAGAGGAGATTCCATCTGAACATGAGGAAGAACTTCCTGACTGTGAAAGCCGTTCAGCAGTGGAACTCTCTCTCTGCCCCTGACGGAGTGTGGTGGAGGATTCTTCTCTGGGGGCTTTGAAGCAGAGGCTGCATGGCCATCTGTCAGGGGTGCTTTGAATGCATTATTATTATTATTATTATTAAACTTTATTTGTACCCCGCTACCATCTCCCCAAGGGACTCGGTGCGGCTTACATGAGGCCGAGCCCACAATACAACAATAAAACAATAGCAACAGTAATACAACAATAAATAAAGCTCATAAACAGAAAATAGCAATAAACATTGACAATAAAAACAACAACATTTAAAAACCTATGGCAGGGCCAATGTACTAATTAGTTATTTTTTTTAATAATGCTGGGCCTGACCAGGTGACATATGAACAGGATAGAAATTTTGGAAAGGGATAGGGCATGCAGACAATCCTAAATCACTACTAAAGTGCATTAAGGGACATATTGCTGGGAGTTTCCTTAATCTGGGAAGGTTTCTTGGCAGAATGAGGTTGGACTGGATGGCCCATGAGGTCTCTTCCAACTCTCTGATTCCATGAATATCATATACTTTATGCTCCCTGAGTATTTTTCCCTGACAGAGATTATTTTGTGTATTTTGACACCCTATAAGTATTCTGGGATAGTGTATAATACCAGGCAGGAAAAGCACCATCAGAGCTCCCCCGACAGATGGCCACCCAGCCCCTGCTTCAAAGCCACCAAGGAAGTGTGAGGCGGAGAGTTCCACTGCTGAACAGCTCTCCTTCCAGCCAGGGAGTTCTTCCTCTCTGCCCCAGAGGGAGTGTGGTGGAGGCTCCTTCTTTGGAAGCTTTTAAGCAGAGGCTGGCTGGCCATCTGTCAGGGGTGCTTTGAATGCAATATTCCTGCTTCTTGGCAGAATGGGCCTAGGACAGTATTTCTCAACCTGAGGGTCGGGACCCCTGAGGGGGTGTCAGAGGGGTCACCAAAGACCATAAGAAAACACAGCATTTTGTGATAGTCATGGGGATTCCATGTGGGAAGTTTGAGCCAATTCTATCGTTGGTGGAGTTCAGAATGTTCTTTGATTGTAATGAACTATAAATCCCAGCAACTACAACTCCCAAATGTCAAGATCTATTTTCCCCAGATTCCACCAGTGTTCACATTTGGGCATATTGAGTATTCATGCCAGGTTTGGTCCAGATCCACCATTGCATGAGTCCACAGTGCTCTCTGGATGTAGGTGAACTACAACTCCCAAACTCAAGGTCAATGCCCATCAAACCCTTCCAGTTTTCCATTGGTCATGGGAGCCAAGTTTGGTTCAAATCCATTGCTGGTGGAGTTCAGAATGCTCTTTGATTATAAGTGAACTATAAATCCCAGCAACTACAACTCCCAAATTACAAAATCAATCCTCCCCCAACCCCACTAGCATTCACATTTGGGTGTATTGGGTATTTGTGCCCAGTTTGGTCCAGTGAATGAAAATGCATCCTGCATATCAGATATTTACATTATGATTTATAACAGTAGTAAAATGACTGTTATGAAGTAGCAACGAAAACAATATTATGTTTAGGGGTCACCACAACATGAGGGACTGGATTAAGAGGTCACGGCATTAGGAAGGTTGAGAACCACTGGCCTAGGAGGTCTCTTCCAACTCTTTGATTCTAGGATTCTATGTAACTTCCTGACTGTGAGAGCCGTTCAGCAGTGGAACTCTCTGCCCCGGAGGGAGTGTGGTGGAGGAGGCTCCTTCTTTGGAAGCTTTTAAACAGAGGCTGGATGGCCATCTGTCAGGGGTGCTTTGAATGCAATATTCCTGCTTCTTGGCAGAATGGGGTTGGACTGGATGATGGCCCAGGAGGTCTCTTCCAACTCTAGGATTCTATTATTATTATTATTATTATTATTATTATTATTATTATTAAGCAGAGGCTGGCCATCTGTCAGGGGTGCTCTGAATGCAATATTCCTCCTTTTTGGCAGGGGGTTGGACTGGATGGTGGCCCAGGAGGTCTCTTCCAACTCTAGGATTCTAGGATTCTAGTATTATGAGAGCCGTTCAGCAGTGGAACTCCTGCCGGAGTGTGGTGGAGGCTCCTTCTTTGGAGGCTTTGAAACAGAGGCTGGATGGCCATCTGTCAGGGGTGCTTTGAATGCAATATTCCTGCTTCTTGGCAGAATGGGGGTGGACTGGATGAAGGCCCAAGAGGTCTCTTCCAACTCTTTGATTCTAGGATTCCTGGTGACGTTCAGATGGGATCTCTTTCCTGTCATTGGAAGCCATGGCTCCATTCGAGGCCTAGTCAGAGGCAGGAAGCCTGCTCGCTCTCCTCTCCGGGCTGTCAACAACACCCACCCACCTCCCTACCCGACTGTGACGCCAGGCGGGGGAGAGAGAAGCCTCCCTTTTCCCCGCAAAGGCCTCCTCACCTGCCCCGGGCCTCCCGGCGTCGCCCATCATCCTCCCCGCCTTCGCCTTCACCGCCTTCGCCGCCTCAGCTTGGCTTGGGCCTGCCCACAATGCACCGCGCGCCGGGCCTGGCTGGGGGCCTCTCGCGCGGCGCCTCTCTTTCCCGTCAGGCAGCGCGGCGGCGCCCCCCTCTCTCCCTCCCCCTCCCCTTCGCCTTGGCCAGACTCCCAGCCTGCCCCGCGCGCGCACTCGCTGGCCTCCGACGAGACCAAGGCCTACCTCTCTCTCTCCCTCACTCACCGTTGGCCATCCTCCCACAATGCACCGGGGCAGGAGACGGCCCCGCCCCCTCCTCCCCTCTTTGCTCTCTCTCCGCACGAATGTTCTCCTCCACCAGAAAGAAAGATGGCGGCGGCGGCGTCTGAGGTAACGAAGCGCCATCTTTGTTGAGGGCAGACCTCACAATTCCCCCCAATAAATGCAGGCGAAACGTCAGAAAAGAATGCTTCTGGAACAAGGGCCATGCCACACGAAAGACCTACAACCACCAAGCCTTGTTTTATTTATTTACCCCGCCCCGGAGTGACAATTTCCCTAAAACAAACCGCCGCCATGTTTGTTGAGGGCGACAATCCCTTAGTTGGCGTTTATCAGCCATGTTTTTCGCCGGCGCCGCCATATTGCGAAAGGGCAAAAGTTGGGAAAGTGATTGACCGCCATGTTTGTTGAGGGCGACCAACCCTCGGTTGGCCGGCTCCGCCATATTATGAAAGGGCAAAAGTTGGGAAATTGATTGACCGCCATGTTTGTTGAGGGCGACAATCCCTCGGTTGGCGTTTTCAGCCATGTTTGTCGCCGGAGCCGCCATATCGCGAAAGGGCAAAAGGGGGAAATTGATTGATCGCCATGTTTGTTGAGGGTGACAATCCCTCGGTTGGCGTTTTCCGCCATTTTTGTCGCCGGAGCCGCCATGTTGCGAAAGGGCAAAAGGGGGGAAATTGATTGACCGCCATGTTTGTTGAGGGCGACAATCCCTCGGTTGGCATTTTCCGCTATTTTTGTCGCCGGTTCCGCCATATTGAGAAAGGGCAAAAGGGGGAACTTGATTGACCGCCATGTTTGTTGAGGGCGACCATCCCTCGGTTGGCGTTTTCCATTATGTTTGTCGCCGGCTCCGCCATGTTGCGAAAGGGCAAAAAGGGGAAATTGATTGACCGCCATGTTTGTTGAGGGCGACAATCCATCGGGTGGCATTTTCAGCCATGTTTGTCGCCGGCGCCGCCATATTGTGAAAGGGCAAAAAGGGGAAATTGATTGACCGCCATGTTTGTTGAGGGCGACAATCCCTCGGTTGGCATTTTCCGCTACTTTTGTCGCCGGTTCCGCCATATTGAGAAAGGGCAAAAGGGGGAACTTGACCGCCATGTTTGTTGAGGGCGACCATCCCTCGGTTGGCGTTTTCCATTATGTTTGTCGCCGGCTCCGCCATGTTGCGAAAGGGCAAAAAGGGGAAATTGATTGACCGCCATGTTTGTTGAGGGCGACAATCCATCGGGTGGCGTTTTCAGCCATGTTTGTCGCCGGCGCCGCCATATTGCGAAAGGGCAAAAGGGGGAAATTGATTGACCGCCATGTTTGTTGAGGGCGACAATCCATCGGGTGGCGTTTTCAGCCATGTTTGTCGCCAGCTCCGCCATATTGCGAAAGGGCAAAAGTTGGGATTTGAATGAAGGGAGGGGCATTTCTCGCGAGGTTTGGACCGAGTGGGCGTGTCCTAGGTGCCACGTCAGGTTTTAAGCCCGGTGTTGCTAACGGATCCGGGAGAGCGGAGAGAGGGATCTGGAGAAAAGGGTCACCGGGGGACGCTCTGGCCTCGTTCTCCCCACGACTCTATGCCCCTGGAGGACTGTAGCCCCAGAAGAAGGTGAAGGGATTCAGCTTATGTAAAAGTACATGTACTATTAATATAATTATATTATATTGTTATTATTATATTATTGTATGATTATAATATTTTATTATATTATATTGTATTATTATATTATTATTAATTATTATTAATATATAGAAAGTATATAATATATATTATATTAAGCAGAGGCTGGATGGCCATCTGTCAGGAGGGCTTGTGTGGTGTCCCTGTCTGGAAGGCAGAAGGGGGCAGGGCTGGATGGCCTTTAGGGGCCTCTTCCAATGCCCTTAACGCTCTTATTTCTTCCCTCCAGAGTCAATGGTCAAGATGGTGGTGTGCTGGCGGCCGTGGAACATGGTGACCCTCCTGGTGGCCTGTTCTGTATTGCTGCTTCTGCTGGGGATGTCATCTGCACAGCACGAAGGCTTCCACGGCCATGCGCACGAGGACTTGCACCACGGACACAGCCATGAGGATTTGCACCACGGCCACAGCCACGCCGACCACGGCCACACGCACGAGCACCTCTGGCGCGACCCCGCTGAGCACCACCACCATCATGATGACCACGAGGACTTGCACCACGGCCACAGCCATGAGGATTTGCACCATGGCCACAGCCACGCCGGCCACGGCCACACACACGAGCACCTCTGGCGCGACCCCGCTGAGCACCACCACCATGATGACCATGAGGACTTCCACCACGGCCACAGCCACTTGCACGAGGGACCCCGCCACGGTCACAGCCACAGCCACGCACAGGAAGGGGCCCACAGCCACCTTCATGGGCATTCGCACGAGGACCACGTTGGTGGCCCCAGCCAGGGCGGGGCCTTCCCCAACCACGAGAGGCCCCCTCCCAGGAGAGAGAAGCTGGAGACAGCGTGGCTGTGGACTTACGTGAGTCTGGGGACTCTTTGCAGGGGAGGGATTGGCTCCATCATTATGACATCACGGGGTTGGGAGGGAAACGCCGCATCACACTCTTGGCGCATCATCCTCAGCCTGTGATCCCCTGAGACTCCCAGGATGTGCTCTCAAGCCAGTCCCACCCGCCCTAGTTCTCTGCATTTCATTCGTGTTGCCTCAGTGCAGTCCTGTACGTTTCTCCCTGATGGAATCCATTGTGTCCGTTTGCATGGAGGGAGGAAGCCATAGGTAAAAGTAAAGATTTTCCCCTGACATTGAGTCCAGTCCAGTCCAACTCTGAGACTCTGGTGCCCATCTCCATTTCTGTTGGAGTTCAGCTTGTGATTGTGCTTTGGATTGGGAAGTGATGCCAATGAATTTCAAGATGGCAATGATACTGATGCAGAGAAGGACCAGGAGACCCCTTTTGCAAAGTGTAGTTTCCCATGAGAATGTCCCTGAAAGGTGTGGGGATGATAATGTACTCCCTGAATTGCTACCAGAGAGTTCCCAGGATTCGGGGCTTGAAAACAACAGGGCACCTGGCCCAGCTGTAAAACTTAATGAGCAAATGGATAGGCAGCAGGAGATTAGTCAAAACAGGCAGACCAAACAGGCAAGCCACAATGGTGTGGTGTTTACAGTCAGGGCTTTTCCTGTCCTGCATAGAATCCTAGAATCCTAGAGTTGGAGGAGACCTCGTGGGCCATCATCCAGTCCAACCCCATTCTGCCAAGAAGCAGGAATATTGCATTCAAAGCACCCCTGACAGATGGCCATCCAGCCTCTGTTTAAAAGCCCCCAAAGAAGGAGCCTCCACCACACTCCGGGGCAGAGAGTCCCATTGCTGAACAGCTGTCCTTCCAGTTACAAAGTTCTTCCTCATGTTCAGATGGAATCTCCTCTCTTGTAGTTTGAAGTCATTCCTCCATTGCGTCCTAGTCTTCAGGGCAGCAGAAAACAAGCTTGCTCCCTCCTCCCTGTGGCTTCCTCTCACATATTTATCCATGACTATCATATCTCCTCTTAGCCTTCCCTTCTTCAGGCTAAACACGCCCAGCTCCTTAAGCCGCTCCTCATAGGGCTTGTTCTCCAGACCCTTGATCATTTTAGTCGCTCCTCTGGACACATTCCAGCTTGGCAATATCTCTCTTGAATTGTGGTGCCCAGAACTGGACACAATATTCCAGGTGTGGTCTAACCAAAGCAGAATAGAGGGGTAGCATGACTTCCCTAGATCTAGACACTATGCTCCTATTGATGCAGGCCAAAATCCCATTGGCTTTTTTTGCCGCCACATCACATTGTTGGCTCATGTTTAACTTGTTGTCCACGAGGACTCCAAGATCTTTTTCACACGTACTGCTCTCAAGCCAGGCATTGTCCCCCATTTTGTATCTTTGCATTTTGTTTTTCCTGCCAAAGTGGAGTATCTTGCATTTGTCCCTGTTGAACTTCATTTTGTAAGTTTTGGCCCATCTCTCTAATCTGTCAAGATCGTTTTGAATCCTGCTCCTGTCCTCTGCAGTGCAACAGTATGCTTCATACTTGGGAAATATAGTTTTATCCCCTCGTTAAGCTATCACAAGCACTCAGAAACTGGTTTCGCTTTAATTGAGATTCCCTTATCTTTTTCTGTCGGATTCTGGCAGGGCGCTGAAGCAACTGTTCGGTTTGCCTGTTTTGACTAATCTCCTGCCGCCTTTCTATTTGCTCATTAAGTTATAGGGAGATGCAATTACATAGACACAGAGACACATAGCCTGGACCCAATCAATTTAGGGCTTTATAGATTATGACCAGCACTTTGTATTTAGCCCTGTTGATATTCCTAGCCATTGCCCAGCCCTGATTTGCATGCCGGCCCGCAGGGGGAAGGCTTTGGATGCATCTGCACTGCAGAATGAATGCAGTTTCACACCACTTGAGTCTCTCTGGCTCACCTCTAGGGAATCGTGGGGGGTCACAGTTTGTTTACAATTTGGTAGATGGGGCGAAAGATCTTGCAGAGCTGTAACTCTTGTGATCCTGTCGCCTTGACAGTTGAAGTGGCGTCAAAAGTGCGTCAGTGCTCCAATGTGGACACGCATGCCCTTTGTGAGCGCTAACATGCTCTCGTCCCACAGGCCATCGGGGCCACGTTGCTGATCAGTGCGGCGCCCTACTTCATCCTCTTCCTGATCCCGGTGGAGTCCAACTCCGCCCAGCACCAGGCCTTGCTCAAGCTGCTGCTCAGCTTCGCCTCGGGGGGGCTCCTGGGAGACGCCTTCCTCCACCTCATCCCCCACGCCTTGGGTGAGTGAGAGAAGGAGGGAGCAAAAGAAAGAGAGAGTGGGTGGGTGGGCTGCAGGGGACCCCCAAATCTCATTGCCTTCCTCCCTTTGCAGAGCCCCATTCCCACCACGGGGACACAGCCGGGCACCCCCACTCCCACGCCGGGCCCACTGGACACGGACACTCCCACCAGGGTAAGGATCCAGCATGTAATTCACTGCTATTCTTTCCTTGCTATCCTTGTATCTCTGTAAGAGTGATTATCTCTCTTTTAAAATGTCAATAAAAGGCTGCCACTCTTCCTCCGACTTGGGAGATGGCATGGCCCATTTGTCCATCTCTGCCAGATTCATCATTTTGGCAGTCCACAGATCTTGAGTGGAAATTTCCTTTCGTTTCCTACCAGAAGTAAGAAGGCACAAAACCAGATATATGTCTCCTGTGCTATGCTAATGATACAACATAATATAATGTAATATTATATATTGTATATTACATATAATATTTTTAACATTATAATGTAATACAATACTAATAATAATACAATATTGGAATTATATATTTTATATTACATGTTATGACAATATAATGGTATAGTACAATATAGTAGTGTATAATACTGGCATTGTAATATGCTAATAATATATTATATATTGTATATACATGTAATATTACTAATAATATTGTAATATAATGGTTTGCACGGGTGTAGCATTGAACACTCTCTGCTTCATTCGGAAAAATGCTGCACTCGCAGAGCTCAGGCGGTGTTGACTTTCAGTGTCAATGTTGACTTTTGTGGAGAGGTGGCTGCCAAGGGAGCAGCCACCTCTTCATGGTCAACATGAAGCTGTATTTCTGACACTGGAGAGGGATTGGCCAGTGACTGCTGGAAGAGCACTTTGGTTTTTTTCGATGCTTAATGACAGGCCAAGCTTCTGTGTGGTGGTGGTGGTTGGGGTGTGGAGGGGTGGGTGCCTCTTCATGCCTCTTCAAATTCTGCAGCACTGCTGGTCACAGCTGACCTCCAGCAGGAGTGCTCAAGGGCCAGGGCTTCCCAGTTCTCAGTGTCTATGCCAGAGTTTTCAAGGTTGGCTTTGAGCCCATCTTTCAATCTCTTTTCCTGCCCACCAACGTCCCGTTTTCCGTTCTTGTGTTTGGAATAGAGCAACTGCTTTGGGAGACGGTGGTTGGTCATCCAGACAAAGTGGCTGGTCCAGCGGAGTTAATGGCGGAGGACCATCGCTTCAATGCTGGTGGTATTTGCCTCTTTCAGCACTCTGATGTTTGTCCGCTTGTCTTCCCAAGAGAAGACAGGATGTTCCGGAGGCAGCACTGATGGAATCATTCTAGGAGTTGCGTGTGACGTCTGTAGACAGTCCACGTCTCACAGATGTATAACAGGGTTGGGAGGACAATAGCTTTATAAACAAGCCTTGGTCTCCCTACGGATGTCCCGGTCCTCAAACACTCTCTGCTTCATTCTGAAAAATGCTGCACTCGCAGAGCTCAGGCGGAGTTGATTTCACTCTCAGTGTTGACATCTGTAGACAGTCCATGTCTCTCAGGCGTATAGCAGAATTGGGAGGACAATAGCTTTATAAACCAGCACTTTGGTCTCCCTACGGATGTCCCGGTCCTCAAACACTCTCTGCTTCATTCGGAAAAATGCTGTGCTCGCAGAGCTCAGGCGGTGTTGTATTTCACTCTCAGTGTTGACATCTGTAGACAGTCCCCATCTCACAGGCATATAGCAGGGTTAGGAGGACAGTAGCTTTATAGACAAGCACCTTGGCCTCCCTACGGATGTCCCGGTCCTCAAACACTCTCTGCTTCATTCGGAAAAATGCTGCACTCTCAGAGCTCAGGTGGTGTTGTATTTCAGTGTCAATGTTGACTTTTGTGGAGAGGTGGCTGCCAAGGTAGCGGAAATGGTCAACATTTTCTAATGTTACACCATTAAGCTGTATTTCTGGCATTGGAGAGGGATTGGCTGGTGACTGCTGGAAGAGCACTTTGGTTTTCTCAATGTTCAATGACAGGCCAAGCTTCTCGTATGCTTCTGCAAAGGTGTTTAGAGTGGCTTGTAGGTCTTCTTCTGAATGTGCACAGATGATGTTGTCATCAGCATACTGGAGTTCTATAACAGATGTTGTTGTAACCTTGGTTGTGGCTTTCAGTCTGCTGAGGTGTGAAATAGTTTGCCATCTGCCTGGCTAATCACAGCCACCTTAAGTGTAGTTTTGGAAGGCCAGGCTCCCAATGGGAGCGATTCCAAAAGGCCCGGCCTTAAACTACATTCCCAAGTGTTCCTTGGAAGGAGAATGCGCCAATTAGGAGAGGAGAGAGAACATTATCTCTCCCCTTAAAACAATTCCCATAAATCAGTAGATGTCTTGGTATTCCTGAAAGTTGGGGGGAAGGATCCCTTGTTATCTTGTGTCATCAGAAAAATCAAGGAGATTGCTCTTGTCGTGTTTTTTTAACGTTTTTTTTCATTAAAAAATTGCCAAAAATCCATGGATTAGTCAAACGTTCTGAAATTTGGTGGGCTAGCCGTGGTCAATGTGTTCTATCACGGTGGCAAGTTTCATCTGGATAGCTCAAAAACGAGGGGGATAGGAGCCCCTGAAATTTCCCCACTGCCATTAACGAAGTACTTACGCAGATTCGTAAGTTTCATTACAGTTCCGAAACTTTTACCCCCAAAATTCGAGAAGAACTTTAGAATCGAAGCGCCAGTCCCCTTCTAGTTTTGAACACAGTTTAGAACCAATTTATTTGCAAGTTACGGTGGAAAACTTGCCTTGTCACTCTCTCACCCCTGTCCCCATATCTGTCTGTCTGTCTGTCTGTCTGTCTCTCTGCAGGCCCTGAGCACCAGCACATGATGTCAGTGGGCCTGTGGGTCCTGGGGGGCATTGTGGCCTTCCTGGTGGTGGAGAAGTTTGTGCGGCACGTCAAGGGGGGGCACAGCCACGGGCACGGCCACAGCCACGGTGAGCCCCTCCACAAGGCCTTCCATGATGGGGGTGCTAGGTGGCCATCTGCCGGGAGGGCTCAGCTGGCAGAAGGGGTGGGTTATATGGCATCTGGGGGTCCCATCCCAACTCTGAAGATCCCTTCCACCTGGTTCTCCAGAGGAAAGTGCTCACACAGCCAATCATAGGCTCAACCACGATGGAGACAAGGCCTCATGTACACTGCTTATATGAGGGTTGAATGAAAAGTAATGCCTCCACCTGCGTAACTCCTCAACAGATGGCAGTACTAGTATGCAACAGGTACTGGCTTGCTCAGTAGACTCTCCTCTACAGTTCCATTTTGGCGGGAAGCCTTAGCATTGAATGGACCTTCATAACTCCTCATCAGATGGCAGTGCTGGTCTGCAGCACGTACTGGCTTGTTCAGTAGACTCTCCTCTACAGTTCCATTTTTGTGGGAAGCCTTGGCATTGAACGGTTGTATTGTTAAAGTGCGAAGTATGGAACCTTGTGCAGACGGTCAGTCAATGCAACTTAAGCAACGTGCAGTCATTGAATTCTTGACAGCAGAAGGTGTCACCCCAAAGGAGATTCATCAGAGAATGCAAGCTGTTTATGGGGATTGTGTTGGTGTGAGTACTGTACATCGTTGGGTGAGTAAGTTTAAAGATGTTGAGGTGGGAACATCTGACTTGCGTGACAAACAAAGAGTTGGACGTCCTGTGACAGCAACCACCGAGTTTCACAAGCAAAAGTTGACAGATTGATTCAGGACGATTGTCGTATCACTCAGAGAGAAATTTCAAGCATAATCGGCATTTCACAAGAACGTGTTGGTCACATTATTGCTTTGCTTGGCTGTTGGAAGATCTGTGCACAATGAGTACCCAGGATGTTGACGCCTGAAATGAGAGCGCACAGACTTGAAACTTCAGAGACTGGATCTCACCACCGTACTGTCAGTGGCATCGGAAGCACAGCAAGGCAGAAACAGATCAATCACAGCCACCTTAGGCTATAAACTACTTTATTTTACAGCTATATACATTAGAAGCTACTTAACACTCAACACATTGTAAACTTGCTTCTTTACGATCGTAACATTGCGAGCTCACTCACCGTTATCAGTACTAGTCCACACCTCTTGCATTCCAGAGTGACGTATGACGTACGATGCTGCGTCCATTTGTTCTATACACTTGATTTATGATCTCTCTATGAATACCGTACCCTCCATGGTTCAGTTAACTCTTTCCACACAGGAATGCATTATGCTCGGCACATAGCTGCTGCATTTTAAACATACATACTTTGAAATCTACATTATAAATAAAGCTCATGCTTAAAACAATTATAAGCATTAAATGTATTGTCGAAGGCTTTCATGGCCGGAATCACTGGGTTGTTGTAGGTTTTTTCGGGCTATATGGCCATGTTCTAGAGGCATTCTCTCCTGACATTTCGCCTGCATCTATGGCAAGCATCCTCAGAGGTAGTGAGGTCTGTTGGAACTAGGAAAATGGGTTTATATATCTGTGATAATGAAAGAAGATCTGTGGGGACATCCTGATGCTTCTGATGAAGACGTTGAGAGAACTGTGAGACGCTGGTTGCAGAAAAAGAATGTCGACTTCTTCCGCGACGGCTTCAGAAAACTTGTTGGGAGAAATGTTTCCAATTGTCTGGTGATTATGTGGAAGGTGAACAGTGGTAGTTAAAGAGCACATTCTAAGGATTATTTCTGCGTTTGATTTATTAAAATATTCCCATCCAAACCCAAGTAACGAAGGTGGAGGCATTACTTTTCATTCAACCCTCGTAGTATAGAAAACAGAGTATTCCCTATAATATCTCAGTCCCTCTGGATTGTCAGGGTTTAGGAGCACAGGGTCAGTGTGAAAATAGGAGAAATGTTGCTTTTCTTTGCAGCCTCCAAGGCCAAGAGCAGTGATGACGAAGGAGAGAAGGCAGTCCTCAAGAAGAAGGAGAAGGAGAGGAAGGCCCCTGGGAGCAGTGAGTGGGATGCTGGGGGGTGGGTCCTGTTGAGAGGGGCAGGGAAGGGGATCACGCATCCAACTCTCTCACTCTTCCATTTCCTCCTCCTCTTCTCCACTCCTTCTCTTCCCCTTCTCCACTCTCTTCACATTCCCCTCCTCGCTTCTCGTTGTCCCTCTTCTTTTGTCTTCCTTCCTTCCTCCTCCAATCCCCTTCTTTCTCTCCTTCTTCCTCCTCCCTTCTTTTTATCATTCTCTTCTTTTTCTTCTTCTCTCCCCTCTTCCTTTTTTCTCTTCTTTTAATCTGTCCTTTCCTACCCTCGTCTTTCTTTTCTTTCTCCTCTCCTCTTCCTCCTCCTTTTTCCCCTCTACTTCTTTCTTCTCCACCACCTCATTCTTCCTCTTTTCTTCCTCTTCCTCCTTTTCTTCCCTTCCCTTCTCTTCCCCCTTTCTCTCTCCTTCCTTTACCCTCCTTCTCCTTCCACTTCTCTTCCTGTTGTTCTCTTTCATCTCTCTCTTTTCCTCCTCCTTTCCCACGTCTTTCTTATCACTTTCATGTTCCTCCTTCTAATTCTTCCTGTTCTTTCTTCTTCACATATTTTTCCTCTTCTCTTCTCATTGTTTTCTTCCCTTCTCATTGACCTCTTCCTTTTGCTCCTCTTCTTCCTTCCCTCCCTTCTTCCTATCCCTTCACTTCCTCCTCTTCTGCTTCTCTTCTTTAACCCACTCTTTTCTTCTTTCTTCCCCACTGTGTTCTTCCTCTCTTTCCTTCCTCCTTTTCTTCCCTTCCTCTCTTTTCTTGTCCCTCTTCTCATTGTTCTCTCCTTCCTTTACCTCCTTCTCCTTCTCTTCCTGTTGTTCTCTTTCATGTCCCTCTTTTTCCTCCTCCTCCTCCTTTCCCTCTTCTTTGCTATCATCTTCACGTTCCTCCTAATTCTTTCTCTTTTTCTTCACATCATTTTCCTCTTCTCGTCTCATTTTCTTCCCGTCTTGTTGTCCTCTTCCTTTTGCTCCTCTTCTTCCTTCTCCCTTCTTCCTATCCCTTCACTTCCTCCTCTTCTCCTTCTCTTCTTTCTCCCACTCTTTTCTTCTTTCTTCCCCACTGTGTTCTTCCTCTCTTTTCTTCCTCCTTTTTTCCTCTCCTTCCTCACTCTCTAATCCTTCTTCTCTCCTTCCACTGCCCTTTCCTACTTTTTTAAATAACTAGCTGTACCTGCCACATGTTGCTGTGGCCAACCTTTCCTCCCTCTTTCTCTAATTCTTTCTTTCTCTCCTTCCTTCACCCTTTTTCTTTCCCTACTGCTTTCTCTCTTTTCTTCCTTCTCTTCCCCTTCTCATTGTTCTCTCTTCCTCTCCCTCTTTTTCCTCCTCCTCCTCCTTTCCCTCTTGTTCACGTTCCTCCTCCTTCTCATAATTCCTCCTCTTCCCTTTCTTCTCCACTTCATTCTTCCTCTTCTCTCCTTTCTCCTGTCTTTTCCCTTTCCCCTTCTCTTCTTTCATCCCAACCTTGTCTTTCTTCTTCTGTCTTGCTCTCCTTCCTCCTCCTCCTCCTCCTTGTGTTCCTTCCTCCCCCTTTCTCCTCCTTCTCTTCCTCCTTCCCCCTTTTTGCCCCATCACAGACATGCGCGTGGCTGGCTACCTGAACCTGGCGGCGGACTTTGCGCACAACTTCACGGACGGCCTGGCGCTGGGGGCCTCCTTCCTGGCCGGAAGCACTGTGGGCGCCGTCACCACCCTCACCGTCCTGCTCCACGAAGTGCCCCACGAGGTCGGGGACTTCGCCATCCTCGTCCAGTCCGGCTGCAGCAAGCGCAAGGTCAGCCTCGGCTCTCACCAGGGCACGTGCAGAGGGCTTTCAGGGCTCTCTGGGAGGAAAAAGGGGGACTCATGCCCCCCACCATCCTGTGTCCCAGGGCATTCCCTGAATCCTAGAATCCTAGAGTTGGAAGAGACCTCCTGGGCCATCATCCAGTCCAACCCCATTCGCCAAGAAGCAGGAATATTGCATTCAAATCACCCCTGACAAATGGCCATCCAGCTTAAAAGCTTCCAAAGAAGGAGCCTCCACCACACTCCGGGGCAGAGAGTTCCACTGCTGAACGGCTCTCACAGTCAGGAAGTTCTTCCTAATGTTTGAAGCCATTGTTCCGCCATTGCTCTGCATCCTAGTCTCCAAGGAAGCAGAAACAAGCTTGCTCCCTCCTCCTCCCTGTGGCTTCCTCTCACATATTTATACATGGCTATCATATCTCCTCTCAGCCTTCTCTTCTTCAGGCTAAACATGCCCAGCTCCTTAAGCCGCTCCTCATAGGGCTTGTTCTCCAGACCCTTGCTCATTTGAGTCGCCCTCCTCTGGACACATTCCAGCTTGTCAATATCTCTCTTGAATTGTGGTGCCCAGAATTGGACACAATATTCCAGGTGTGGTCTAACCAAAGCAGAATAGAGCATGGGGAGCATGACTTCCCTAGATCTAGACACTAGGCTCCTATTGATGCAGGCCAAAATCCCATTGGCTTTTTGCCGCCACATCACATTCCTGGCTCATGTTTAACTTGTTGTCCACGAGGACTCCAAGATCTTTTTCACACGTACTGCTCTCGAGCCAGGCATTGTCCCTCATTCTGTATCTTTGCATTTCGTTTTTCCTGCCAAAGTGGAGTCTCTTGCATTTGTCGCTCGAGGCAAGGAAGCTCACGAGGGGAAGGAGGGTGGCCGTGCCAATGCCAGATTTAGTCAGGGATTTTGTTGGATGGAGGCCTCACCAAACTATAAATTCCCAAGTTTCCTAATGAGGGTAGGTACCCCTAAAATGGCAGTGCACCTATTCCAGTGTTTCTCAACCTTCCTAGTGCCGCAACCCCTTAATGCATTTCCTCATGTTATGGTGATCCCCAACCATAACATTATTTTACTACTTCATAACTGTAATTTTGCTCCTGTTATTAATTGTAATGCGATTATCTGATAAGCAGGATGTAGTACTTCCATTCACCGGACCAAATTTGGCACAAATACCCAATATGCCCAAAATTGGATTGGGGTGTGGGGTTGATTGATTTTGCACCGGGATTGTGGCGCAGCTGGCTGAGTGTCAGCTGCATTAAGATCACTCTGACCAAAAGGTCATGAGTTCGAAGCCAGCCCGGGTTGGAGTGGGTTTCCAACCAATTGTGTAGCCTGTTGTCGACCTTTGCAACCCAAAAGACAGTTGCATCTGTCCAGTAGGAAAACTAGGTACCACCTTAAAGTGTCGGGAGGCTAAATTAACTAATTTATGAGGCCATAAAAAAAAAAAAGACTGCAGCAAGCACTCCAGCAAAAAGCATGTGGGGAATGCGGAAGTACATCATCAGTATCGCAGATTGACGTTGAAAGCGACAGCTCCCCTGGCGGCCAGAAAAAGTTAAAATAGCCTCTGTGTATGTCTGTATATGTTGTATGTCAAAATTGGCATGGAACGTTTGCCATATATGTGTACACTGTAATCCGCCCTGAGTCCCCTGCGGGGTGAGGAGAAGGGCGGAATATAAATACTGCAAATAAACAAATAAATAAATAAATTTGTCATTTGGGAGTTGTAGTTGCTGGGATTTGTAGTTCACCTACAATCAAAGAGCATTCTGAACTCCAGCAATGATGGAATTGAACCAAACTATCATGACCAACAGAAAACACGGGAAGGGTTTGGTGGGCATTGACCTTGAGTTTGGAGTTGTAGTTCACCTACATCCAGAGAGGACTGTGGAGTCAAACAATGATGGATCTGGACCAAACGTGGCACAAACACTCAATATGCCCAAATGTGAACAGTGGTGGAGTGTGGGGAAAATAGGATCTTGACATTTGAGTTGTAGTTGCTGGGATTTAGAATTCACCTACGCTCAAAGAGCATTCTGAACCTCACTAACAATTGAATTGGACCAAACTTCCCACACAGAACCCCCATGACCAACAGAAAATACTGTGTTTTCTGATCTTTGGCGACCCCTCTGACACTCCCTGACGACCCCCAGGGGTCCCGACCCCAGGTTGAGAACCACTGCCTTATTTTATGTTTCTTCATGGTACTAACAGGAGCGGAGCGCAGGGAGCATACCACTCTTCTGCTGCAAGCTCCACTGGCTGCCGATCTGCTACCGGGCTCAATTCAAAGTGCTGGCGTTGGCCTTTAAAGCCCTAAACGGTTCGGCCCAAGCTACCTATCCGACCGCATCTCTGCCTATGAACCCACCAGGACTTTGAGATCTTCCGGGGAGGCCCTGCTCTCGATCCCGCCTGCTTCTCAAGCACGGCTGGCGGGGATGAGAGATAGGGCCTTCTCGGTGGTGGCTCCTCGGCTGTGGAACGCCCTTCCTACGGACATTAGACTAGCACCATCTCTAATGGTATTCCGCAAAAAAGTGAAGACCTGGCTGTTTGAGCAGGCGTTCGAATAATTAGTGCAATGATTGGTTAATGAACACTGGAATGGAACAATGGATGACGAATCTGGAACCTGTTTTTGATAATGAGACGACTGTGATCGGTTATCGTAGTAAGTGTTTATTGATTGGGTAATGTGTTAAGTTGTTAATTGTTGTTATATTTTGCATTGAATTATTGCTGTTTTTATTGGTTGTGAACCGCTGTGAGTCGCCTTCGGGCTGAGAACAGCGGTATATAAGTAAAGTAAATAAAGAAAGAAATGGACAGGGTTAGTCAAAATGAATAGGCCAATAAGAAAATTAATTTTAGACGAATGTATGTTTACTGTAACCAAACCACAGCTACGTAGCGACAGATAAACTATCAAAGTTTTTTTTGAGCAACACACATGTACGTTAATGCCGCTAGGCGTCGCTAGGGGTCGCTGTTTTCAAAATGGCGGAATCAAGCAAAGAGAAGGCGTTTTGTGTGATAACATTTGCTAAAATAATGTCAGTAATTACGGTCCAGCGAGAATTTCAAGGGTTAGGGTTAGGGATAGGGATAGGGATAGGGTTAGGGTTAGGGATAGGGTTAGGGTTAGGGTACCTCAACGAACACCTTCCCAGACGTTGCTGCATTCGATGCCATTACGTCGAATGTGCTGCAACGGATGTGGAATGAACTGGACTATCGCTTGGACATCTGCCGTGTCACACGGGGCGCCCATATCGAACATCTCTGAAGGTGAGACAAAACTTTGATAAGTTTATCTGTCGCTACGTAGCTGTAGTTTGGTTACAGTAAACATACATTCGTCTAAAATTAATTTTCTTATTGGCCTATTCATTTTGACTAACCCTGTACTCTGTTTATACTCTGCCTTTCTCTACCCAGCCAAGGGGGACTCACGGCGGCTTACATACATATGGCAATTATTCAATGCCTTAAACACATTTCGATGTGCATGCAAGATTGTGAATTTCCCAACACTGACTTGTCGCCTCTCCTTCTTTGTTGTCTTCCTTTGGCAGGCTATGAAGCTGCAGCTGGTGACGGCGCTGGGGGCGCTGGCGGGGACGGTGGTCTCTCTGCTGGCGGAGGGGGCGGGGGAGGCGGCCACGGCCTGGATCCTGCCCTTCACGGCCGGGGGCTTCATCTACGTGGCCACCGTCTCGGTCCTGCCGGAGCTGCTCCAGGAATCCGGCCCGATCCAGTCCCTCCTGCAGGTGATGGGCTTGGTGGCAGGCGTGGCCATGATGGTCTTCATCGCCCAGTACGAGTAGCCGCCCTTCCCGGACAGCGGGCGCTTCCCTCGAGGAGACAAAGGGAGCGCCAGAACTTCCTCACTTCCCCCACTTTGTGGGGCGCTGTGAAGACCCGTCAAGAGAGGAAGCGTGCCTCGTACTCCCGGGAGCCAACTCTTCCGCCCTGGTGGGCTTCGGATTTCCTGGTCCTCCGGGAGCACCGTGAGGACCCTGCAATTAGGAAGTGAATCTGTTACTCTAGGAAGCCAACAATTCTTTGTCATTTTGTCCAGATTTCCCTTTCCTCTCGAGCAAAGAGGAAGCGCTCCAGAGGGCCAACTTGTCGAGATTTCATGTTCCTCCTGCCCTCCAGGGGGCGCCATGAAGTGAAGAGGAAGTCGGTCTGGGACTCCAGAGAGTTCAACTCTTCTGTCCCGACTCGTCCAGGAGGACACAGAACGATGGTGGTTGGGATTAATATGGGATGTGGAAGGGGATGGGACATCTCCAGCGGGATGCGTCTGGATATGATGGTGGTTGGGATAATTATGGGATGTGGAAGGGAATGGGATATCTCCGGCGGGATTCATCTGGACTCTGATAACGACGACAAGGGCTTTGTTGTTGGGTTGAGTGATGGGACTTGCGATCCTTCTTGTCTTCGGTCTCATGGGCCAAAGCCCCCCCTACTAATGAATGGGGAAGGGGCCATCGGGAAAAAGGACCAAAACAAGAAGGAATTCATACACAAATTGGGACACTTGGAATCGTCTTGAGGACAATATCGCACAACGCTGTCGTTCCACTTCTAATGGTTCCAATGGAATCCTGGGACTTGTAGTACACAGGGAGGGACCTTGAAAGTTCTCCTGGGCTTATTACTCAACTACAGATCCCAGGGTTCTGCCTGAGGGAGCCGTCGTAGTGGAGTAACAGCTAATGTGATTCCGCCTTAAGGCTGAAAGTGGTCTACAAGAAGGGATTCATTCACAAATTGGGACACTTGAAATCGTCTTGAGGACAATATCGCACAACGCTGTCGTTCCATTTCTAATGCTTCCAATGGAATCCTGGGACTTGTAGTTCAGAGGGAAGGACCTTTAAAGTTCTCAACCAGAGAGAACACATGTTCCTCAACTACAAATCCCAGGGTTCTGCCTGAGGGAGCCGTCGTAGTGGAGTAACAACTTATGTGATTCTGCCTTAAGGCTGAAAGTGGTCTTTGTGACTACGCCTCCCACAATCCCCTGCCCAGGCTGGTGTGTGGGGATTCTGGGAGTTGTAGTCCCTCCTTTCTCTGACTGGGTGGGGACATTGTTCGAAAAATCATGGTTCCAGAATGTATATAACGGTGGAAAGTGGGGGCCAGGTTAGAGTTTCGTGGCTGGTTTTCCAGGCCTTTGGAACTTGGGTGTTGCTTGTGGGGATGATGGGATGCTTAGTCTCCCCAGTGGGCCACCAAAAAAATAGGTAGTAAAAGAGACCCCCAAGTTTCTTGGAAGGCAGGCATGGGCAAACTTGGGCCCTCCAGGTGTTTTGGACTTCAACTCCCACAATTCCTAACAGCCTATCGGCTGTTAGGAATTGTGGGAGTTGAAGTCCAAAACACCTGGAGGGCCCAAGTTTGCCCATGCCTGCCTTCCAAGGGCTGTCGGAATGGTACATTTCTTTTTATATGCATATCTATATATTTACATGATATCTTTTGGAATCTTAGGCTGTTAGGAATTGTGGGAGTTGTAGTCCAAAATGCCCGCCGGGCCCAAGTTTGCCCATGCCTGTAGTAGAGCATTACACGGGGTGTTATGATGGAAGAAAGCTAATTTGGGATCAGTTTCAAATACTAAATTGTGGCAACTGAAATTTGTACGTTGGTTGTGAGTCATGCTGAAAACGAAGGAAGAAAGGAACAGAATCCGGGACATTTTCAGCGTAGCTGGGGAAATAGGAAGGCGGAGAATTAATCCATGCATCGTGTTTTGATTATTTTGATAGAATTCTAAGTGATTTCATTCCATTTCTATATGCTGTAGATTTTTAATTGCCCCTCCTTTTTTTAAAAGAAAAATGTTGTGATCTGCTTTGGGTCTTGATCAAGAGAGAGAAAAATTGGTATAAATATAACATGATTATTTTAAAAACCAACATGTTTATAAACTCTTTTCAACATTGAGAAAGGCGGTAATTGTCCAATACATCACCGATACCACCAATCCATCTATTAAAACAGCCCTCCCCTCCGTCTAAAAACATTGATCATGACGTTTTTGAAATGTTAAGTGTAGTTGGATAGAACTTACTCAACCTTGAAGCCATTTCAAAGCTCCCTGTTTGAGCATTGATGGCATGATCGTCAGCATAGAGGAAACTCTCTGCCCCTTCTGGCAGGGGCTGGTCATTGGTTTTTCTGTACATTATAGCTGTATTCTCAATTCGCTTCTGACGTGATCTATATAAATAACAATGTAGTATTGTCGAAGGCTTTCATGGCCGGAATCACTGCGTTGTTGTACGTTTTTCCGGGTTACAATCAGGCACATCTAATCACCTCTCAACAAAAGATTGCCCCAGGCACTGCCAAGCCATTTCAACAGAAAGGAAGAAACCATGAAAATGAACAAAATCTTGCTACCAGTATTTAAAAACTCTAAAATTACAACAGCAAAACAACAGAGAGTAAACAATCAGGCACATCTAATCACCTCTCAACAAAAGATTCCCCCAGGCACTGCCAGCATCAAATGCTAATCAAGGTGGTCAGTTGAAACATTCACACCTAGCTCCAGCAGACAAGAGTCCTTTGTCCCCACCCTGGCCATTCCACAGATATATAAACCCTTTTTCCTACTTCCAACAGACCTCACTCCCTCTGAGGATGCTTGCCATAGATGCAGGCGAAACGTCAGGAGAGAATGCCTCTAGACCATGGCCATATACCCTGATAAAACCTACAACAACCCAGTGATTCCGGCCATGAAAGCCTTCGACAATTCACACCTAGCTCCAACAGACAAGAGTTCTTTGTCCCACCCTGGTCATTCCACAGATATATAAACCCATTTTCCTACTTCCAACAGACCTCACTACCTCTGAGGATGCTTGCCATAGATGCAGGTGAAACGTCAGGAGAGAATGCCTCTAGAACATGGCCATATAGCTCAGAAAAACCTACAACAACCCTAAAAATGTATTATTGAAAGCTTTCATGGCTGAAATCCACAAGCATGTGGACAATTTCAACAGAAAGGAAGAACCATGAAAATGAACAAAATCTGGCTACCAGTATTTAAAAAACTCAAAAATTACAACAGCAAAACAACAGAGAGTAAACAATCAGGCACATCTAATCACCTCTCAACAAAAGATTCCCCAGGCACTGCCAAGCCATCAAATGCTAATTAAGGTGGTCAGTTGAAACATTCACACCTAGCTCCAGCAGTCAAGAGTCCTTTGCCCCACCCTGGTCATTCCACAGATATATAAACCCATTTTCCTACTTCCAACAGACCTCACTACCTCTGAGGATGCTTGCCATAGATGCAGGTGAAACGTCAGGAGAGAATGCCTCTAGAACATGGCCATATAGCCTGGAAAAAACCTACAACAACCCAGTCTAAAAATGTAGCGTTCGTTTGTGGGATTAACAGAACTGAAAAACCACTGGACAAATTGACACCAAATTTGGACACAAGACACCTAACAACCCAAGGTATGTCCTTCACTCACAAAAATTGATTTTGTCATTTGGGAGTTGTAGTTGCTGGGATTTATAGTTCACCTACAATCAAAGAGCATGCTGAACTCCACCAATTATGGCATTGAACCAATCATGGCACACAGGACTCCCATGACCAACAGAAAACACTAGAAGGGTTTGATGGGCATTGACCTTGAGCTTGGGAGTTGTAGTGCACCTACATCCAGAGTACTGTGGATTCAAACAATGATGGATCTGGACCAAACGCTACACGAATACTCAATATGCCCAAATGTGAACATCTGGTGGAGTTTGGGGAAAATAGAATCTTGACATTTGGGGTTGTAGTTGCTGGGATTTATAGTTCACCTACACTCAAAGAGCATTATGAACTCCACCAACGATGGTATTGAACCAAACTTGGCACACAGAACTCCCATGATCAACAGAAAATACTGGAAGGGTGTGGTGGGCATTGACCTTGGGTTTGGGAGTTGTAGTTCACCTACATCCAGAGATCACTGTGGACTCAAACAGTGATGGACCTGGACTAAACTCTACACGAATACTCAAACAATGATGGATCTGGACTAAACTCTACACGAATACTCAATATGCCCAAATGTGAACACTGGTGGAGTTTGGGAAAAATAGAATCTTGACATTTGAGAGATGTAGTTGCTGGGATTTATAGTTCACCTACAATCACAGAGCATTCTGAACCCCACCAACGATAGAATTGGGCCAAACCTCCCACACAGAACCCCCATGTGGGCCACAGCAACGCGTGGCCGGGGACGGCTAGTAAATAAATAAATACTTTGAAGCCTCCGGACTTCTCCTGGAGACAAACAAAGAACAGGTGCCAAGTGAGTCAGCCCTGGCATAAGCAGAGAAAGGTTTATTGTTGGAGGCTTTCATGGCCGGACTCACAAGGTTGTTGTGATTTCAAGGTTCGGCTTAGAGAAGGGCCAACTGGAGAAGACTTCCCACCTTAAAGGCACAATGAAAACATGCCACTAAATCCTTGCCATCGCATCAGTTGCCCGTCTTAAGAAACTTCTTTCTCTTCAATGCATTGTCGAAGGCTTTCATGGCCGGAATCACTCAGTTCTTGTGTGTTTTTCCGGGCTATAGGGCCATGTTCTAGAGGCATTTCTCCTGACGTTTCGCCTGCATCTGTGGCAAGCATCCTCAGAGGTAGGGAGGTCTGTTGGAACTAGGAAAAAGGGTTTATATATCTGTGGAATGACCAGGGTGAGACAAAGGACTTTGTCGTGGTTCTTTCTCTTCCTTTTCATCATCATCATTCAAGACCATCTGTGTCAAGATCTATATGAAAGCGCATACGTATGTTTGTACCTTAACGGCTCCTCCGTAGCTTGGTGGATCTGGACCAAACGTGGTGTACAACACCCTTCACAGATCACCTTAGCGTATGGGTGGGGTACTCGGTGGAGTACGTTTTGTGACTTTGTTTTAAAATGACCCAAATTGGCGGCCTGCGTGCCACTCTGGAGCGGCCACAAGAGGGCACTCTATGCATAGAAGGGCATTTGTATCATAGAATCATAGAATTAGAATCAGAGTTGGAAGAGACCTCATGGGCCATCCAGTCCAACCCCTGCCAAGAAGCAGGAAAATTGCATTCAAAGCACTCCCGACAGATGGCCATCCAGCCTCTGCTTAAAAGCTTCCAAAGAAGGAGCCTCCACCACACTCCGGGGCAGAGAGTTCCACTGCTGAACGGCTCTCACAGTCAGGAAGTTCTTCCTAATGTTCAGATGGAATCTCCTCTCTTGTAGTTTGAAGCCATTGTTCCGTGTCCTAGTCTCCAGGGCAGCAGAAAACACGTTTGCTCCCTCCTCCCTGTGACTTCCCTTCACATATTTATACATGGCTATCATATCTCCTCTCAGCCTTCTCTTCAGGCTAAACATGCCCAGCTCTTTAAGCCGCTCCTCATAGGGCTTGTTCTCCAGACCCTTGATCATTTTAGTCGCCCTCCTCTGGACACATTCCAGCTTGTCAATATCTCTCTTGAATTGTGGTGCCCAGAATTGGACACAATATTCCAGATGTGGTCTAACCAAAGCAGAATAGAGGGGTAGCATTACTTCCTTCGATCTAGACACTATGCTCCTATTGATGCAGGCCAAAATCCCATTGGCTTTTTTTGCCGCCACATCACATTGTTGGCTCATGTTTAACTTGTTGTCCACGAGGACTCCAAGATCTTTTTCATTCGGTTGTTGGCCATGAAAGCCTTTGACAATATATTTGTATCATTGTTTATTGACTCCGCAACAAAACCAATTGAATTACAAAACCCACAGCCATGCAGTCTCAATTCAGAATGTCTGAATGTGAGGAATCCTACCCGAAAGCCTACACAAGGTGTGTTGGGTGGTGCAGGTGCAAAGGGGTCCTGCAATAAATATGTGGGGGCCTTTCAAAAATACATTGGAGAGTTTGGAGAACTTTTTGTTGTGTTCTCAATGGCTTGATTTGCTTGGGTGAAGCCTTTGGGAGCAAAGCAAAGGTCAAAATCAGCCTTGAGGCTTTGGTGCATGGTTGCCAAGTGGCCTCCCAGCCCTTGGAGGACTCAGGCTACGGAGAGGGATGCCCAGAGCGGCCTGTCCCTCTCTTGCCTGCAGCCTCTATGGCACTCACTTCCAGGGAGGCGGGGCTTGGCCACTTGCCAGGCTGCCACTCCAAAGGCAGAGGCAGAGCGATGGCGCCTGGCCCTTTAAGGCTGGCTGGGACCCTGGCCCTGGTCACAGGTACACTGCCCTGGCCCTTTGGCCCCCCCCAGGCTGCTTGGGAAAGTTCCTTTTGTGGAATTCCAAGGAATATTATTACTACTACTACTAAAATTATTAGGTTCTTGTGGTTTTTTTCGGGCTATATGGCCATGGTCTAGAGGCATTCTCTCCTGACGTTTCGCCTGCATCTATGGCAAGCATCCTCAGAGGAGTGAGGTCTGTTGGAATTAGGACAATCTATTGACTGTCCTGAACATGAAAGGCACTGCAGACTACTTCAACCAGAGAAGTCAGCCATAGCAGAGCACCTGATGAACCAGCCTGGACACAGCATATTATTTGAGAACACAGAAATGCTGGACCACACCAACAACCACCATGTCAGACTACACAGAGAAGCCATTAAAATCCACAAGCATGTGGACAATTTCAACAGAAAGGAAGAGACCATGAAAATGAACAAAATCTGGCTACCAGTATTAAAAAACTCTAAAATATAACAGCTAAACAACAGAGAGGAAAAAACCAGGCACAGATTAACACCTCCCAGCAACAGATTTTCCCAGGCTCAGGCAGGCCTTCAAATGCTAATGAAGGTGATCAGCTAAACATTCACACCTAACTGCAGCAGGGAAGAGCTCCTTGCCCCACCCCAGCCATTCCACAGATATATAAACCCATTTTTCCTACTTCCAACAGACCTCACTACCTCTGAGGATGCTGGCCATAGATGCAGGCGAAACGTCAGGAGAGAATGCCTCTAGAAACATGGCCATATAGCCCGAAAAAACCCACAAGAACTTAGTGATTCCAGCCATGAAAGCCTTCGACAAATAATATTTCCTTTAAAAATAGCTGACATCTGCAATGCCTCAAATCCCCAAATTGCTTGGGAAGGTTACTTTTTTGGAATTGCAAGGAATGCTATTATGACTACTACTGAAATTATTTATTGCAATGCCTCAAGCCTCCCAAATTGCTTGGGAAAGTTCCTTTTTTTGGAATTGCAAGGAATGTTATTATTACTACTACTGAAATTATTTATTGCAATGCCTCAAATCCCCCAAATTGCTTCGGGAAGTTACTTTTTTGGAATTGCAAGGCCTAGGTCTTCCAAGAAGCTTGCAGAAATATTATGACTACTACTAAAATTATTTGTTGCAATGCCTCAAATCCCCCAAATTGCTTCGGGAAGTTGCTTTTTTGGAATTGCAAGGCCTAGGACTTCCAAGAAGCTTGCAGAAATATTATGACTACTACTAAAATTATTTATTGCAATGCCTCAAATCCCCCAAATTGCTTCGGGAAGTTACTTTTTTGGAATTGCAAGGCCTAGGACTTCCAAGAAGCTTGCAGAAATATTATGACTACTACTAAAATTATTTGTTGCAATGCCTCAAATCCCCCAAATTGCTTGGGAAAGTTACTTTTTTGGAATTGCAAGGCCTAGGACTTCCAAGAAGCTTGCAGAAATATTATGACTACTACTAAAATTATTTGTTGCAATGCCTCAAATCCCCCAAATTGCTTCGGGAAGTTGCTTTTTTGGAATTGCAAGGCCTAGGACTTCCAAGAAGCTTGCAGAAATATTATGACTACTACTAAAATTATTTATTGCAATGCCTCAAATCCCCCAAATTGCTTCGGGAAGTTACTTTTTTGGAATTGCAAGGCCTAGGACTTCCAAGAAGCTTGCAGAAATATTATGACTACTACTAAAATTATTTGTTGCAATGCCTCAAATCCCCCAAATTGCTTCGGGAAGTTGCTTTTTTGGAATTGCAAGGCCTAGGACTTCCAAGAAGCTCGCAGAAATATTATGACTACTACTAAAATTATTTGTTGCAATGCCTCAAATCCCCCAAATTGCTTCGGGAAGTTGCTTTTTTGGAATTGCAAGGCCTAGGTCTTCCAAGAAGCTTGCAGAAATATTATGACTACTACTAAAATTATTTATTGCAATGCCTCAAATCCCCCAAATTGCTTCGGGAAGTTGCTTTTTTGGAATTGCAAGGCCTAGGACTTCCAAGAAGCTTGCAGAAATATTATGACTACTACTAAAATTATTTGTTGCAATGCCTCAAATCCCCCAAATTGCTTCGGGAAGTTGCTTTTTTGGAATTGCAAGGCCTAGGTCTTCCAAGAAGCTTGCAGAAATATTATGACTACTACTAAAATTATTTGTTGCAATGCCTCAAATCCCCCAAATTGCTTCGGGAAGTTGCTTTTTTGGAATTGCAAGGCCTAGGACTTCCAAGAAGCTTGCAGAAATATTATGACTACTACTAAAATTATTTGTTGCAATGCCTCAAATCCCCCAAATTGCTTCGGGAAGTTGCTTTTTTGGAATTGCAAGGCCTAGGACTTCCAAGAAGCTTGCAGAAATATTATGACTACTACTAAAATTATTTGTTGCAATGCCTCAAATCCCCCAAATTGCTTCGGGAAGTTGCTTTTTTGGAATTGCAAGGCCTAGGACTTCCAAGAAGCTTGCAGAAATATTATGACTACTACTAAAATTATTTGTTGCAATGCCTCAAATCCCCCAAATTGCTTCGGGAAGTTGCTTTTTTGGAATTGCAAGGCCTAGGACTTCCAAGAAGCTTGCAGAAATATTATGACTACTACTAAAATTATTTATTGCAATGCCTCAAATCCCCCAAATTGCTTCGGGAAGTTACTTTTTTGGAATTGCAAGGCCTAGGACTTCCAAGAAGCTTGCAGAAATATTATGACTACTACTAAAATTATTTATTGCAATGCCTCAAATCCCCCAAATTGCTTCGGGAAGTTGCTTTTTTGGAATTGCAAGGCCTAGGTCTTCCAAGAAGCTTGCAGAAATATTATGACTACTACTAAAATTATTTATTGCAATGCCTCAAATCCCCCAAATTGCTTCGGGAAGTTGCTTTTTTGGAATTGCAAGGCCTAGGACTTCCAAGAAGCTCGCAGAAATATTATGACTACTACTAAAATTATTTGTTGCAATGCCTCAAATCCCCCAAATTGCTTCGGGAAGTTGCTTTTTTGGAATTGCAAGGCCTAGGTCTTCCAAGAAGCTTGCAGAAATATTATGACTACTACTAAAATTATTTATTGCAATGCCTCAAATCCCCCAAATTGCTTCGGGAAGTTACTTTTTTGGAATTGCAAGGCCTAGGACTTCCAAGAAGCTTGCAGAAATATTATGACTACTACTAAAATTATTTATTGCAATGCCTCAAATCCCCCAAATTGCTTCGGGAAGTTACTTTTTTGGAATTGCAAGGCCTAGGACTTCCAAGAAGCTTGCAGAAATATTATGACTACTACTAAAATTATTTATTGCAATGCCTCAAATCCCCCAAATTGCTTCGGGAAGTTACTTTTTTGGAATTGCAAGGCCTAGGACTTCCAAGAAGCTTGCAGAAATATTATGACTACTACTAAAATTATTTATTGCAATGCCTCAAATCCCCCAAATTGCTTCGGGAAGTTACTTTTTTGGAATTGCAAGGCCTAGGTCTTCCAAGAAGCTTGCAGAAATATTATGACTACTACTAAAATTATTTGTTGCAATGCCTCAAATCCCCCAAATTGCTTCGGGAAGTTACTTTTTTGGAATTGCAAGGCCTAGGACTTCCAAGAAGCTTGCAGAAATATTATGACTACTACTAAAATTATTTATTGCAATGCCTCAAATCCCCCAAATTGCTTCGGGAAGTTACTTTTTTGGAATTGCAAGGCCTAGGACTTCCAAGAAGCTTGCAGAAATATTATGACTACTACTAAAATTATTTATTGCAATGCCTCAAATCCCCCAAATTGCTTCGGGAAGTTACTTTTTTGGAATTGCAAGGCCTAGGTCTTCCAAGAAGCTTGCAGAAATATTATGACTACTACTAAAATTATTTATTGCAATGCCTCAAATCCCCCAAATTGCTTCGGGAAGTTACTTTTTTGGAATTGCAAGGCCTAGGTCTTCCAAGAAGCTTGCAGAAATATTATGACTACTACTAAAATTATTTGTTGCAATGCCTCAAATCCCCCAAATTGCTTCGGGAAGTTGCTTTTTTGGAATTGCAAGGCCTAGGACTTCCAAGAAGCTTGCAGAAATATTATGACTACTACTAAAATTATTTATTGCAATGCCTCAAATCCCCCAAATTGCTTCGGGAAGTTACTTTTTTGGAATTGCAAGGCCTAGGACTTCCAAGAAGCTTGCAGAAATATTATGACTACTACTAAAATTATTTGTTGCAATGCCTCAAATCCCCCAAATTGCTTCGGGAAGTTGCTTTTTTGGAATTGCAAGGCCTAGGTCTTCCAAGAAGCTTGCAGAAATATTATGACTACTACTAAAATTATTTATTGCAATGCCTCAAATCCCCCAAATTGCTTCGGGAAGTTGCTTTTTTGGAATTGCAAGGCCTAGGACTTCCAAGAAGCTTGCAGAAATATTATGACTACTACTAAAATTATTTGTTGCAATGCCTCAAATCCCCCAAATTGCTTCGGGAAGTTGCTTTTTTGGAATTGCAAGGCCTAGGTCTTCCAAGAAGCTTGCAGAAATATTATGACTACTACTAAAATTATTTATTGCAATGCCTCAAATCCCCCAAATTGCTTCGGGAAGTTACTTTTTTGGAATTGCAAGGCCTAGGACTTCCAAGAAGCTTGCAGAAATATTATGACTACTACTAAAATTATTTATTGCAATGCCTCAAATCCCCCAAATTGCTTCGGGAAGTTACTTTTTTGGAATTGCAAGGCCTAGGACTTCCAAGAAGCTTGCAGAAATATTATGACTACTACTAAAATTATTTATTGCAATGCCTCAAATCCCCCAAATTGCTTCGGGAAGTTACTTTTTTGGAATTGCAAGGCCTAGGTCTTCCAAGAAGCTTGCAGAAATATTATTACTACTACTAAAATTATTTATTGCAATGCCTCAAATCCCCAAATTGCTTGGGAAGGTTACTTTTTTGGAATTGCAAGGAAGCTTGCAGAAATATTATGACTACTACTAAAATTATTTATTGCAATGCCTCAAATCCCCCAAATTGCTTCGGGAAGTTACTTTTTTGGAATTGCAAGGCCTAGGACTTCCAAGAAGCTTGCAGAAATATTATGACTACTACTAAAATTATTTATTGCAATGCCTCAAATCCCCCAAATTGCTTCGGGAAGTTACTTTTTTGGAATTGCAAGGCCTAGGACTTCCAAGAAGCTTGCAGAAATATTATGACTACTACTAAAATTATTTATTGCAATGCCTCAAATCCCCCAAACTGCTTCGGGAAGTTACTTTTTTGGAATTGCAAGGCCTAGGTCTTCCAAGAAGCTTGCAGAAATATTATGACTACTACTAAAATTATTTGTTGCAATGCCTCAAATCCCCCAAATTGCTTCGGGAAGTTACTTTTTTGGAATTGCAAGGCCTAGGACTTCCAAGAAGCTTGCAGAAATATTATGACTACTACTAAAATTATTTATTGCAATGCCTCAAATCCCCCAAATTGCTTCGGGAAGTTACTTTTTTGGAATTGCAAGGCCTAGGACTTCCAAGAAGCTTGCAGAAATATTATGACTACTACTAAAATTATTTATTGCAATGCCTCAAATCCCCCAAATTGCTTCGGGAAGTTACTTTTTTGGAATTGCAAGGCCTAGGTCTTCCAAGAAGCTTGCAGAAATATTATGACTACTACTAAAATTATTTATTGCAATGCCTCAAATCCCCCAAATTGCTTCGGGAAGTTACTTTTTTGGAATTGCAAGGCCTAGGTCTTCCAAGAAGCTTGCAGAAATATTATGACTACTACTAAAATTATTTATTGCAATGCCTCAAATCCCCCAAACTGCTTCGGGAAGTTACTTTTTTGGAATTGCAAGGCCTAGGTCTTCCAAGAAGCTTGCAGAAATATTATTACTACTACTAAAATTATTTATTGCAATGCCTCAAATCCCCAAATTGCTTGGGAAGGTTACTTTTTTGGAATTGCAAGGAATGCTATTATGACTACTACTGAAATTATTTATTGCCGGAATCACTGGGTTGTTGTAGGTTTTTTTGGGCTATATGGCTATGTTCTAGAGGCATTTTCTCCTGACGTTTCGCCTGCATCTATGGCAAACCTACCTCTGAGGATGCTTGTCATAGATGCAGGCAAAACGTCAGGAAAGAATGCCTCTAGAACATGGCCATATAGCCCGAAAAAACCTACAACCCAATGTTATTATTATTACTACTAAAATTATTTATTGCAATGCCTCAAATCCCCAAATTGCTTGGGAAGGTTACTTTTTTGGAATTGCAAGGAATGCTATTAAAGAAGCTTGGAGTATTATTTGTGTTGCAATGCCTCAAGTCTTCCAAATTGCTTGGGAAAGTTAAAAATTTTGCAATTGCAAGACCTATCTTGAAGTATTATTATTATTTATTGCAATGCCTCCAATCTCACTAGGGGTCTGGAAAAGTTCCTTTTTTGAAATTGCAAAGCCTAAGGTCTTCCAAGAAGCTTGAGAGGGAGTATTATCATCACTATTCGTTATTGCAATGCTTCAAATCTCACAAGGAGCTTGGGAAAGTCCTCCAAGAAGCTTGGGGAGTATTATTATTATTATTTACTGCAATTCCTCAAATCTCACAAGGGGCTTGGGAAAGTTATTTTTTGGAATGGCAATGACTGAAAGGCTCAGGTAGTTGAGGGGGGGGGGGTGGCCCTGTTTGCAAGAGAGGTGCCTGCAACCCTTTAAGGATGCATGTGTTATCCACAGGGTTCCTTGAAGCTTGCAGCCAGGTGGAGGGAAATGCTCCTCTTGCATTGCATTCTCCAAACTCCCAGAGGCAGCGGAAGGAGGGCAGAAGGGCTTTCTGAGAGGCAAAGGCCCATGCTCCCCCAATCTGCCTGGGAAAGGAAGGACCTTTGGACCCAAGAGAAGCATTCTGGCTGCCGTGAAGCATGTGCGCAGACCCACCAAGCCACAGAGGAGGAGCCTTTGCAGGACACAAAAACAAGCCTAGAGAGACAAACATAGTGTGACTTTCCTATAGAGCAGTGTTTCTCAACCTGGGGGTGGGGACCCCTGGGGAGGGTCACAAGGGGGTGTCAGAGGGGTCACCAAAGACCACCAGAAAACACAGTATTTTCTGTGTGCCAGGTTTGGTTAAATTCCATCATTGGTGGAGTTCAGAGTGCTGTTTGATTGTTGTTGTTGTTCATTCGTTCAGTTGTCTCCAACTCTTTGTGACCTCATGGACCAGCCCATGCCAGAGCTCCCTGTCGGCCGTCACCACCCCCAGCTCCTTCAAGGTCAGTCCAGTCACTTCAAGGATGCCATCCATCCATCTTGCCCTTGGTCGGCCCCTCTTCCTTTTGCCTTCCACTTTCCCCAGCATCATTCCCTTCTCCAGGCTTTGCTGTCTCCTCATGATGTGGCATTCAAAGGACTTCAACTTTGTCTCTAGTCTCCTTCCCTCCAATGAGCAGTCGGGCTTTATTTCCTGGAGGATGGACTGGTTGGATCTTCTCGCAGTCCAAGGCACTCTCAGAACTTTCCTCCAACACCACAGATCAAAAGCATCTCTCTTCCTTCGCTCAGCCTTCCCTAAGGTCCAGCTCTCACATCCGTAGGTGACTACAGGGAATACCATGGCTTTGACTAGCAATGGATCTTTGTTGCCAGTCTGATGTCTCTACTCTTTACTATTTTATCGAGACTGGACATTGCTCTCCTCCAAACAACGCCCAAATGTCAAGGTCTATTTTCCCCAAACTCCACCAGTGTTCACATTTGGGCATATTGAGTATTTGTGCCAAGTTTGGTCCAGATCCATCATTGTTTGAGTCCACAGTGCTCTCTGGATGTAGGTGAACTACAACTCCCAAACTCAAGGTCAATGCCCAGCAAACCCTTCCAGTATTTTCTGTTGGTCATGGGAGTTCTGTGTGCCAAGTTTGGTTCAATTCCATCGTTGGTGGAGTTCAGAATGCTCTTTGATTGTAGGTGAACTATAAATCCCAGCAACTACTCCCAAATGACTAAATCAATTTTCCTCTAACTCCACCAATGTTCACATTTGAGCATATTGAGTATTTGTGCCAGATCCATCATTGTTTGAGTCCACAGTGCTCTCTGAATGTAGGTGAACTACAAGTCCAAAACTCAAGGTCAATGCCCACCAAACCCTTCCAGTATTTTCTGTTGGTCATGGGAGTTCTATGTGCCAGGTTTGGTTCAATTCCATCGTTGGTGGAGTTCAGAATGCTCTTTGATTTTTTTTTTTGTTTATTTGTTCAGTCGATGGATGGGATCCTTGAAGTGACTGGATTTACCTTGAAGGAGCTGGGGGTGGCCATGGCTGACAGGGAGCTCTGGCGTGGGCTGGTCCATGAGGTCCCGAAGAGTCAGAAACAACTGAACGAATGAACAACAACATTCATTCAGTCGCTTCCAACTCTTCGTGACCTCATGGACCAGCCCACGCCAGAGCTCCCTGTCAGCCGTGGCCACCCCCAACTCCTTCAAGGTCAATCCAGTCCCTTCAAGGATACTATCCATCCATCTTGGCCTTGGTCGGCCCCTCTTCCTTTTTTTCTTCCATTTCCCCCAGCATCATTGTCTTCACTAAGCTTTGATTGTAGATGAACTATACATCCCACCAACTACAACTCCCAGATGACACAATCAGTCGCGTCCCCCATCCCCACCAGTATTCAACTTTGGGCGTATTGGATACCTACCTACCTACAATATCTATCACATTTATTTATCACATCTATCTACTCCATCTGCCATTTACCAAATCTATCTATCTATTTGTATGTCTGTCTACCATATCAATCTATTGCATCTATCTATTCTATCTATCTCTTGCGTCTATCTACCTTATCTGTCTCTTTTGCATCTATCTACTCTATCTATCTACCATATCTGTCACATTTATTTATCTGTCTACTACATATCAACCATATCTATCTATTGCATATATCTACCATATCTGTTGATCTGTTATACATCTATCTACTATATCTATCTCTTACATCTATCTATCTTATCTATTTCTCTATCTATCTATTCTGCATCAATCTTCTTTATCTATCTCTTTTGCATCTCTCTATCTAGCATATCAATCACATTTATTGATCTGTTGCATCTGTTTACCATATCTGTCTGGTTATCCATCTATTGCATCTTTCTACTCTTTTGCATCTCTCTATCTACCATATCTATCTATTACAGTGGTTCTCAACCTTCCTAATGCCGTGACCCCTTAATGCAGTTCCTCATGTTGTGGTGACCCCCCAACCAAATTTGGCACAATTACTAGATACACCCAAATTTGAATACTGGTGGGGTTGGGGGGAGGGTTGGTTTTGTCATTTGGGAGTTGTAGGTAAAGGTTCCCCTGACATTATGTCAAGTCATGTCCAACTCTGGGGGATGGTGCTCATCTCCATTTCTAAGCCGAAGAGCCAGCGTTGTCCATAGACACCTCCAAGGTCATGTGGCCAGCATAACTGCAGGGAGCATGGTTACCTTCCCACCAGAGCAGTACCTATTGATCTACTCACATTTGCATGTTTTTGAACTGCTAAGTTGGCAGAAGCTGGGGCTGACAGCGGAAGCTCATGTCGCTTGCTGGATTTGAACCTGCACCCTTTCGGTCAACAAGCTCAGCAACTCAATCAAAGAGCATTCTGATCTCCACCAATGATGTAATTGAAACAAACTTGGCACACAGATATCCCTTAACCAACAGAAAATATTGGAAGGGTTTGGTGGCCATTGACCTTGGTTTTGGAGCTGTAGTTCACTACATCCAGAGAGCACTGTGGACTCAAACAATGATGGATCTGGACCAACTTGGCACAAATACTCAATATGCCCAAATGTGAACACTGGTGGAGTTTGGGGAAATTAGACTTTGACACTTGGGAGTTGTAGTTGCTAGGATTCACCTACAATCAAAGAGCATTCTGAACTCCATCAAGCCGCAAGGGAGCCAAGTGAGCCTTCACACAAGCCCACCTTGGGCTCCTCCACGGCCTCGCCATTTGGCGAGTGCGCGGGGGAGCCCAGGGAGGGCTCGCGCGCGGGGGCGCCCAGGGAGGGCTCGTGCGAAGGCTGCCTCGGCTCCCATGGCTCCCTTGCAACCTCGCCATTTGGTGAAGCCGCAAGGGAGCCTTCACACGAGCCCTCCTTGGGCTCCTCCACGGCCTCGCCATTTGGCGAGCGCGCAGGGAACCCAGGGAGGGCTCTTGCGAAGGCTGCCTCGGCTCCCTTGCGGCCTCGCCATTTGGTGAAGCCGCAAGGGAGCCTTCACACGAGCCCTCCTTGGGCTCCTCCACGGCCTCGCCATTTGGCGAGCGCGCAGGGAACCCAGGGAGGGCTCTTGCGAAGGCTGCCTCGGCTCCCTTGCGGCCTCGCCATTTGGTGAAGCCGCAAGGGAGCCTTCACACGAGCCCTCCTTGGGCTCCTCCACGGCCTCGCCATTTGGCGAGCGCGCAGGGAACCCAGGGAGGGCTCGCGCGAAGGCTGCCTCGGCTCCCTTGCGGCCTCGCCATTTGGTGAAGCCGCAAGGGAGCCTTCACACGAGCCCTCCTTGGGCTCCTCCACGGCCTCGCCATTTGGCGAGCGCGCAGGGAACCCAGGGAGGGCTCGTGCGAAGGCTGCCTCGGCTCCCTTGCGGCCTCGCCATTTGGTGAAGCCGCAAGGGAGCCAAGGGAGCCTTCACACGAGCCCTCCTTGGGCTCCTCCACGGCCTCGCCATTTGGCGAGTGTGCGGGGGAGCCCAGGAAGGGCTCGCGCGAAGGCTGCCTTGGCTCCCTCGCGGCCTCGCCATTTGGTGAAGCCGCAAGGGAGCCAAGGGAGCCTTCACACGAGCCCTCCTTGGGCTCCTCCACGGCCTCGCCATTTGGCGAGCGCGCGGGGGAGCCCAGGAAGGGTTCGCGCGAAGGCTGCCTCGGCTTCCTTGGCTCCCTTGCAGCCTCGCATGAAGCCTCTCTCGCCTAGATCGTGCTCCCGCCGGGCGGCAGGGGCACGATCTAGGAGAGAGAGGCTTCGTGCAAGGCTAGGCCCCGCACGAAGCCTCTCTCGCCTAAGCTGCGCCCCTGCCGCCCGTGCTAGGCCCTGCACGAAGCCTCCCTCGCCTAACCCGCGTTCCTGCCAGCCGGCGGGATCGCGATCTCGGCGAGGGAAGTTTCATGTAAGGCAGCCATTTTGAGGGGGCGGGGCCAACCGAGGCCCCTTCGCGACCCCCAGAAAATGGCCCAGCGACCCCCCTGGGGGTCGCGACCCCCAGGTTGAGAACCGCTGATCTATTACATCTATCTACTATAATAATAATAATAATATAATATCACACAGTCCTAGACGCTTGGGAAGTGTTCTACTTGTGATTTTGAGATATGAAATCCAGCATATAGATCTTGTTTGCTGTGACATACTGTGCTTTTGTGTCAGTATAATAATAATAATAATAATAATAATGCCATAACCCGCCCTCTCTCTTCGAAGGGACTCAAGGACAGTTTCCAAAGTATAACAAAAAATGGCTAACGTTCCATGCCAAGGACATGCAAACAACAATCAAGACGAAACATGGACTGAAATAAACTAAATATAACTTATAAACAACTGAACATAACCAAGGATGAACTAAATGAACACAATTAAAGCCGGGCTTTAGCACAGCTGGTAAATCACCAACAGTGATAAGATCTACCAGCTGAAAGGTCACCAGTTTGAAGCCCCGGGTCAGCATGAGCTCCTGACTGTCATTCCAGCTCACTGTTTACCTAAGCAGTTCGCAAACAGCCTAGAGCTATAAGTAGAGAAATTAAGAACTGCTAAAAAGCCGGAGAGGTATTTTACGACACCATAAAGAAAAAAGATCAGAAAATGCCCGGTGACCAAAAGGAAGGATGGAAACCTGATGGCTTTTCGTCACAGATGGAGCAACAGCACCCCCCTGTGGCTGAATTCGAGCACAACCTCCAAGACGCCAAAAAGCTGGACACTGACATAATTACCTCCTTTCTATTCTGTCTGTCTCTGTCCTGTCTGTCCAAACATCATTGAATATAAATAGTGTTGTTGTTGTTGTTATTATTAATATAAAAGATCAGACCAATTAAAACACAATACATTAAAAGCATAATACAGTATATCACAACAGCAGGTTGGGGTAGTTACCCAGTGTCAAGGCGAGGATGTGTGTCGAGTGTGCTAATCCATCATACCTGTCTATGTGTTGCATCTCTCTATTTATCTACCTGCCTACCATATCTCTGTATCTCTCTCACCTGGCTGTCCTTGAGCCGTGCCTTCCTCTCTTTCGCAGGGGGCGGCAGTGGCATTGGCCGCGCGGTCTGCTCCCGCCTGGCCAGGGAAGGGGCCTCGGTGGCCATTGCTGACCGCGACGAAGCCGGGGCTCAAGGGACACTGCGGGGGCTGCCGGCGGGGGACCACCAGGCCTGGCCCCTGGACGTCGGGAGCGCAGGCAGTGTGGCCGCCCTCATGGCCCACATCCAGGTGAGCACCCTCGGGGCAGTGGCAGCACGGGAATACATTACTCTACATGGGGTTGCCTTTGAAGACTGTTCAGAAACTCCAGCTAATCCAATGGGCAGCAGCCAGATTACTCACTGGAGCAGCATACATGGAGCATACCACCCCCCTGTAGTGTCAGCTCCACTGACTGCCAGCCCATTTCCAAGCACAATTCAAAGTGCTGGTCTTAGCCTATATGGTTCTGGCCCAGCTTACTTGTCCAAACGTATCTCCCTCTGTGTCCTGTCTCTAACTTTAAGATCATCTGGGGAGGCCCTGCTCTCGCTCCCGCCTTCTTCGCAGATGTGTGTGGCAGGGAAGAGAGCCAGGGCCTTCTCGGTGGTGGCCCCCCACCTGTGGAACACTCTCCCTAGCGAAATTAGGTCAGCTCCATCCGTCCTTTCCTTTAGGAAGAAGCTCAAAACATGATTTTGGGAGCAGGCATTCGGGTAACAGGCTTGTTTTAGAACGGCTACTAACTAGCTGCGCCACAGCCCGGTCTGTCTATGTGTTGCATCTATCCATCCACTGAATCGGACTCGGATATGGCAATATGGTTGATCATAATGTTTTAAATGGATATTTATTTATTTCTTTAGGTTCTTGTAGGTTTTTTCGGGCTATAGGGCCATGTTCTAGAGACATTTCTCCTGACGTTTCGCCTGCATCTATGGCAAGCATCCTCAGAGGTAGTGAGGTCTGTTGGAAGTAGAAAAAATTGGTTTATATATCTGGGGTGGGACAAAGAGCTCTCTGCTGAAGCTAGGTGTGAATGTTTCAGCTGACCACCTTCATTAGCATTTGAAGGCCTGGCTGAGCCTGGGAAAATGTTCTGTTGAGAGGTGTTAAGATGTGCCTGGTTGTTTCCTCTCTGCTATTTTGTTGTTGTAATTTTAGAGTTTTTTAATACTGGTAGCCAGATTTTGTTCATTTTCATGGTCTCTTCCTTTCTGTTGAAATTGTCCACATGCTTCTTGTGGATTTCAATGGCTTCTCTGTGTAGTCTGACATGGTGGTTGTTGGTGTGGTCCAGCATTTCTCCGGCACTTCCAAGCCATTAAATGCTAATCAAGGTGGTCAGTTGAAACATTCACACCTAGCTTCAGCAGACAAAAGTCCTTTGTCCCACCCTGGTCATTCCACAGATATATAAACCCATTTTCCTACTTCCAAACAGACCTCACTACTTCTGAGGATGCTTGCCATAGATGCAGGCGAAACGTCAGGAGAAAATGCCTCTAGAACATGGCCATATAGCCCGGAAAAACCTACAACAACCCAGTGATTCCGGCCATGAAAGCCTTCGACAATAAATAATATTTTACTCCAACAAAGTGCTGACACCTGTAACTTGTTTTAATTTTGGTAATACATGCTGAATAATCATCATCATCATCATCATCATCTTTATTTATACCCCACCACCATCTCCCCAAAGGGGACTCGGGGCGGTTAACATGAGGCCAAGCCCAAAAATAATACAACATAATTAGATACAAAACAGCAAAAATACATCATAACAAAATACATAAAACAGTAAATAAAGTTAAGAGTATAAAATAGCATAGTAAAATCAAACACAAAGGGCGGGCCAAACTACACAAATGGTCAGAAGCTCACTCTGACCTGGGCTGGCTTCGAACTCAGAAGTGACAAGTGGAGTGCCTCAGGGTTCCCCCCTGGGCCCGGTCCTGTTCAACATCTTTATTAATGACTTAGATGAAGGGCTAGAAGGCATGATCATCAAGTTTGCAGACGACACCAAATTGGGAGGGATAGCCAATAGTCCAGAGGACAGGAGCAGAATTCAAAATGATCTTGACAGATTAGAGAGATGGGCCAAAACTAACAAAATGAAGTTCAACAGTGACAAATGCAAGATACTCCACTTTGGCAGAAAAAAGAAATGCAAAGATACAGAATGGGGGATGCATGGCTTGAGAGCAGTACGTGTGAAAAAGATCTTGGAGTCCTCGTGGACAACAAGTTAAACATGAGCCAACAATGTGATGTGGCGGCAAAAAAAGCCAATGGGATTTTGGCCTGCATCAATAGGAGCCTAGTGTCTAGATCTAAGGAAGTAATGCTACCCCTCTATTCTGCTTTGGTTAGACCACATCTGGAATATTGTGTCCAATTCTGGGCACCACAATTCAAGAGAGATATTGACAAGCTGGAATGTGTCCAGAGGAGAGCGACTAAAATGATCAAGGGTCTGGAGAACAAGCCCTATGAGGAGCGGCTTAAGGAGCTGGGCATGTTTAGCCTGAAGAAGAGAAGGCTGAGAGGAGATATGATAGCCATGTATAAATATGTGAGAGGGAAGCCACAGGGAGGAGGGAGCAAGCTTGTTTTCTGCTTCCTTGGAGACTAGGACGCGGAACAATGGCTTCAAACTACAAGAGAGGAGATTCCATCTGAACATGAGGAAGAACTTCCTGTGAGAGCCGTTCAGCAGTGGAACTCTCTGCCCCAGAGTGTGGTGGAGGCTCCTTCTTTGGAAGCTTTTAAACAGAGGCTGGATGGCCATCTGTCAGGGGTGATTTGAATGCAATATTCCTGCTTCTTGGCAGAATGGGGTTGGACTGGATGGCCCATGAGGTCTCTTCCAACTCTTTGATTCTATGATTCTATGATTCATGACCTTTTGGTCAGTAGTGACCTTAATGCCACTGACCCCCAGCCAGCTGTGCCACAGTAACCTCATGTTGTTTATCTACTCTGTCACGTCATTTTGTATTGTGTTTTTGTATGTTACCGGCATCGAATTGCTGCCGTTGTAAGCCACGCTGAGTCCCCCCCTCGGGAGCTGAGAAGGACGGGGGTACAAAGGTTTGAAATAAATAAATAAATAACAACAATAGGGCCAACCCACCCAGCCCCTTTGTGTCAAGCAGAAAGCCCCCTGGCTCAAGACCCCCAGAGAAGGAAGGAGGTCCCATTGGGCTCCCCGGCAGGCTGTTGGAAGGGATAGGAAATGGCTTTGCTGGGGGTCAGCTGGGACTTGAGAAATCCCACTTGGAATCCCAGAGCTGGAAGGGTCCCCCAAAGGTCACCCAGTCTCACCCCCATCCAAGCCCTCCCAACAGATGGCCACCCATCCCTACTCCAGATCGGCTTGCCTTAAAGTGGGGGAGTTCCTCTGCTGGGCTTCCCCTTTAACCCGCTTCTGCCCCCAGACCCACTTTTCCCGCCCGGCCAACGTCTGCGTCAACTGCGCCGGCATCACGATGGATGAGTTCCTGCTCCGGCAGACGGAGGAGGCCTTTGACACCGTGCTGCGGGTCAACCTCAAGGTGGGTGCTTTTGCAAACAGAATGGACCTTGATAGGGAGAGGCTCATAAACACAGGATGAGAGAGACCTGGCTTGAGTCTCAAGGAAGCAGGAACTGAAGGTGAGTCCAGGGTGGGATGCTCCGGCTGCAAAGGCCAAGGCTGCGTCAAGAGGGAGGAAAGTCACAGTGTGCAGGTCTGTCTGTTGGGAGGGATCGGGTGGTGGCTTGCCTGGATGGCCTTTGGGAGCCCCTCCTGACTCTGCGATTCCTCTTCCAGGGGACCTTCCTGGTGACGCAGGCCGTGGCCCGGGCCCTGGTGGAGAGCGGCACCTCCGGAGGGGGCTCCATCGTCAACATGGGGAGCATCGTGGGAAAGGTGCCCTCCGTCGTCCAAAATCCAGGCTGCCCTTGTGCCTCTGGGTCGCGACCCCTATAGCAGGCCTTTGGGAGAGCGTGCCCCCCGTCTAAGGCCAATCAGTGGGTTTCCCTATCTGAGCCAGGACTTGAACCCGGGTCTCCCTAGCTGTGGCCCAGCGCTCCAATCCCTATGCCGTTCCCATGGGTTGAAACAGAGGCCTTAAGACCCCCGGGGCTCTCTTGGTGGAGACCCCTCCGCCTTGCCATACGCCTCTTCCTTTGTGCAGGTGGGGAACCTGGGCCAGGTGAACTACGCCGCCTCCAAGGCCGGAGTGGAGGCCCTCTCCAAGACGGCAGCCAAGGAGCTGGCCAGGTCAGTCCAGGAGGGGCCCCAGGGGGAAATTTGGGTGGTAAATAACCCCAGAGCTACGTTGCTGGGAGTGTTTGGGGCTGTATGGCCATGTTCCAGCAGCATTCTCTCCTAATAGAGAAATAGAAAGATATAGTAGCAAGATGCAACCTTCCTAATGCCGTGACCCCTTAATGCAGTTCCTCAGGTTGTGGTGACCCCCAACCATAACATTATTTGCGTTGCTACTTCATAACTTAATCTTGCTACTGTTATGATTTGTCATGTAAATATCTGATATGCAAGATCTATTTTCATTCACTGGACCAAATTTGGCACAGATATCCGAAATGCCCAAATATAAATACTGGTGGGGTGGGGGGAGGGTTGATTTTGTCTCACAACACAAGGAGTGACCATCACTCAAAAAATTATGATTTTGTCATTTTGGAGTTTTAGTTGCTGGGATTTATAGTTCACCTACAATCAAAGAGCATTCTGAACCCCACCAACGATGGAATTGGACCAAACTTGGCACACAGAACTCCCCATGACCAACAAAAAATACTGGAAAGGTTTGGTGAGCATTGACCTTGAGTTTGGGAGTTGTAGTTCCCCTATATCCAGAGAGCACGGTGGACTCAAACAATGATGGATCTGGACCAAACTTGGCAAAATGCTCAATATGTCCAAATGTGAGCAATGGTGGAGTTTGGGGGAAATAGACCTTGACACTTGGGAGTTGTAGTTGCTGGGATTTATAGTTCACCTACAATCAAAGAGCATTCTGAACCCCACCAACGATGGAATTGGACCAAACTTGGCACACAGAACTCCCATGACCAACAAAAAATACTGGAAAGGTTTGGTGAGCATTGACCTTGAGTTTGGGAGTTGTAGTTCCCCTATATCCAGAGAGCACGGTGGACTCAAACAATGATGGATCTGGACCAAACTTGGCAAAATGCTCAATATGTCCAAATGTGAGCAAACTGGTGGAGTTTGGGGAAAATAGACCTTGACATTTGGGAGTTGTAGTTACTGGGATTTATAGTTCACCTACAATCAAAGAGCATTCTGAACCACACCAACGATAGAATTGGGCCAAACTTCCCACACAGAACCCCCATGGCTAACAGAAAATACTGTGTTTTCTGATGGTCTTTGGCGACCCCTCTGACACCCACTCGTGACCCACCCCCAGGGGTCCTGACCCCCAGGTTGAGAAACACTGCAATAGATAGTTATGGTAGATAGATATATGCAATAGACAGATACGATAGATACAGATAGATATTGTCGAAGGCTTTCATTGCCAGGATCAGTGGGTCGCCGTGAGTTTTCCTTTGGGGGAGATATGGACGTGATATTGAGTGTCCTTTAGGGGAGATATGGACGTGTTCCAGAAGCATTTCCTCCTAATGTTTTGCTTGCATCTGTGGCAAGCATTTTCAGAGGTTCTGTTGGCAGTGAGGCAAGTGGAGTGTTTACAGTGTTCCCTCACTACTTCGTGGTTCGCTTTCCACGGACTCGCTGTTTCGCGGGTTTAAAAAAAATGAATTTAAAATATAGAAGTACAAGTAGCGAGGGAAGACTGAGTAGAAAGGCCCTGCCAATGCACTCTGGATGCAGATCTGGCAGCGGCAATGGCGGCGGAGGCTCAGCCTCATCGCCCTCTTTACCTTCCTCCTCCTCAACGCCACTCACTCTCACTCACCCAATCAGCGGGAAGGAAGGCACCAAGGAGGAGGAAGGTAAATAGGATCTTCTTTTCCCCTCCGGGGGTGGCTCTTCTTCCCTCCTCGCCCTCTTTACCTTCCTCCTTCTCCTCCTCCTTGGCGCCTCCTTTCCCATCAACAGGCCCAGCCTGGGCTGCTGTTGCTCTTCTTCCCTCTTCGCTCTCTTTACCTTCCTCTTCTGGGTGCTACAACTATTGCTGCTCCAGAAGCGGTGGAGGAGGCACCTTGTCGCCGCCTGGGCCTCTGCGGCACCCAGAGGAGGAAGGTAAAGAGGGCGAGGAGGGAAGAAGAGCAGCAGCAGCCCGGGCTGGGCCAGTTGATGGGAAAGGAGACGCCAAGGAAAAGGAGGAGGAAGGTAAAGAGGGAAGAAGAGCAGCATCAGCCCGGGTCGGGCTTGTTGGTGGGAAGCCTTCAACAATAAACCCTAGAGCTGCCCGGGAGAATTCCTAGAGAGCAGAGCATGCTTCTGTAGGCTCCCGTAAGTCCTCCAGCCGCTTTGAGTCTCCTTTGGGGGAGATAAAGTGGGTTATAAATATAATCATCATTATCATCATCACCAGCAATGATAAGATCTACCAACCAAAAAGATTCCAGTTTGAAGCTCCAGGTTGGCGTGAGCACCTGACTGTCAGCCCAGTTTACTGTTTACCTAAGCAGTTAGAAAACAGCTTTTGCTGTAAGTAGAGAAATAAGGAACCTCTTCACAAGCAAGGGAGGTATAAAAGAAGAAAAGATCAGAAAATGCCTGATGACCAAAAGGAAGGAGGAAGTCCTGATGGCTCTTCGTCATAGAGGATAGAGCAACAGCACCCCCTTGTGGCTGGATTCTAGCACAACCTCTTAAGGTGCTAAAAAGCTGGACGTCGACACAACATACCTCCTTTCTGTTCTGTCTGTCTCTGTCCTGTCTGTCCAAAATGGCACTGAATGTTTGCCATGTAATTGTACTGTGATCCGCCCCGAGTCCCTTTGGGGAGATAGGTTGGAATATAAGTCAAGTTATTGCTATTATTATCTAATTCATTTCCATTTTTCACGGATTGCGATTGGGAATTTATGGTAAATGCATTTTGATATGTACTTTTTTCTCATCTAATGTTGTGAATGACACAAAAGGGTCCATTCATATTTTTTTCTTTTGTATTTCTTGTGCATTTGCATGGCTTTAATTAGCATTGTGTGCCTGGCTCGAGAGAAGAAAGGGGGCTGGACTGGATGGCCTTTAGAGAACCCTTTCAACTCTAGGGTTCTGTATTTATGGTTTAGCTGCCTTGGGTCCCTCAATCATAAGAAAGGTGGAATACAAAACATAATAAACGGATCACACACACACCCCAATCCGGTGCTTCCTTGCAGGTACGGCATCCGCTGCAACACGGTGCTCCCGGGTTTCATCCGCTCGCCCATGACGGACAAGGTCCCCCAGAAGGTCCTGGACAAGGTCAGCACCAGAGTGGACCCTGGCTTTAATGGGGCGGAGCTGTTGAGCAGGCCTACGAAGCCACAAACTACATATTCCAACTCTTGAGTGGCAGCGGAGCAGAGCTCTGGGTTCGAATTCTCTCCTTGCGACTGGTGTTCCTAACCTGGATTATTTTTCTCTCCCCTTCCCTTCCCAGTTTGCATCCATGGTGCCTCTGGGCCGACTGGGAGACCCTGAAGGTCAGCCCCAACTCTAGTTTGTTGTTGTTGTTGCTACTGTATTTCTTGTGGGTTGTTGTGAGTTTTCCTACCGGCTGTTAGGAATTGTGGGAGTTGAAGTCCAAAACACCTGGAGGGCCGAAGTTGGCCCATGCTTGAAATATATACATATATACTGTTGGGCGAGTGGGCTTATTAACAAAAGACCCTCCCCATGAATGTTTAGCAGAGTAGTTTATCAGCAGCAGCGTGACCCAGCACCAATAGTCCAAAGTGATAAAAAGAAGGAAAACATACAGATCAATGTTCTCTCTTCCGTAGGAGGCATTTCTTTATAGCAAAGTAAGCTTTTCCATAACACAAATAAAGTTCAACCTTCACACTGGAGCTTCACACACAAAGCCTTCTCATACTGAGGCCTATCTCACACTCTGAGGCCTTTTCTCCCACTGAGGCATTCTCTCACACACAGAGGCTTCTCTCACACTGAGAGCTCTCAGACGGAGGCATTGCTAAGCCACAGGCACGCCTGAACTGCAGCTTTTGCTGATACACACAAGGCCTTCTCATACTGAGGCCTACCTCACACTCTGAGGCCTATTCTCCCTCTGAGGCGTTCTCTCACACAGAGAGGCTTCTCTCACACAGAGAGGTTTCTCTCACACTGTGAGCTCTCTCAGACTGGGGCGTTGCTAAGCCACAGGCACACCTGAACTGCAGCTTTTGCTGACACACACGCGGCCTTCTCATACTGAGGCATACCTCACACCCTGAGGCCTATTCTCCCACTGAGGTGTTCTCTCACACAGAGAGGCTTCTCTCACACTGAGAGCTCTCTCGGACTGAGGTGTTGGTAAGCCACAGGCATGCCTGAACTGCAGCTTTTGCTGACACACACAAAGCCTTCTCATACCAAGGCATACCTCACACTCTGAGGCCTATTCTCCCACTGAGGCATCCTCTCACACAGAGAGGCTTCTCTCACACTGCGAGCTCTCTCGGACTGAGGCGTTGCTAAGCCACAGGCATGCCTGAACTGCAGCTTTTGCTGACACACACAAAGCCTTCTCATACCAAGGCATACCTCACACTCTGAGGCCTATTCTCCCACTGAGGCCTCCTCTCACACAGAGAGGCTTTTCTCACACTGCGAGCTCTCTCGGACTGAGGTGTTGCTAAGCCACAGGCACGCCTGAACTGCAGCTTTTGCTGACACACACGAGGCCTTCTCATACTGAGGCCTACCTCACACCCTGAGGCCTTTTTTTCCACTGAGGCATTCTCTCACACACAGAGGCTTCTCTCACACTGAGAGCTCTCTCAGACTGAGGTGTTGCTAAGCCACAGGCATGCCTGAACTGCAGCTTTTGCTGACACGCACGAGGCCTACTCATACTAAGGCCTTTCTCATACTCTGAGGCCTATTCTCCCACTGAGGCATTCTCTCGCACAGAGAGGCTTCTCTCACACTGAGAGCTCCCTCACACTCTGAGGCCTATTCTCCCACTAAGGCGTTCTCTCACACACAGAGGCTTCTCTCACACTGAGAGCTGTCTCAGACGGAGGCATTGCTAAGCCACAGGCAAATGTGAACTGCAGCCTTTGCTGACACACACAAGGCCTTTTCATACCGAGGCCTCCCTCTCACACTGAGAGCTCTCTCGGACTGAGGCGTTGCTACGTAACAGGCACAGCCTGCTTATATTGAACTGCAGCTTTTCTGAGTCTCTGCATGCATTTAACCTATTCAGTCCCTCAGTCAAATTTTTGTAATTAAAAATACCTTGTAAATTTTTAATGTTTCTGACATATCCTGTCCTGTTGTCAATTGATGTTGAGCATTGGCTGTTTCCTCCTCTTTCCCTTAAAGACGTGGCGGACGTCTGCGCCTTCCTGGCCTCGGAGGAGAGCCGCTACATCACCGGAGCCAGCATTGAGGTCACAGGTGGGATGCTTCGGAGGGGCCTGGCCCTTTAAGAGGGAGCCCTGATGGGGGCCTGTATGGGGTCGGCCATGATAATGCTCCTCTCTCTCCTTTCCTCTGCAGGAGGCCTGTTCATCTGACCCCCCTGTCTTGTCTTCTGAAGACTACAATGCAAAGAGACCGCTTCCCTCCAATAAGAGCTCTGTGTATGCTCTTTGTATACTCTTTGTGGATGATTGCTTGCTTGGCGGGACAATTTTGAATGCAATTGGAAACTGATTGATTATACAAGTGTTGTGGAGGGTGTGTTTTGGGCCCAAAGGTTGGGCTTCTCCCCAAAAGCTGCATTTAGACTAAGAGGGCCAAGTGGATGGCCATCTTTGGGGAGGGATTAGGCGGTGTCTTCCTTTATGCCAGAAGGGTCAGGCTGGATGAGCCTTGGGAGCCCCTTCCAACTCCGTGATTCTCCGTGTGGTTTCTCAACTGAGAAACTTTGAGTCATGTTTACCTGATCATTTCACGTGCCTTCGGATGGACAGACCTGCAAATCCATTACAATGAGATAAATGTGCACTCAGGGAGGA
>NW_026845477.1:306591119-306615859 GCF_025583915.1 Anolis sagrei ordinatus | reverse complement strand
AATAATAATAATATCTCATTTTTGCTGTGTCCAGATATGCCATTGGTGGTGTCATGGGGTCAAAATCTGGCACGGCATATGCCAGATATGCCATTGGTGATGTCATGGGGTCAAAATCTGTCCTTCATACATGTATTTTAAGGCATCAAGGTGTAGTAGTAGTAGTAGTAGTAGTAACTCATTTTTGCTGTGTCCAGATATGCCATTGGTGATGTCATGGGGTCAAAATCTGTCCTTCATACATGTATTTTAAGGCATCAAGGTGTAGTAGTAGTAGTAGTAGTAGTAGTAACTCATTTTTKCTGTGTCCAGATATGCCATTGGTGGTGTCATGGTGTCAAAATCTGTCCTTCATACTACATGTATTTTAAGGCATSAAGGYGTAGTAGTAATAATAATAATTCATTTTTGGTGTGTCCAGACATGCCAAGCGTGCTGTGTTGGGAGTAAAGATTGCCCATGCAATTTAAGGCAGCAAGGAAATAATATTTCCTGTGTTGGCCTGAAGGCAGAACCCAGGACTGTGGAGGGGTTGGAAAGAGCGCGTTTGGGAGCGAAGGGAGACGGAGGGAAGCAGAAACAAATAAACCCGACACAAGCCAGAAAGTTTGATGGAGGGGCCATTGGTGGCTGGGAGATTGCTATTAATGGAGAGCTCTCTCTAATTGCTTTTGTGTAATTGGCGGCTGCTAGGCGGAACTGGGTAATAAATGAAATCCAATTACATTTTCTCTCCGTATTTATTTTATTAAGTAGAATTCGTCAAGTGAATGAAAGGCCCACTTCAAGGTAATGGCTCGTGACTGAGAAGGAGGCAGCCTTCATTTCGCTGCCTGGCGACTCAACGCCGGCGCCCTTCTCCTCCCACGCCGCGCCCAGGAGAGGAACCATGCGCCTCGCATTCCTTCCATGTCCCAATGTATGCACAACCGGGGTCTTTCCGTACTGCACGACTCTAGTGCTGAGATGACACTTCCATTGACGTGGTGCCATTTGATCCTGGGATGTATATCCCTCTGCGTGTGGATATGTTTTGTGCCTTCGAGTCAACTCCCAACAAATGTTGAACCTCTCTTTGGTTGGGTTGTTGTAGGTTTTTTCGGGCTATAGGGCCATGTTCTAGAGGCATTATCTCCTGACGTTTCACCTGCATCTATGGCAAGCATCCTCAGAGGTTGTGAGGTCTGTTGGTTCATCTCTACCTAAATAAGGTAGAGCCCTGGCAACATGACAGCATGGGGGCCAGTGTTCTTTACAAACGTTTTAGGAAGTGGTGGGGAAGTGTATTTTTGGTAATAATAATAATAATAATAATAATAATAATAATAATAATAATCTTTATTTAATACCTCACCACCATCTCCCCAATGGGGACTCGGGGCAGCTTACATGAGGCCAAGCCCAACAGCATATTACAATAAAATAAAACTAAAAACACAATAACAACACAGTAAAATACATACAACATATGAGTACAAGAAAACACTACAAAGCAAAATCATACACAATAAAATAACAATGAGCATGTGCTAGATAAAAAACTAAAATACTAAAAATACTAAAATCAGGATGAGACAGGGATGGAGCAGATTGTTTGTGAGCGAGAAACCCATAAAGGAACGGGGTCATAAACATAGACCTTCATACAAGTGGGGAAGTAGACTCTGGGGACAAAAAAACCGTTGAGGGAGAGCAACTATGTATGATAGTATGGCTACTCTCCAAAAGCACATCGGAAAAGCCAGGTTTTGAGATCCCTCTTGAAAGTTTCTAAAGTGGGGGCCTTCCTAATCTCACTGGGCAATGAGTTCCAGAGTCGGGGGGCCACAGAGGAGAAGGCTCTCTCCCTTGTGCTTATAAGACAAGCCTGTGATAATGGCAAGGACAAAAGGAGAGCCTCCCTCGAGGATCTAAGAGCTCGGGCGGGTTCATGGAGAGAGATCTGGTCATGAAGGTAGGCGGGTCCCAAACCGTTTAGGGCTTTGTAGGTGAGGGGACGAAGGACAGAGCCTTCTCTGTGGTTGCCCCCCGACTTTGGAACACCCTCCCCAAAGACATTAGACTAGCACCCACGTTGGCAGTCTTTAGGAAGAACTTGAAGACCTGGCTATTCCGATGTGCCTTCCCGGAATAGGATAACCTCCAGCACTACGTCCCAGAAGCACTTTATTAGAGTTTAAGATTCTCTGCACATTGCACTTGCCCAGAATCCTAACATATCACCTCTCACACCCAGCACTTTTTAACCTGTACCCATCATTGGCCCTGCCCTGGTTTTATTGCGTAATAGTGTTATGTTTTGTTGTTGTTATTGCTTATGTTTTTAATTTGCTTTGTATCATATTTTTATTGTCTGTTGTTGTTGTGTTGAGGCCTTGGCCTTTGTAAGCCGCATCGGGTCCTTCGGGAGATGCTAGCGGGGTACAAATAAAGTTTAATAATAATAATAATAATAATAATAATAATAATAATAATAACCTGCACCTTGAATTGGGACTGGAAGACAAACAGTAGCCAGTGAAGCTCCTTAAACAGGGGAGTTGACCTTTCCCTGTAATTCGTCTCTTGGACAATACATTAAGTGTAATACTCAGTGGAATTTAGTAAATGAGGTGAATTTGCTTAGGTGAGATCCTCGCCTTTTTGTTTGCTTGCTTTTGTGCTATATTGAATGGGTGGGAATGATGAGGTGTGTAGTCCTAAATGCCAGAAGGCCTTGAGATGCAACTTGCCTCCTGTTATCTTCCATCTCCCACCGGCAAATCTTCCTTTGAGGCTTCCCAGCCATGTTCCAACCGCATTTTAACCAAGGTGTCACCGGCACAACCTCCTTTGCCTGTTAATTTGTGACACCGAAGTGTCAACGGCAGGGAAAATGTATTGCATCCCAGAAGCGTGTAAAGCTCTGATCCGTGCGCTTGTGCAAGCAGGGCACGTCTCCACCCCGCACCCGGCTTTCCTCGACAGGCGCCTTCTTCTCTCCTTTTCATGTCAGTGCCAGCATTTAGCAAAGGAGGAGAAAGAGATGCCGGAGAGAAGGAGAGAACGGGGCTCCTGTGATCTCTTGCGCAGAACCCGTCTCCGGGAGTTTGTTAGACACGGTAATGAGCCGAGCGCCAGGCTGCTCCAAAAGGATTCGGCGCCGCCACTGCCGCCTCTGCAAGCGCACTTACTGACAGCCGGGACCAAAGCAGCAGGAGGAACCTTTCCAGGCAAGGCTTTCAGGTGTAAATCCAACGTATTAAGCCATATTGAGACTCTTGCACAGGCCCTGGAGGGGGATGCCAGCCACCGAAGCAGGATATTCGGCACAGTCAATGGAGGCGCTCCATGCCAGCCTCGTCTGAGACTAGAGAATGCTTCTAGAACATGGCCATATAGCCTGTAAAACCTACAACAACCCAGTGATTCCAGCCATGAAAGCCTTCAACAATACAGGAGAACAGTGGTTCTCAACCTTCCGAATGCCCACCCCCTTAATACAGTTCCTCATGTTGTTGTGACCCCCAACCATAACAATATTTTCGTTGCTACTTCATAACTAGAATTTTGCTAGTGCTTTGAATTGTTATGTAAGTATCTGATATGCAAGATGTATTTTCATTCACTGGACCAAATTTGGCACAAATACCTAATACACCCAAATATGAATACTGGTGTGGATGCGGGGGGCATTGATTTTGTCATTTGGGAGTTGTTGCTGGGATTTATAGTTCACCTACAATCAAAGAGCATTCTGAACTCCACCAATGATGGAATTTAACCAAACTTGCCACTCGCATTCCAAACAGAAAATACCAGAAAGGTTTGGTGGGCACTGATTTTGAGTTTGGGAGTTGAAGTTCACCTATATCCAGAAAGAACTGTGGACTCAAGCAATGATGGATCTGGACCAAACCAATCTTGGCACACAGAGCTCTCATCAACAGAAAATACTGGAAGGGTTTAGTGGGTATTGACCTTGAATTTTGGAGTTGTAGTTCACCAACATCTAGAGAGCACTGTGGACTCAAACAGTGATTGATGTTTCTGGACCAAACTTGGCACAAATACTCAATATGCCCAAATGTGTACACTGCTGGTGTTTGAGGTAAATAGGCCTTGACATTTGGGAGTAGTAGTTGCTGGGATTTATAGTTCACCTACAATCAAAGAGCATTTTGAACTCCACCAACGATGGAATTGAACCAAACTTGGCACTCCCATGACAAACAGAAAATACCAGAAGGGTTTGGTGGGCACTGACCTTGACTTTGGGAGTTGTAGTTTACCTATATCCAGAAAGAACTGTGAACTCAAGCAATGATGGATCTGGACCAAACTTGGCATGAGTACTAAATATGCCCAAATGTGAACTCTGGTGGTGTTTGAGGTAAATAGGCCTTGACATTTGGGAGTAGTAGTTGCTGGGATTTATAGCTCACCTACAATCAAAGAGCATTCTGAACACCAACGATGGAATTTAACCAAACTTGGCCCTCCCATGACAAACAGAAAAAACCAGATGGGTTTGGCAGGCCTTGACCTTGAGTTTGGGAGTTGTAGTTCACCTACATCCAGAAAGAACTGTGGACTCAAGCAATGATGGATCTGGACCAAACTTGACATGAATACTCAATATGCCCAAATGTGAACACTGCTGGTGTTTGAGGTAAATAGACCTTGACATTTGGGAGTTGTAGTTGCTGGGATTTATAGTTCACCTACAATCAAAGAGCATTCTGAACTCCACCAACGATGGAATTGAACCAAACTTGGCACTCCCATGACAAACAGAAAATACCAGAAGGGTTTGGTGGGCACTGGCCTTGAGTTTGGAAGTTGTAGTTCACCTACATCCAGAGAGCACTGTGGACTCAAGCAATGATGGATCTGTACAAAACTTGGCACAAATACTCAATATGCCCAAATGTGAACACTGGTGGTGTTTGAGGTAAATAGACCTTGACATTTGGGAGTCATAGTTATTTATTTATTTACAGTATTTCTATACCGCTTTTCTCACTCCTAGGGGGACTCAAAGCGGTTTACACATAACTGGCAAAACTTCAATGCCATACATTGGACACTGGCGCGATGCCAATCAATAACAACCACAATAATAAAACAACAATTAAGCATAAATCATAATTAGACTGTACATAAGCAATCATTAAAACAATAAATAATAAAAACAGTCTCTCTAGTTGCTGGAATTTATAGTTCACCTACAATCAAAGAGCATTCTGAACTCCACCAACAATGGAAATGAATCAATCTTGGCACACAGAACTGCCACAACCAACAGAAAGTACTGGAAGGGTTTGGTGGGCATTGGCCTTGAGTTTGGGAGTTGTAGTTCACCTACATTCAGAGAGCACTGTGGACTCAAACAATAATGGATCTGGACTAATCTTGACACAGACACTCAGTATGCCCTGATATGAACAGTGGTAGAGTTTGGGGAACTCCCTTGACATTTGGGAGTTGTAGTTGCTGGGATTTATAGTTCACCTACAACCAAAGAGCATTCTGAACCCCACCAATGATAGAATTGGGCCAAACTTCCCACACAGAATCCTAAGACCAACACTGATGGTCTTTGGCCTGATGGTCAAGGCCTTCTCTCATACCTCCCTCGTGACCCCCGCCCCAAGGGGTCCTGACCTCCAGGTTGAGAATCGCTGACCCAAGTGGTTCTTCAGAGGGATTCATGGCTCCAGGACACTGGAATCCAATGGATGCAGCCTAGAATTGCATTGGCTTTCATAGAGGCTGTATCACACTGTTGACTCCTGTTCAGGCTGTGAGATATCAAGACTCCTAGATCCTTTTCCCAAGAACTGTTTTCAAACCAGGTGTCACCCATCCTGTATCTGTGCATTGCATTTTGTATAGCCTAAGCCTAGTTCCATACATTTCTCCCTGTTGAGATGCATTTGGTTAGTTGTGGCCCACTTTCTAAGGCCATCTCCTGATCTTGTGAGATATGAGCCATGCTTCCCAACTTGGTGCCAATGTGCTAAGGATGCTCCTGTGCAAAAGCTTCCATCTGGCTCACTTACGGAGTGTCGAATTGTCTGTCTATCCCCCAAGGTATTAGCTGCCTCTCCTAATTTGGTGTCATTTGCAAATGTGATCAGCGTTATTCCCGTGGGAGTGCTGCTTTCACCGGGCTGAGCTCTGCCGATGGCTCCTCTTTGCAGTATCTTTCCTGGCCTGCTTGCTGGGCTGTCACAATTTCCACACAGAATTTGAAATTCGAGACGGAGAAAGAGACAGCCTTCCCTCCTGACGAAACCCACTGCCGCGCCTTAACGTTATTTGCAGACATTATTTGCCAGACATGACAAGAGTGCCATCCGCACTGAAGGATGTGACTTATCAGGAAGCGCTGTCTGTTTGCATTAGGAGATACAACGGAGCCAATAAGGGCTCTATCAACTCCGCTCCCCAGCCACTTCCAATACATTGCTCTCTGGGGACCGTGCCTGTTCTCTTACCCCTCATCCTGCTTTCACTGCATTTCTTTATCAGCAGAAGCTAGAAATGCATCCGTCTGTGCCGGGCCAAGGCAATGAAGAGCTCAGAGATTGCAACCAGGAAGGGAAATCGAGGCGAGTTGCACGCCAGTTGCTTGGCCAGCTTTACGGGTCCCAACCCAGCTGAGAAAATCCTTGAAATGCTTATTACAATAGACACAAACACAACAATATAGGAGCCTTTGCAAGGCATCTCCATCACAAGGACTTCCACCATTGATGGGCCAAAACTAACAAAATGAAGTTCAATGGGAACAAATACAAGATACTCCTCTTAGGCAGAAAAAACGAAATGCAGAGGTGAGCAATTCACCTAGTGTCTTCTGGAGGGGTGGATCCTAAGGGGACATAGATAGTGGCACTAGAAGACACTAGGTGAATTGCTCACCTCAAAAGTTGAGCTTTTTGTGATAATTTGAGTAAGTAGACTGTCTGTATATATTCTTACAAACTTGACACAACAAATTGTTCAATTGTATGTGTGTATTCATGATATTTTATCGAGACTGGACATTGCTCTCCTCCCAAGAAGGAAGCGTCTTCTGATTTCCTGGCCACAGTCTGCATCTGCCGTAATCTTTGCACCTAGAAATACAAAGTCTGTCACGGCCTCCACCTTTTCTCCCTCTATTTCCCAGTTGTCAATCATTCTTGTTGCCATAATCTTGGTTTTTTTGATGTTTAGCTGCAACCCGGCTTTTGCGCTTTCTTCTTTCACCTTGATTAGAAGGCTCCTCAGCTCCTCCTCGCTTTCGGCCATCAGAGTGGTGTCATCTGCATATCTGAGGTTGTTAATGTTTCTTCCAGCAATTTTCACCCCAGCTTTGCATTCATCAAGCCCCGCACATCCTCGCATGATGTGTTCCGCATACACGTTAAAAACGTTGGGTGAGAGTATGCAGCCTTGCCATACGCCTTTCCCAAATAGTAAAGAGTAGAGACATCCCACTGGCAACAAAGATCCATTGCCTAGTCAAAGCCATGACTCACGTCCATCTGATAGAAACTCTGATGGCAGAATGAAAAAGGGAAGCACTCCCCTCCTCCAGGAAGAGGTTGGGCGAAACAATTGAGCTGAGAAAGCAATTCAGCTGGTGCAAACAATATTGATTGACAGCTATAAATAACCAATCAATTCAACTATACATAAGTAGGATAAAAAGGCAGGATTAAGCATGATACAGCAGTTTAAATCTTGCAACTAACAGTTCTACACATAGGTGAAGCCACTTGCGCCGTCACACCTTTGAAGACTGTTCGGAAGCTTCAATTGGTCCAATGGACAGCAGCCAGGTTGCTAACAGGAGTGGTGTTCAGGAAGCATACAACTCCCATGTTGCATGAGTTCCACTTGCTGCCAGTTTGCTACCGGGCACAATTCAAAGTGCTGGCTTTAGCCTATAAAGCCCTAAATGATTCCAGCCCAGCTTATCTATCCGAATGCACCTCCCCCTATGAACCCACTAGGGATATGAGATCATCAGAGGAGGCCCTGCTCTTGATCCCACCTGCTTCACAAGCACGTCTGGTGGGGATGAGAGACAGGGCCTTCTCTGTGGTGGCCCCTCAGCTGTGGAACTCCTTGCCCAGGCTCTTTGAGCAAGGTTTTGGAGCCCCAGCTTAATCAGGTAAACCTTGAATTTAAACCACCGAGGAACGGCAAAGACGAAAGAACGGACGAGGACTGAATATGGGCGGGGCTAAAATGATATAAGTAAATAAATAAATCTCTGTATTGTCGAAGGTTTTCATGGCCGGAATCACTGGGTTGTTGTAGGTTTTTTCAGGCTATATGGCCATGGTCTAGAAGCATTCTCTCCTGACGTTTCACCTGCATCTATGGCAGGCATCCTCAGAAGTAGTGAGGTCTGTTGGAACTAGGAAAAAGGGTTTATATATCTGTGGAATGACCAGGGTGGGACAAAGGACTCTTGTCTGCTGGAGCTAGGTGTGAATGTTTCAACTGACCACCTTGATTAGCATATGATGGCCTGACAGTGCCTGGAGCAAACTTTTGTTGAGAGGTGATTAGATGTCCTTGTTTGTTTCCTCTCTGTTGTTGTGCTGTTGTAATTTAACTAAGTTGTAACTAAAGAACATTCAAACACAGGGGAACTCCAGACAAGAAACAATTGGGGACAATGTATTGTCAAAGGTTTTCATGGCCGGAATCACTGGGTTGTTGCAGGTTTTTTTGGGCTATATGACCATGGTCTAGAAGCATTCTCTCCTGACGTTTCACCTGCATCTATGGCAAGCATCCTCAGAGGTAGTGAGGTCTGTTGGAACTAGGAGAAAGGGTTTATATATCTGTGGAATGACCAGGGTGAGACAAAGGACTCTTGTCTGCTGGAGCTAGGTGTGAATGTTTCAACTGACCACCTTGATTAGCATATGATGGCCTGACAGTGCCTGGAGCAAACCTTTGTTGAGAGGTGATTAGATGTCCTTGTTTGTTTCCTCTCTGTTGTTGTGCTGTTGTAATTTAACTAAGTTGTAACTAAAGAACATTCAAACACAGGGGAACTCCAGACAAGAAACAATTGGGGACAGCTAATCACTTTTCAATAAAGGATTTCCCCAGGCAATAAAAAGCCACACCTAAAAACTGCCAGGCTATCGAATGCTAATCAAGGTGGCCAATTAAAACATTCCCACCTAGCTCCAACAGACATGAGTTCTTTCTCCCGGGAAGTCCAGACAAGAAACAATCAGGGACAGCTAATCACCTCCCAACAAAGGATTTCCCCAGGCAGTAACAATCCACACCTAAAAACTGCCAGGCTATCAAATGCTAATCAAGGTGGCCAATTAAAACATTCCCACCTAGCTCCAACAGACACAAGTTCTTTCTCCTGGGAAGTCCAGACAAGAAACAATCAGGGACAGCTAATCACCTCCCAACAAAGGATTTCCCCAGGCAGGAACAAGCCACACCTAAAAACTGCCAGGCCATCGAATGCTAATCAAGGTGGCCAATTAAAACATTCCCACCTAGCTCCAACAGACACGAGTTCTTTCTCCTGGGAAGTCCAGACAAGAAACAATCAGGGACAGCTAATCACCTCTCAACAAAGGATTCCCTCAGGCAGTAACAAGCCACACCTTAAAAACTGTCAGGCTATCAAATGCTAATCAAGGTGGCCAATTGAAACATTCACACCTAGCTCCAACAGACATGAGTTCTTTCTCCCGGGAAGTCCAGACAAGAAACAATCAGGGACAGCTAATCACCTCCCAACAAAGGATTTCCCCATGCAGTAACAAGCCAAACCTTTAACTGCCAGGCCATTCAATGCTAATGAAGGTGACCAATTGCAACATTCACACTCGCCTCCAACAGACCAGAGTTCTTTCTCCCACCCTGGACATCATTCCACAGGTATATCAACCCCACTTGCCTAGTTTCCCATAGGCCTCACCACTTCTGAGGATGCCTGCCGTAGATGCAGGAGAAACGTCAGGAGAGAATGCTTCTGGAACATGGCCATATAGCCGGAAAAACCCTACAACAACCCAATGGGGTGCCCCTTTCCCCACATTTCACCCCAGGTTCAGGAGGTGTCCAGTGGGACATTCTCTCTCTCTTTCTTTCCCTATTCTCTTTCTCTTTCTCCACCCCAAATGGTCACTCTGCCCCTTTGCCACCCCTTGGTGGTCCGGATGGATGGATGGGCTGTGGGCCCCAGGCCCCCTTCTTCCTCCTCCTCCTCCTCTTCTTCTTCTTCCTCGCAGCTGCTTGAATCAGAGGAGGGGATTAGTCGGGGGGTGCCCCTCCCTCTCCCCCCAGACCCTATTCTGCGTCCCCTTTGAAGCCTGCCGGCCCCCATGCCTCCCATTCAGGTCCCCATCACCGGGGCAACCGGCGGCCCCAGAGCCTGGCAGCCCACCCCACAGCCTGGGCATCCCTCCCCAGCGCCTTGGCAACCGGCCCCCGCCCCCTCCCCACACTGGTCTCCCTGGGTGGCTCTCCCCCCCACCCCCAGCCCCAAAGCCCTTGGCCCCATTGAGGAGCAGGCCCTCCTCCCCCTCCCTCCCCCCCAAATATCTTGGCCCTATTGAAGGTCCATCTGCAGAGACCCACAGGGAGGAGGAGGAGGGAGGGGGAGGGAGGGGGAGAGGGACCCCCAAAGGTCGGCTCAGGGGAACAGAGTCCGAGAAAGAAGCAGGAAAAGAAGAAGGAAGGAAGGAAGGAAGGAAGGAAGGAAGGAAGGAAGGAAAGAGGGAGGCCAGAAAGGGGATGGAGGACCACCCCCAAAAAAGAATAGCCACCTCAGGGTACCAGCCGGGCGGGAGCCCCCCAAAAGGAGAGTCTATCTGCAGAGAGGGAGATGGAAGAGAAGGAGGAGAAGGAGCCAAAGTGGAGGAGAAAGAAGAGAGAGGAGGCCAGGTCCCCAGAAAGAAGGAAGAGAAGGAGAAGAAGGTGCCAAGTGAAGGAGAGGGAAGGGAAGAGAGAGTGAATTGGGGGGGGGGGTCCCCCCAAAGCGTGTTTCAGGAGGCCCGATCCCCAGAAAGAAGAGGAAGAGAAGGAGAAGAAGGAGAAAAGTGGAGGAGAAAGAAGAGAGAGGAGGCCAGGTCCCCAGAAAGAAGGAAGAGAAGGAGAAGAAGGTGCCAAGTGAAGGAGAGGGAAGGGAAGAGAGAGTGAATTGGGGGGGGGGGTCCCCCCAAAGCGTGTTTCAGGAGGCCCGATCCCCAGAAAGAAGAGGAAGAGAAGGAGAAGAAGGAGAAAAGTGGAGGAGAAAGAAGAGAGAGGAGGCCAGGTCCCCAGAAAGAAGGAAGAGAAGGAGAAGAAGGTGCCAAGTGAAGGAGAGGGAAGGGAAGAGAGAGTGAATTGGGGGGGGGGTCCCCCCAAAGCGTGTTTCAGGAGGCTCAATCCCCAGAAGGAAGGAAGAGATGAAAGAAGAGGAGAGGAGGAGGAGAAGGTGCCAAGTGAAGGAGAGGGAAGGGAAGAGAGAGTGAATTTGGGGAGGTGTCCCCCCAAAGCGTGTTTCAGGCCCGATCCTCAGAAAGAAGGAAGAGAAGATGAAAGAAGAGGAAGAGAAGGAGAAGAAGGAGACAAGGAAGGAGAAAGAAGAGAGAGGAGGCTAGGTCCCCACAAAGAAGAGATGAAAGAAGAGGAAGAGAAGGAGAAGAGGGAGACAAGGGAGGGGGAAGGAAGGGAAGAGAGAGTGAATTTGGGGGGGAGGTCCCCCTCAAAGCGTGTTTCAGAAGGATCGATCCCTAGAAAGAAGGAAGAGAAGATCGAAGAAGAAGAGGAGGAAAAAGAGTGAAAAGGGTAGCCAAGCGAAGGAGAGGAAGGAGACCCCCTCAAGAAACCAGAAAGAAGGGAGCAAGGAAGGAAGAAGAGGTAAAGAAGGAGGGGGTCCCCAAAGCCTTTTTCAGGAGACCTGATCCCCAGAAAGAAGGGAAAGAAGATGAAAGAAGAGGAGGAGGAGAAAGAGTGAAAAGGGGAGCCAAGGGAAGAAGAGAAGGAGTGAAAAGGGGAGGCAAGCAAAGAAGAGGAAGGAGACCCCCCAAGGAACCAGAAAGAAGGGAGTGAGGACGGAGGAAGAGGGAAAGAAGGAGAAGCAAGGAAAGAAAGAAAGAAAGAACCAGAGTGCCCAAAAGGAGAGTATCTGCAGAGGTGGTGATGGAAGAGAAGAGAGTGCCAAGTGAAGAAGAAAGAATGGAAGAGAGAGGAGGCCAGATCCCCTGAAGGAAGGAAGAGGAGATGAAAGAAGAGGAAGGGAAGAGGGAGACAAGTGAAGGAGAGGGAAGGGAAGAGGGAGTGAATTGGGGGTGGGGTCCCCAAAGCCTGTTTCAGGAGACCTGATCCCCAGAAAGAAGGGAGAGAAGATGAAAGAAGAAGAAGAGGAGGAGCAGGAGTGAAAAAGGGAGCCAAGTGAAGGAGAGAAAGAGCGAAAAGGGGAAGGCAAGGGAAGGAGAGGAAGGAGCAAAAAGGGGAGCCGAGAGAAGGAGCAAAAAGGGGAGCCAAATGAAGGAGAGAAGGAGTGAAAATGGGAGCCAAGGGAAGGAGTGAAAATGGGAGCCAAGGGAAGGAGAGAAGAAGTGAAAAAGGGAGCCAAGGGAAGGAGAGGAGACAAAAGGGAGCAAAGCAAGAAGAGAAGGAGAAAAGGGAGAAGAAGGAGAGAAGGAAGTGAAAAAGGGAGCCAAGGGAAGGAGAGGAGTCAAAGGGGAGTCAAAGGAAGAAGATGAAGGAGCAAAAAGGGGAGCCGAGAGAAGGAGTGAAAAATGGAGCCAAGTGAAGGAAAGAAGGAGTGAAAAGGGGAGCCAAGGGAAGGAGAGAAGGAGCGAAAAGGGGAGTCAAGAGAAGGAGTGAAAAATGGAGCCAAGTGAAGGAAAGAAGGAGTGAAAAGGGGAGCCAAGGGAAGGAGAGAAGGAGCGAAAAGGGGAGTCAAGAGAAGGAGTGAAAAATGGAGCCAAGTGAAGGAAAGAAGGAGTGAAAAGGGGAGCCAAGGGAAGGAGAGAAGGAGTGAAAGAGAGAAGGAAGGAGAAGGAGTGAAAAAGGGAGCCAAGGGAAGGAGAGAAGAAGTGAAAAGGGGAGCCAACGGAAAGAGAAAAGAGCGAAAAAGGGAGCCAAGGGAAGGAGAAAAGAAGTGAAAAGGGGAGCCAAGGGAAGGAAAGGAAGAAGAACCCTCAAGGAACCAAAAGGAAGGGAGAGAGAAAGAAAGAAGAAGAAAGGAAGGCACCCGTCCAAGGGGATGCACAACGGGGGCAGTAAGATCCTTCCCCACAAAAGGAGGGTCTCTTCTTGAATATCTGGACAAGTTGGGGGGTATCCCTTCCTAGCATGGCAAGAACACTGAGGGGTTGATGGGGGGCAGGGGGTTTGGTGACCCCAAGGGGCTCCCCTTCTTGTCCCCCAAAGACCCAAAAGGAGAAGAAGGAGAAGAAGGAGGAGGAGGAGGAGGAGGAGAAGGAGAAGAAGCTCTCCCAGAGATGACTGAACCAGGGCTGAGGAGGCCCTTGCAAGGGACCTCTTCTCTGCAAGGTCTTCTTCTCCGGTCTCCAAACGTCCCTCTGCTTTGGACCTTCACCCACCTGGCACCTTGGAGAAGGCGGCCTTGGACCTCCTATTCTCACTCTTTTTCTTTCTGATCTTCCTCCAAAACCAAGGAACGTGGTGAGTTTCCATTGGGAAACAAGCCTCTTCTTCCAGTTTCTTGGTTCAGCAGACTTCCAACTGGAAACTGATGTCCTCACGGTGGGAGAAGATGCAGGTCAAGAATGGGGCTTCACGGCCACCTACGGGCCCACCGCCAGGACACCCATCTTGGAGGACCATCTTACTCGGACAACAAGGGATTGCCTAAGTAAGTAACGTCACTGGACGTCTAAATCGTGGGGTTTTGGGGGGCGGTTGGTGGGGACTGACGCTGGACAGCGATCCCAGGAGGGACACATTTGAGAAGAAGGGCAACCACGGCGTGCAATTGCCATGAGATATTGCATTCAGGGCTTGGCAAAGGCACACCGCAACCACAAATGCGATGCAACACAAATTGGAAAATGCTCCGCAGCTCGATGTCACGTTCACTGGTTTGAAAGCATTCTTTCCTGTGTGATGGTGTGGTGTTTACTTTGGAAGTGGTTGTTATATTCCAGAAACTTTGTTTTTGTGCCACAAACAATGCTGAATCGCTTGAGAGTCTATGAGGTACTAGCCGTGCCCTGCCACGCGTTGTGTGGCCCAGTCTGTGTATATGTGTTTTGTATGTGTATATATGTGATATTTGTGAATATGTGTATATATATGTGTGTTTGTGTGTATATATATGTGTGTGTGGGTGTATACATATGAGTGTATGTGTATATATATTTGTGTAGATGTGTATATATGTGTGTTTGCATATATATATATATGTGGGTGTATATATGTGTGAATATGTGTATATATATAAGTGTTTGCATATATATGTGTGTGTGGGTGTATATATGTGTGTATATGTGTATATATTTGTGTATATGTGTGTATATATATGTGTTTGCATATATATATATGTGGGTGTATATATGTGTGTATATGTGTATATATTTGTGTAGATGTGTATATATATGTGTTTGCATATATATATATATGTGGGTGTATATATGTGTGAATATGTGTATATATATAAGTGTTTGCATATATGTGTGTGTGTGTGTGGGTGTATATATGTGTGTATATGTGTATATATTTGTGTATATGTGTGTATATATATGTGTTTGCATATATATATATGTGGGTGTATATATGTGTGTATATGTGTATATATTTGTGTAGATGTGTATATATATGTGTTTGCATATATATATATATGTGGGTGTATATATGTGTGAATATGTGTATATATATAAGTGTTTGCATATATATGTGTGTGTGTGTGGGTGTATATATGTGTGTATATGTGTATATATTTGTGTATATGTGTGTATATATATGTGTTTGCATATATATATGTGGGTGTATATATGTGTGTATATGTGTATATATTTGTGTATATGTTTATATATATGTGTTTGCATATATATATACATGTAGGTGTATATATGTGTGTGCATATGTGTATAAATTTGTGTATTTGTGTGTTTATATGAGTATATGTATATTGTGTATTTGTGTGTTTAGATATGTATATGTATATTGTGCATGTGTGTTTGCATGTGTATATGCATATATGCATCCTTGAAGGAGCTGGGGGCGGTGATGGCCGACAGGGAGCTCTGGCGTGGGCTGGTCCATGAGGTCAAGAAGAGTCAGAAATGACTGAGCGAATGAACAACAACAACAAATGCATATATGTGTGTATATATATATGTGTGCATGCGTATATGTATGTGTGAATATGTGTATATTTGCGTGTGTATAGGTATATGTGTGTATATGTATAAGTGGATATTTGTGTGTATGTGTGTGTATGTGTATATGTATGTGTGTATATTTGTGTGTGTATGTATAAGTGGATATTTGTGTGTATGTGTGCATGTATATATGCATGTGTGTATATGTGTATATTTGTGTGTGCATGTGTATAGGTATATGTGTGTGTGTATGTATAAGTAGATATTTGTGTTTATGTGTGTGTATATATGTGTATATGTATGTGTGTATATGTGTATATTTGTGTGTGCATGTGTATAGGTATATATGTATGTGTACGTATAAGTGCATATTTGTGTGTATGTGTGCATGTGTATATGCATGTGTGTATTTGTGTATATTTGTGTGTGCATGTGTATAGGTATATATGTATGTGTACGTATAAGTGCATATTTGTGTGTATGTGTGCATGTGTATATGCATGTGTGTATTTGTGTATATTTGTGTGTGCATGTGTATAGGTATATATGTATGTGTACGTATAAGTGCATATTTGTGTGTATGTGTGCATGTGTATATGCATGTGTGTATTTGTGTATATTTGTGTGTGCATGTGTATAGGTATATATGTATGTGTACGTATAAGTGCATATTTGTGTGTATGTGTGCATGTGTATATGCATGTGTGTATATGTGTATATTTGTGTGTGCATGTGTATAGGTATATATGTATGTGTAGGTATAAGTGGATATTTGTGTGTCTGTGTGCATATGTATGTGTGCATGTGCATACGCATGTGCGTGTATGTGTATATTTCCGCATACATGTGTATAGGTATATATGTGTGTGTGTGTATAAGTGGATATTTGTGTGTATGTATGTGTACATGTGTATATGTATATGAGTGTATGTGTATATGTATATATGGTGTATTTTTTGGGGTTTTAAGTCTGTTCTGCTGGGGCGTTTTGTGTGTGTGTGTGTGTGTGTTTAGGGCTGATGGTCACTTGTTGGACTATTCGGAAATCTTTCTTCCAAAAGAACCCAAGGCTTTCACACCCTTCAAAAATGCCTTTGGAAAGAGACAGAAGTGGACTCACCGTCTTGAGGTTTTCTATGTTGTTGTTGTTGTTGTTGTTGTTGTTATCAGTCTTATTCAATGGTATGTTACGGCAGACTCTGAGTAAACCGGAACGCAAGCCGCCAGACTCGTAAATAACTGGTGGGAAAAAAATGGAAGAAATAATACTTTAAATAAAGGTTAAACTAAAATTAATTTCAGTGGAAGTCTGAACTTAAGTGAGGTTGAACTTTCAAAGTGGAGCGAAAGAAGTTTGTGAAGTGAAAAAGTTTACGGACTGAAATTGGAGACTGCCTTCACAATGCCATTCATCTACTAAAACTGTATTGCTGCTATTATTATTATTATTATTATTATTAATATTAATATTAATATTAATATTAATATTAATATTAATATATTAATTAATATATTAATATTATCATTAATGATAATAATTGGTTGTTGTGTTTTCCAGGCTGTCTTGGAACAACAACAACAACAACAACAACAACAACAACATAATAATAATAATAATATATGAATATTATCACCAATGATAATAATTGGTTGTTGTGAGTTTTCCAGGCTGTCTTGGAACAACAACAACAACAACAACAACAACAACAACAACATAATAATAATAATAATTATGAATAATAATAATAATATATTATTATTATTATTATGATAATAATTGGTTGTTGTGAGTTTTCCAGGCTGTCTTGGAACAACAACAACAACAACAACAACAACAACAACAACAACATAATAATAATAATAATAATAATATATGAATATTATCACCAAAGATAATAATTGGTTGTTGTGAGTTTTCCAGGCTGTCTTGGAACAACAACAACAACAACAACAACAACAACAACAACATAATAATAATAATATATGAATATTATCACCAAAGATAATAATTGGTTGTTGTGAGTTTTCCAGGCTGTCTTGGAACAACAACAACAACAACAACAACAACAACAACATAATAATAATAATAATAATTATCAATAATAATAATAATAATAATCAGCTTCTTCGATCAGCGTCTTCGTTGATGGTCTTCCGGAAGAGATTAAAAACATGGCTATGTCAACAAGCATTTAATTAGCTGTCACGACCGAATCTATGGACTAAGGACTGGTTAATTATGGATGACGAACTCTGGACTGCGATTTTTGTGATGAGAAGCATGATGTTATTATTGGTGGCCCAGTAATATGTATTGTTTTTAAGTCTTGTTGTTTTAAATTGTATAGTGTTTTTTAAACTGTTGTTAAACCGCAATGAGTCGCCGTTTCGGCTGAGATATTGCGGTATATAAGTGTATCAAATAAATAAATAAATAAATATTATTATTATTAATGATAATAATTGGTTGTTGTGGGTTTTCCAGGCTGTCTTGGAACAACAACAACTCAGGGCAGTTCCCAGGCAAAAAAGTGGCAAACATTCAATGCTATGGGTTGTTGTAGGTTTTTCAGGCTGTCTGGCCATGTTCTAGAAGCATTCTCTCCTGACATTTCACCTGCATTTATGGCAGGCATCCTCAGAGGTTGTGAGGTCTGTTGGAATCTGGGAAAATGGGCTTTATATATCTGTGGAATGATGTCCAGGGTGGGACAAAGGACTCTTGTCTGCTGGAAGCAAGTGTGAATGTTTCAATTTGCCACCTTGATTAACATTTAATGGCCTCACCATTTTCAAGGTGTTGCTTCTTACTGCCTGGGGCAATCCTTTGTTGAAAGGCGATTAGCTGTCCCTGGTTGTTTCTTGTCTGGAGTTCCCTGTGTTTGAGTGTTCTTTATTTACTGTTATAATTTTAGAGCCAGATTGTGTTCATTTTCATGGTTTCCTCCTTTCTGTTAAAATTGTCCACCTGCTTCTTGTGGATTTCAGTGGCTTCTCTGTGTCGCCTGACGTGGTGGTTGCGAGAGTGGTCCAGCATTTCTGTCTTCTCAAATCATAGGCTGTGTCCTACAGCAACGCAGTGATTCGACAACACATTCAAGGCCGTAATGAACACACACACAGGCAGACCAAATCAATGCAACAAGTAAAACAACATCAATATAAACTTATAATAACTGAGTCCTTTTGGGGAGACAGAGCGGAATGTAATATAAGTTTTATTGAGTTGTTGTAGGTTTTTTTTGGGCTATATGGCCATGTTCTAGAGGCATTCTCTCCTGACGTTTCGCCTGCATCTATGGCAAGCATCCTCAGAGGTAGTGAGGTCTGTTGGAACTAGGAAAATGGGTTTATATCTCTGTGGAATGGCCAGGGTGGGACAAAGGGCTCTTGTCTGCTGGAGCTAGGTGGGAATGTTTCAACTGACCCCCTTGATTAGCATTTGATGGCCTGGCAGTGCCTGGAGCAATCTTTTATTGAGAGGTAATTAGATGTCCTTGTTTGTCACGTGCCTAAATAAACATAATGAATCTCATCAAACGCATTAAATTAAGTCTGAACTGGCCTTAATATCCTGGGATGGAATCGTAATTTACGCAGCATCTAATGAATGGGCGCCAGTTAACTGAGATTCTGCTGTGTATTTTTAATTTTTTTAATACAGGCAATTTTATACAGCATTTCTACTAATTTTCTGCCTAAAACTATGCATATTGGACCACCAGAAACCAAAAGTGTCATCTACCATTAAAGGGCAGAAAAGAAAATACAGAAAAAAATTGTTATATATATGTGTGTGTGTGTGTGAGCATGTGCATGTGTTTGTGTGTGTGTTGTGTGTGTGTATGTATGTATGTATATATGTGTGTGTGTGTATATGTGTATAGTAACCTTTAATCCTGTTAAATGCTATGCAAAATGCCAATGTAATAATAATAATAATAATAATAATAATAATAATAATAACAATAAGTTGGAAGAGACCTGGTGGGTCATCCAGTCCAACCCCATTCTGCCAAGAAGCAGGAATATTGCATTCAAAGCACCCCTGACAGATGGCCATCCAGCCTCTCTTTAAAAGCCTCCATAGAAGGAGTCCTCACCACATAATAACAATTAAAGGAGCCTCCACCACATAATAACAATAATAATAATAATAATAATAATATAAGCCTTCACCACATAATAATAATAATAATAATAATAATAATAATAATAATAATAATATAAGCCTTCACCACATAATAATAACAATAATAATAATAATAATAATAATAATAATAATAATAATATAAGCCTTCACCACATAATAATAATAATAATAATAATATTTTCTACCTGCCTCTTCTCAAGGGAGGGCGCAACTGAGGCTCCGTCCACATGGATGGATGGAAGGAAGGGTGGAAGGAAAGAAGGAAAGAAGGAAGGAAGGATAGAAGGAAGGGAGGGAGGGAGGAGGGAAGGAAGGTTGGAAGAAAGGAAGGAAGGAAAGAAGGATGGATGGAAGGAAGGAAGGGTGGAAGGAAGGAAGGAAGGAAGGAAGGAAGGAAGGAAGGAAGGAAGGAAGGAAGGAGGAGGAGAGATAGGGAAGGAAGGAAGGGAAGGAAGGAAGGAAGGATGAAGAAAGATGGATGGAAGGAAGGAAGGGTGGAAGGAAAGAAGGATAGAAGGAAGGAAGGGAGGAAGGAGGGAAGGTTGGAAGAAAGGAAGGAAGGAAAGAAGGATGGATGAAAAGGAAGGAAAGGTGGAAGGAAGGAAGGGAAGAAGGATGGAAGGGAGGGAGGAAGGGAGGGAGGGAGGGAGGAGAGAAGGAAAGAAAAAAGGAAAGGGAGAAAGGAAGGAAGGAAGTTAAGAAAGAAGGAGGGAGGGAGGGAGGGAAGGAAGGGTTGAAGGAAGGAAGGATGGAAGGGAGGGAGGGAGGGAGGGAGGAGGGAAGGAAGGGGAGAAAGAAGGAAGGAAAGAAGGGATGGATGGAAGGAAGGAAGGAAGAAGGAAGGAAGAAGGAAAGAGAGGAGGGAGGAAGGAGGAGAAGGAAGGAAGGAAGGGAAGGAAGAGGATGGAAGGAAGGAGGGAAGAAGGAAGGAAGGAAGGATGGAAGGAAGGAAGGGTGGAAGGAGAAGGAGAGAGGAAGGAAGGGAGGAAGGAGGGAAGGGTGGAAGAAAGGAAGGAAGGAAAGAAGGATGGATGAAAAGGAAGGAAAGGTGGAAGGAAGGAAGGGAAGAAGGATGGAAGGGAGGGAGGGAGGAAGGAGAGAAGGAAAGAAAAAAGGAAAGGGAGAAAGGAAGGAAGGAAGTTAAGAAAGAAGGAGGGAGGGAGGGAGGGAAGGAAGGGTTGAAGGAAGGAAGGATGGAAGGGAGGGAGGGAGGGAGGGAGGAGGGAAGGAAGGTTGGAAGAAAGGAAGGAAGGAAAGAAGGATGGATGAAGGGAAGGAAGAAGGAAGGAAGGAAGGAGAGAAGGAAGGAAAAGGAAGGAAGGAAGGAAGAAGGAGGGAGGGAGGGAAGGAAGGGGAAGGAAGGAAGGAAGGAAGGGAGGAGGGAGGAGGGAAGGAAGGTGAAGAAGGAAGGAAGGAAAGAAGGATGGATGGAAGGAAGGGGGAAGGAAGGAAGGAAGGAAGGAAGGAAGGAAAGAAAGAAGGAGGGAGGGAGGAGAGGAGAAGGAAGGGAAAGGAAGGAGGAGGAGGAAGGAAGGAAGGAAGGAAGGAAAGGATGGATGGAAGGAAGGAAGGGTGGAAGGAAAGAAGGATAGAAGGAAGGAAGGAGGGAAGGTTGGAAGAAAGGAAGGAAGGAAAGAAGGATGGATGAAAAGGAAGGAAAGGTGGAAGGAAGGAAGGGAAGAAGGATGGAAGGGAGGGAGGAAGGGAGGGAGGGAGGAAGGAGAGAAGGAAAGAAAAAAGGAAAGGGAGAAAGGAAGGAAGGAAGTTAAGAAAGAAGGAGGGAGGGAGGGAAGGAAGGAAGGGTTGAAGGAAGGAAGGATGGATGGATGGATGGATGAAAGGAAGGAAGGGTGGATGGAAGGAAGGAAGGAAGTAGAGAAAAGGGGAGGGAAGTTTGGCCACAGCAACGCGTGGTGGGTACAACTAGTAATTCAATATAATAATAAGGAAAGGTGAGAGAGTACAACGGGCATGGGGGCTTCAAGGTGGGCCGGAGCGGGGTGGGTGGGCTTGGAGGGAGGGTTTTTTCCCCAAGCCCCTTCCCTCCCTGCCCTTTCCTCCCCTTCCTCTTTTCTTTGGTAGATGGGAAACATCTTCTTTTCAGTTGACTCTTTCAGCTCGCCATTTGAACCCATGGCTTCCTTGTGCCCTGGTCCCTAGAGCAGCAAAAGGCCAGAATCCTGGAGTGGGAAGAGACCCGGTGGGCCATCATCCAGCCCAACCCCGTTCTGCCAAGAAGCAGGGAAATCCCATTCAAAGCAACCCTGACAGATGGCCACCCAGCCTCTGCTTCAAAGCCTCCAAAGAAGGAGGAGCCTCCAGGGCAGAGAGTTCCACTGCTGAACAGCTCTCACAATCAGGACAGAACAGAATAACTTTGTTGTCATTGTACATAGTGTAACTGAAATGCCCCACGTGCCACAACAACACCCCCATCCCACCGCACTCCCACCACCACACAGCCCCCAATGCCACCCCAGTGCAAAGCCATGGGGCTCCATATAGTCACAGCTCTAGGATCAAAGCTGCCTCTCAGTCTGTTTGTCCTTGCCTTTGTCACCCTGCAGCGCCTGCCAGGTGGGAATAACTCAAAGAGAGGAAGAAGCGCTGACCGCTGGGTCCTGATTGTCCAAACGCAATTCTTGTCTCCTCTCCACCGAGAGTTGAGTCTGGACATCAGGAGCCGGAGGTTGGATGGGCGCCAAAGCCAGGGCGGAAGAGGAAGGGGAAGAAGAGGAAGAGCGGACAACAAGGCCCTCCGCTGCAAGGAAATCTAAGTAAATCTGTCTCTTTCTATGTCTTCTAGGACAGCCTTGACCTTTGAGTTCCTAATTGTTTCCTGCTGAAGCTGGATGGCTGTCTGTAAGGAAGGATTTCGTTGTGCTTTTCCTGCCTGGCAGAGGAGGGTTGGACCGGATGGCCCCCTTACTTACTTACTTACTTACTTACTTACTTAGGCGATCCCTCGTTGGCTGAGTAGGATAGTCTTCCAGGATCAGAAGTCTTGTGAGTCTCTAGGTGGCTGTGGAGCCCTCTTCTTGACCCACATGTTCTCCCACAGTGAGGGCATCCGTTTACAGATGGAAGGTGGTCTCGGTTGGAGTTGGCTTGATGCACCTTCTTCCTCCTGGCACGTTTCTCTCTTTCACCCTCCATTCGTGCCTCTTCAAATTCTGCAGCACTGCTGGTCACAGCTGACCTCCAGCTGGAGCGCTCACGGGCCAGGTCTTCCCAGTTCTCAGTGTCTATGCCAGAGTTTTTAAGGTTGGCTTTGAGTCCGTATTTCAATCTCTTTTCCTGTCCTCCAACATTCAGTTTCCCGTTCTTGAGTTTGGAGTAGAGCAATGGTGCTCAGGCATCCAGACAACGTGGCCGGTCCAGTGGAATTGATGGCGGAGGACCATCGCTTCAATGCTGGTGGTCTTTGCTTCTTCCAGCACTCTGACATTTGTCCACCTGTCTTCCCAAGAGATTTGCAGGATTTTCCGGAGGCAGCGCTGATGGCATCATTCCAGGAGTTGCATGTGACGCCTGTAGACAGTCCACGTTTTGCAGGCATACAGCAGGGTTGGGAGGCGAATGGCTTTCTAAACAAACACCTTGGTATCCCTACAGATGTCCCGGTCCTCAAACACTCTCTGCTTCATTTGGAAAAATGCTGCACTCGCAAAGCTCAGCAGTGTTGTATTTCGGAGCTTCTCGTATGCTTCTGTGAAGGTGTTTAGAGTGGCTTGTAGATCTTCTTCTGAATGCGCACAGATGACATTGTCATCAGCATACTGGAGTTCTATAACAGATGTTGTTGTGACCTTGGTTTTGGCTTTCAGTCTGCTGAGGTTAAACAGCTTGCCATCTGTCCGAGAGATTATTTCCACTCCGGTGGGAAGCTTCCCGTCAACAAAGTGAAGTCTCATAGCGATGAAGATGGAGAATAGAGTTGGGGCAATAATAACACATCCCTGTTTGACACCTGATTCCACCTTAAATGGGTCACTTTGGGAGCCACTGCTGTCCAAGACTGTCTTATCTCCTATCTATCTATCTATCTCTATCTATCTTCTCAATCTCCTTTCTCTCATCTCTCTCTTATCTCTCTCATGCTCTCTCAATCTTCTATTCCTCATCTACCTACCTACCTATCACTCTTGCTTATCTTTCTCCCATCTCCCTCTCATTGCTCTCTCTCTATCTCTCATCTCTTGCTCTCGCTTATCTTTTCCCCATCTCCTTACTTGGATTTGGATGGGAATGTTTTAATAAATCATCCTTAGAATAAACCACTATTCACCTTTCCACATACGAAAGTTGACTGGCACAACCTGGGGATCACAACTAGACACAGTGAAGGCATCTGCCCTTGCGCTATGCTACTCTGCTGCTGAGCATGCATGCCCACTGTAGAACACATCTCACCACGCTAAAACAGTGGACGTGGCTCTTAATGAGACATGCCGCATTATCACAGGGTGTCTGCGCCCTACACCACTGGAGAAATTACATTGCTTAGCCGGTATTGCACCACCTGACATGCGCCGGGAAGTAGCAGCCATAGTGAAAGGACCAAGGCAGGGACATCTCCAGCTCATCCCTTGTTTGGGTATCAGCCAGCACATCGACAACTTAAATCAAGAAATAGTTTTCTAAGATCTACAGAGACACTCGCTGGAACACCCCAGCAAGCAAGAGTCCAAAAGTGGCAGGCTCAAACCCAGAATCTCAATCAATGGCTGATATCAAATGAGAGACTCCCAACTGGGCACACAGAAGACTGAGTGACTTGGAAGGCATTGAACAGACTGCGCTCTGGCACCACGAGATGCAGAGCCAACCTTCAGAAATGGGGCCACAAAGTGGAGTCCACGACGTGTGAGTGCGGAGAAGAGCAAACCACTGACCACCTGCTGCAATGCACCCTGAGCCCTGCCACATGCACGATGGAGGACCTCCTTGCAGCAACACCAGAGGCACTCCAAGGGGCCAGGTACGGGTCAAAGGATATTTAATCAACTACCAAGCTTGCAAACTCTGTGTTTTGTCTGTCTGTCTCTTTGTTTGTTTGTTAAAAAATGCAACACAACTGTTTGATTTGCTCCTGACATGACAAATAAAAAAATAAATCTCTATCTTGCTTATTTTTCTGTCATCTCCCTCTCTCTCATCTGTCTATATCTCTCTATCTATCATCTATCAATCTTCTATCCCGTCTATCTCTATCTATCATCTGATCTTGCTTATGTCTCTCATCTCCCTCTCTTATCTCCTATCTATCTATCTATCTATCTATC
>NW_026845477.1:306547875-306585375 GCF_025583915.1 Anolis sagrei ordinatus | reverse complement strand
AATAATAATAATAATAGCAGCTGACACAATATGAGGATTTAAAGATTGAACTGCAAAGACTCTGGCTCAAGCCAGTCAAGGGGGCCCCAGTGGTGATCAGCACACAGGGTGCAGTGCCTCAAGACCTTGGCCTGCACTTAAACACAATTGGCGCTGACAAAATTACCATCTGCCAGCTGCAAAAGGCCACCTCACTGGGATCTGCACGCATTATTTGCCGATATATCACACAGTCCTAGACGCTTGAGAAGGGTCCGACGTGTGATCCAATACAACAGCCAGCAGAGTGACCTTGTTTGCTGTGGACTCATCTTGTTGTGCTTCTAATAACAGTAATAATAATTCTTATTAATAACAGTAATAATAGTCGTCTGCTAACCTAACAGTTTGAAAACATGCAGGTGTGAGTATATCAATAGATTCCGCTTCTGTGGGAAGGTAACAGCGCTCCATGCAGTCATGCCTATGGCCACATGACCTTAGAGGTGTCTACGTACAACGCTGGCTCTTTGACTCAGAAATGTAGATGAGCACCAGAATCCCAGAATTGGACACAACTAGACTTAATGACAGGGGAAACCTTTACCTTTAATAATAATAATAATAATAATAATAATAATAGCAGCAACAACAAAGCATTCAGACATCTCAGGGCAGCTTACAGTCAAATCAGTTTGAAATGATACATCATTAGAATATTACAGAATAAAATAGATAAATAGATTATCAATAGAGCAGGAGAAGCAATGCCAACAACAGCAATAATAATAATAATAATAATAACAACAACAACAATAATAATACACCCAAGCATCCGAGGACAGCTTACAGTGAAATCAGTTTAAAACAATATGTCAACAAGAATGTTGTTTATATTGTCGGAGGCTTTCATGGCCAGAATCACTGGGTTGTTGTAGGTTTTTTCGGGCTATATGGCCATGTTCTAGAGGCATTCTCTCCTGGCGTTTCGCCATAATAGACAAGAAGAAGCAATGCCAGATGCAGGCAAAACGCTAGGAAAAAATGCCTCTAGAACATGGCCATATAGCCCGAAAAAACCTACAACAACCCAAGAATGTTGTTGTTTTGTAATAATGCCATTATTAAGAGACAAGAAGAAGCAATGCCATTACTACTAGTAATAATGATAATAATACTGCCTATAATGACAATATGTCTTCTTCTTCCGCATCCACAAATACCAAGCCAGATAGACTTTGATGTGTTTTGTGTATTTTTTTTTCAAAGGAAGCTCCTCAGTAATCAGTTGTAACAGTATTTTAAATTGCTTTTAGGATATTTGTTGTAATGTTTACTTATGTTTTAGTTAACGATGTCTTATGGGATTGCCTTGTTTTATTTTTCATCACAATGTTTAATTCTTTGCCATAAGCTCACTGTTATTACTGTTATTAGTGTGCTTTATTGTGTATTACTTTGATATGTTTGTAATAATAATAAAACTTTATTTATATACCGCTCCATCTCCCCAAGGGGACTCAGAGTGGTTCCCAGGTAATATCACAAAACATACAAAGTAAAAAACAACATAACCACAAGATTAACAAAAGCAAAATATAAGCATAAAAATTTTCGCCGTAATTGTCGTTTGTACTCACCTGAGGCATTGAATGCCTGCCTTTTTTTGTGCGTAAACTGCCACGAGTTCCTTTCGGGCACAGAGAGAAAGGGCGGTCAAGAAATAAAGTATTACTATTATTATTATTAGGAGCCCCCAGTGGTGCAGTGAGTTAAACCCCTGTGCTGGCAGGACTGAAGACTGACAGGTCGCAGGTTCGAATCCGGGGAGAGACGGATGAGCTCCCTCTATCAGCTCCAGCTCCTCATGCGGGGACATGAGAGAAGCCTCCCACAAGGATGATAAAAACATCCCAAAAAAATCATCCGGCGTCCCCTGGGCAACGTCCTTGTAGACGGCCAATTCTCTCACACCAGAAGCAACTTGCAATTTCTCAAGTCACTCCTGACACGTCAAAAAAATTATTATTATTATTATTATTATTAATCAAATCTTTGTTATCAAATAAATTGACAATTAGAAAACCAGACATTTTTCTGAAAATAATAATAATAATAGGACTGGGTGACCCTTCTGGTTTCTCCTAACTCCACGGAAACTTTGAGCCTTGTAGTCCAAATAGCAGGTGTGCTATTGCTTGCTCTCTGGAGTTATTTTGGGGGGTGGAGTGACTGCTTCTGACCGCTCCTTCTTCTTCCCGACTGACTCTCGCAGGGCTCCGGCCGCCATGGCCACACCGGCCAATGCCCAGAGCGCCAGCAAGACCTGGGAGCTCAGCCTCTACGAACTCCACCGGACGCCCCAGGTGAGGGGATGTGGGGGGCTGCACACCTACTTCCACCCTTCTCCAGCTCTTTTGACTTGGTGGCTCTTCCTTTCTTTCTTTCCTCCCTCCCTTTCCCTCATAAACCATCTCTCTTTCCCTTTTCTCCCCTTCTACCTCTTTCCTATCCTTCCTTCCTTCTTTCCACCCTTCTTTTTCTTCCCTTCCCTTCCTTTCTCTTTTTTCTCTTTCTTTCATTCCTTCGCCTAATATTTTTCCCCTTTTACCATTCACTTCTCTCCTTCTTCCCTTCTTTTTCCTCCCTCCCTCCCTTTCCCTCATACACTTCCTCCCTCACTTTTCTTCTTCACTTGCTTTCCTGCATACACCTTCTCTCTTCTTCTTTCTTTCCTTTCCCTTCTCTTCCTTTGTCTACCTTTCCTCCTTTCTTCTGATACTTCCCCTCTTTTTATTTCTTCCTTCCTTCCCTCCCTCTCTTTCTTTTCTTTCCCTTCCTTTTTCTCCTTCCTGCTTTTCTTCCTTCTTCCTTTCCCCTCATACACATGTCACTTTGCTTTCTCTCTCCTGTCTCTGTATTTCCTTCCTTCCTTCCTTTCCTATATATCTTCCCTTCTTATCTTTCTCCTCCATCCTTCCTTCCTTCCTTCCTTTCTTTCTTTCTTTCTTTCTTTCTTTCTTTCCCCTTCCTTCTCTTTCTTCCCATCCCCATTCTTCCTTTACTTTATTCTCATTCCCTTCCTTTTTCACTGTTCTTCCTTCTTCCCTTCCCTTCATACACATATCWCTTTCCTCTCTCCCTCTCTCCTCTGTTTCTTTCTGTCCTTTCTTGTATCCCTCCCTGCATACCTTTTCCCACTTTCCTTTCCCTCCCTCCCTCCCTCCCTCCTTTCYTTCCCTCCCCTTCCTTCTCTCTCTCTCTTTCTTTCTTCATTCTTTTTCCCTTTGTTTTTGCTGTTTTTTCTTTTTCCCTTCACATACATGTCACTTTCYTTTCTCCTCCATCCTTCCCTCCCCTTCCTTCCTTCCCCTTCCTTCTCTCTTTCTTTCTTCGCACCCACCAAGGAAGGCACGCAATCGGTATATATCTTGGAATCACAGAACTGTAAAGAGGTAACATGTATATCTGCCTCGCTTGTGCGCTTTGCAGGAGGCGCTGATGGACGGGACGGAGATTGCGGTCTCCCCGCGCAGCCTGCACAGCGAGCTGATGTGCCCCATCTGCCTGGACATGCTCAAGCACACCATGACCACCAAGGAGTGCCTCCACCGCTTCTGCTCCGACTGCATCGTCACCGCACTCCGCAGCGGGTACGGGACCACGGCACACACGTGCGCACGGGAGACACGCAAGTGGGGGGGGGGGCTTATTGGTCTGGACCTGGGTGAAATGAACCCCTCTCTCCCTCGTCTCTCTCCTCCAGGAACAAGGAGTGCCCCACGTGCCGCAAGAAGCTGGTCTCGAAGCGCTCACTCCGCCCGGACCCCAACTTCGACGCGCTCATCTCCAAGATCTACCCCAGCCGCGACGAGTACGAGGCCCACCAGGACCGGGTCCTGGCCAAGCTCAACCGCCTCCACAACCAGCAGGCCCTGCGCAGCAGCATGGAGGAGGGCCTCAAGGTCCAGGCCATGAACAGGTCAGTGGGGCCTGCATGAGGAGAAGGAAGGGGGCTGAGCTAGATGGCCTTGAAAGGTCCCGCCCAGCCGTTGACCTCTCTCTCGGTCCACATCTGCAACCTGCCTTTCTCTGCTTATGATCCATGTTCTGCTGTTAACTTCAGCCCTTCCTCCAGGTGTTTTGGACTTCAACTCCCACAATTCCTCACAGCCTTAGGCCCCTTCTTTTTCCTTTTCCTTCTGAGGTTGTGAGGAATTGTGGGAGTTGAAGTCCAAAACACCAAGTTTGCCCAGGCCTGGTCTATGGTCTGTCAAACAATTTCCCACCTGAACCCAAATCTTAACTTATGTCTGTCTAATGCCAAAACATTAGATAGACATGACCAAATCCATCTACGCTCAATGTATATGTGCCCTACTTATGATCTGTCTAGGATCAGTGTATGACCTACCTACCTGCAATCAATCTTGGATCAATCTGTCTGTGCCAGTGTTTCTCAATCTTCCTAATGCCGCAACCCCTTAAATACAGTTTCTCATGTATGTTGTGGTGATCCCCAACCATAAAATTATTTTTTTTGCTCCTTTATAACTGTTTATTTATTTTATTTCTCGTGTCAGGGCAGCCAGTCCATTATATTACATTTCTAACAGAACAAAGCAAACAAACAGACAAAATACAAAATTTGTGAGTTTGGTAGTTGGTTAAATGTCCTTTGACCAGTATCTGGCCTCTTGGAGTGCCTCTGGTGTTGCTGCAAGGAGGTCCTCCATTGTGCATGTGGCGGGGCTCAGGGTGCATTGCAGCAGGTGGTCAGTGGTTTGCTCTTCTCTGCAGTCGCATGTCGTGGATTCCACTTTGTAGCTCCATTTCTTAAAGATTGGCTCTGCATCTCATGGTGCCAGAGCGCAGTCTGTTCAGCGCCTTCCAAGTCGCCCAGTCCTCTGTGTGCCCAGGGGGGAGTCTCTCATTGGGTATCAGCCATGGATTGAGGTCCTGGGTTTGGGCCTGTTGGATTTGAGTTCTGGGTTTGGGGGACATGAGAGAAGCCTCCTCGCAGGATTGCAAGACATCCGGGCGTCCCCTGGGCAACATCTTCGTAGACGGCTGATTCTCTCGCCACTGAAGCGACCAGCATGCAAACAAGGAAGCAAAACAACCAACGGTCCTTTTCAGGACCAACCATGACAATAATCTCAATCAACATCGAAGGCATGTCAGCTGCCAAAGAACAACTGCTCTATGAACTGTGCCGAGATAAGAAATGTGATGTGCTGTGTGTCCAAGAAACACACAGGGATGAACGACAGAAATGACCCAAAGTTCCAGGAATGATCCTAGTAGCGGAAAGACCACATGCGCAGTATGGAAGCGCCGTCTTTGTCAAACCAGGCCTCCAAGTCAGCAGTGCCCACAACACTGAAGAAAACAATATCGAGGTTATAACAGTAGAGCTTAATAACATCACCATCACCTCTGTGTACAAGCCCCCAAATGAAGAGTTCTGCTTCTCCTCCCCCGAGAACTTTGACAGGCACCAAAGGGCGGTAGTCATTGGTGACTTCAACAGCCATAGCCACGTATGGGGCTATGCCCAAGAGGACAGAAATGGAGAGGCTGTCCTGTCCTGGTCTGAACTGCACAAACTATCACTCATCCATGATAGCAAGCTCCCACCATCCTACAACAGCGGGAGATGGCACCGAGGTTATAACCCAGACCTCTTATTTGTGAGCGACAGCATCGTACAGCAATGCACTAAATCAGTGGGACCACCAATCCCAAACACACAGCACCGACCAATAGTATGCCAACTGTTCCCAACAATAAGGCCTCAGGAAGTTCGATTTAAACGAAGATTCAACTTCAGAAAGGCAGATTGGACTAAATTCTCAGACATGTTAGATGACATGATCACATCGGCCGCGCCAATCCCTGAGGAATACGAGCATTTTATTGAAATCGTGAAAACCTGCTCACGGGCCTCGATACCGAGAGGCTGCAGAACCACTACCTTCAGGGCATTACTCCTGAAACAGCTGCCTTGTTGGAAAACTATTACAGGCTCAACAACGAAGACCCATTTAGTGAGCAGACTCTTCAGGCAGCGCAGAGCATTGTGTCCTCCATCTCTGAAGCCAAGAAAGAACAGTGGATCAAGCTGATCACAGAGGTCGACATGGGCAGGAGCAGCCAGAAGGCGTGGAGGCTGCTAAGACGGTTGAGCAACGACCCCTCACAAACTAATACCCATGCCAACATAAAGGCAGATCAGATAGCACACCAACTCTTGAAGAATGGGAAACCCAACCTTGCCACCAAAGAACTTTGGCCCAAAAGCAAGGCGCTGGCTGCTGGAGCTGATGAACAACTGCACTGCATCCTGTCAGATCCCCAAAATCTGGAGGAAAGCAAGAGTCATCGCCATCTTTATAACTGTAATTTTACTACTGTTATGAGTCATAATGTCAGTATCTGTTATGCAGGATATATTTTCACTCTATGGACCACATTTGGCACAAATACTCAATATGCCCAAATTTGAATACTGATGGAGTTAGGGTGGGTTGATATCGTCATTTGGGAGTTGTAGTTGCTGGGATTTATCGTTCACCTACAATCAAAGGGCATTCTGAACTCCACCAACAATGACATTGAGCCAAACTTGGCACACAGCATTCCCATGACCAACTGAAAATACGGGAAGGGTTTGGTGGGCATTGCAGTGTTTGCAGTGTACCCTTCGTGAGTCTAGAGGGTGGTCTGGATGGCCCTTTGATGCCCTTTCCAGCACTGTTTTGAGTGTGCCTTCCTTGGTGGGTCTGAGGGAGTGGTCCGGATGGCCCTTGGGCGCCCCTTCCGAATGCATGTGCTTCTCTCCCGCCAGGGGTCAGCGCGTCCGGAGGCACCCTCATGAGTCGGACAATGCCACCTTCAGCGGGGCGGAGGACAACTGCGACAGCCGCTCGCACATGAGCAACGCCTCGGCCCCCAGCCAGAGCGGGACCCCTGGCCCCAGCCGCAGCAAGCGCTCCCGGGCCTCGGAGGATGGATCGGGGCCCGAGCAGGAGGCCTCCCACGACGGAGGGGCAGGGGGAGGGGAAGGAGGAGAGAGAGCGGAGGAGCCCGGCACCGGAGTAGGAGGCGGCGGCGGCAGCGGAGGAGGAGCGGGAAGCGGCAGCGAGATCGAGCTGGTCTTCCGGCCCCACCCGGTCCTGGTGGAGAGAGGGGGCTACTCCCAGACCAGGTGAGGAGGGGTCAGTGCGGGGAAAGGGGGACCATGGAGGAGAAGGGACACGGCTGGGTCCGCAGGTGGACCCCCTCACCATCAGTAGAGCTGCTCTTCAAGGATGGGCCTCCTGAACATCTGTGGATGTTCTCCCCACACAATGATCTCTCTCCCCATGAATAGACCTCGTATTTGGAGCCCCTCCCCCTCAGTGGGCCCCCTCCCCAGGGATGAAGCCTTTGCCCCTCAAATGGACCCCCATTCCCCATGAATTGACCGCCTCTTCAAGGATGGACACCTCCACACAGGTGCCCATGGGTCTCTTCTCCATCAATGGACCCCATCCCCTCACATGGACTCTTGCTCCATAGGTAGAGCCACACCGCACCAGAGGACACCTCCCCATGCCCCCCGTTCTGTGCAGATGGAGGGACATCTCCCCTCTCCATAAATAGAAGGGTTTTGGGAGAAGGACACCTTCTCCTGGTTTGGTCTCCTGTATTTGGCTTTGATCTCTGATGAGGCACCTTGAATGGAGGGTGGACTTCCTTGTTTGTGGTAGTCTTTAAGGTGGGCTCAGCTCCATGCTTAGGGTGTTGAGCCCCCCACATTTCCCCCTAACTTCTCTCTCCCTCTCACCCCACGGGCCAGGTACGTGAAGACCACGGCCAACGCCACGGTGGACCACCTCTCGAAGTACCTGGCGCTGCGCATTGCCCTGGAGGAGGCCCCCACCCCTGGCCCCGAGCCCCCCGCCCTGCGCGACGTTAGCGAGAAGCAGTACACCATCTACATCACCACCCCGGGAGGGGCCTTCACGGTACGGAGGGGAGGGGCTAGTGGGCAGGGGGCGGGGCAACAGCGGGCGGGCAGGCAGGGAGGATGTTTCCATGCTTGCGTATTATGTGTATATATTAAATTGTGTAGTCATACTTTTAGTGTAAGCCACGTGGAGTCTCCTTTGGGAGAGAGAGAGGGCGGGAAATAAATAATGCAGAATGAGCACCTCCTAACTTTATTCTCTTTCACTCATTGCTCCCTCCATTCTTCTTTCCTTCTACCTCCCTTTTTTTTCTTGCTTTCCTTTCTTTCTTTCTTTCTTCTTTCTTCCTCCTTCCCTTCCTTTCCTTTCCATCATTCCTTCCTCCCTCTTTCTCTTCCCCTTCCATCCATCTGTCCTTTTTTTCCTTTCTTCTTCTTCCTCTTCCTTCCCTTCCTTCCTTTCTTTCTTCTCTCTTTTCTTCTCTGTCCTTCCTCCTTTCTTCTCCCTTCCTTCTTCCCTTCCTTCCTCCTTTTTTCTTTTCCTCCCTCTCTTTTCTTCCCTTTTTCTCTTTCTCCCTCCTCTCCCTTTCTTCCTTCCTTCTTCTCTCTTCCTTTCCTCTGTTTCCTTCCTCCTTTCTTCTTCCCTTCCTTCCCCTTCCTCTTTTTCCTTTTCCTTCCTCTTTTTTCCCCTTTCTTCTTTCTTCCTCCTCCTTCCCTTATCCTTCCTTCTCTTTCTCCTGCTTATTTCCTTCCTCTGTCCTTCCCTCCCTCCTTCTTCCTTTGTTCATTCTCCTTCCTTTTCTTCCCCTTCCTTCCTCTCTCTTTTCCTCTCTTTTCTTGCCCCTTTCATCCATCCTTCCTTCCTTCTCTTTCCTTCCTTCCCTCCTCCTTCCTTCTTTCCTCCCTCCCTCCCTCTTCCTCTTCCACCCTTCCTTCCTTTTCCCTTTTTCTTTCTCTTCCTTCCTTCCTCCTTTTCTTCTCTTCCTTCCTTCTTTTTCCTCCTTCCCTTCCTTCTCCCTTTTCTCTTCCTCTTTCCTTCTTCCTTCCTCTTCCTCTTTTCCTTCTTTCTTACTTCCTTCCTTCTTTTTCCTTCCTTCCTTCCTTTCCTTCCTCCTTCCTTCCTCCCTCCTTCCTTCTTTCCTTCTCTTCTTCTGTCCTTTTTTCTTCCCCTCCTCTCTCCCTTTCTTCTCCTTCCTTCCTTCCTTCTGCCTTTCTTCCTTCCTTCTTCCCCATCCTTGCTCCTTCCCCCTTTCCCTCCTCTCTCTTTTCTTTCACCTTCTATCTCTTCTTTCTCTCCTTCTTCCCTTTCCTTCCTCTTCTTCTCCTTCCCTCCTTCCTAACTTCCACCTTCCCTTTATCCTTCCTTCCCTTTTTTTCTTCTTTCTTTCCTTCCTCCTTCCCCCTTCCTTTTTTCTTCTCTTTCTTTCTTTCCCTCCTCCCTCCCTCCCTCCCTTCTTTCTCTTTCTTTCCTCCTTTTCCTTTCCTTCTTCCCTCCCTCCCTTCCTTCTTCCTCTTTCTTTCCTTCCTTCTTTCTCATCCTTCCTCCTTCCCTCCTTGTCTCCAGACGCTGAATGGCTCTGCGACCCTGGAGCTGGTGAACGAGAAGTACTGGAAGCTGAGCCGGCCCCTGGAGCTCTACTACGCCCCCACCAAGGAGCAGAAGTAGCCCCAAGCGGGACACCCGATGCTGCCCCCCCCCCTTTCACTCTCTGGGCCCCAAAAGGACTCTGGAGGGCGGCACCGGGTTCACGTTCCAGGACTCAGAGAGAGAAAGAGAGGGAGGCTGGCCTTGCCCTTTGGGGGAAACTCTCCTACAAAGGAAGGAAGGAAGGAAGGAAGGAAGGAAGGAAGGAAGGAAGGATAGAAGGAGCCTTGCAAACGGCAAACCCGCCTTCGGCTGAGCAAGTCTCTCCCTGGCACCCCGGCACCCCTTTCTCTCCCCCTCCTCGCAAAGAAGGACTCCTTCCGGCCCGCTTTGGCTTCTCTCTTTTGCTCCCTTTGGCTTGACTGACGGACCGCTCGCTCGCTCGCTCACTGGCTGGCTGCTGCTTCCCCCACACGTTGGGGGCCGGGGGAGAGGGCAGGTGGGGGTGAGGGCGAGGAGGCCACCGGCGCGATGTTTTGGATCCCTGGCCTTTTTACAGACGCAGAGGTCTTTTCCTCCTCTTTTTTGTGGAAATGAATTCATCACGGAAGTTTTGGGTCACTTTGGAAACTCATCTCCCGAGTCTGTCTGTCTTTCCTCCGCCAGCAGCAGCTCTTCCTTTCTAGATCAACACTGCCCTCTCCTGACAGCATTTGAGCACTACATAGACACATCCCCAATCCCTTGGCTGCAGTTCCCATCATCCTCTGTCATTTCCCCCCAAACCTCACCAGTGTTTAAAGTCATTGGAGAAGGGGATCTGTGTGGGAAAGGTTGTCCAGAGCCATCATTGGTGGGATTCAGTTGTTTCTGGATGGGAGTGGAGGTACTTCAAGTCCCATCATCCAGATTCCACCCAGCCAAGCCTTAAAGTGTGTCACCGGGGGGGGGGGGGGGGTCTGTGTGCCAAGTTTGGTCCCAGTTCATTGTTGGTGGGTCTCTGAAAGTTTGGGCTATCTTGGAAAATACATAATAATAATAATTATTATTATTATTATTATTTATAATCTGCCACCATCTACCCAAAGGGGACTCGGAGCGGGTAACATGAGGCCAAGCCCAAAATCATACAACATAATAAACACACAATAACAAAATGCACCATAACAAAATATAAAATAACAAAATCAACAATATAAAAGAGCACAGAAGGCAGGCCAAATGTATGAAGTAAAATGTTAAAAACTTAAAACCCTGGGTGAGATAGGGATAAAAGTGCATTTGTAGGAAAAGAGCCCAACAGGGAGGAACCATGGGATTTAGCCATTTTAGGGGGGGGGGGGGGGAGATGCTTTATTCTGAGGGCAGCTGTAGACTAAGACAACCAGATGGGTTGAGTAGTCATTCTCCAAAAGCACATCGGAAGAGCCAGGTTTTCACTAAGGGGGAGCCAATGCGATTGAAAGTACTGCAAATCCCATCATCTGTGGTCTATGCTCCCCCAGACCACACCAGGACGTAAAGTGGGTCATGGGGTTTCAGTATGCCAAGTTTGGTCCAGGTTTGTCTTTTGTGGGGGGTTGCAGTGGCCTGTGGAAGTGGGAGCCAATCAGAAAACTGCCACATACACACAGGCGTACGGCAAGGCTGCCTCTCACCCAACCTTTTTAACTTGTATGCAGAACACATCATGCGATGTGCAGGGCTGGATGAATGCAAAGCTGGGGTGAAAATTGCTAGAAGAAACATTAACAACCTCAGATATGCAGATGACACCACTCTGATGGCCGAAAGCGAGGAGGAGCTGAGGAGCCTTCTAATCAAGGTGAAAGAAGAAAGCGCAAAAGCTGGGTTGCAGCTAAACATAAAAAAAACCAAGATTATGGCAACAAGAATGATTGACAACTGATTGACTAGAAGAAACATTAACAACCTCAGATATGCAGATGACACCACTCTGATGGCCGAAAGCGAGGAGGAGCTGAGGAGCCTTCTAATCAAGGTGAAAGAAGAAAGCGCAAAAGCCGGGTTGCAGCTAAACGTCAAGAAAACCAAGATTATGGCAACAAGAATGATTGACAACTGGAAAATAGAGGGAGAAACCGTGGAGGCCGTGACAGACTTTGTATTTCTAGGTGCAAAGATGACTGCAGATGCAGACTGTGGCCAGGAAATCAGAAGACGCTTCCTTCTTGGGAGGAGAGCAATGTCCAGTCTCGATAAAATAGTAAGAGTAGAGACATCAGACTGGCAACAAAGATCCATTGCCTAGTCAAAGCCATGGTATTCCCTGTAGTCACCTACGGATGTGAGAGCTGGACCTTAGGGAAGGCTGAGCGAAGGAAGATAGATGCTTTTGAGCTGTGGTGTTGGAGGAAAGTTCTGAGAATGCCTTGGACTGCGAGAAGATCCAACCAGTCCATACTTCAGGAAATAAAGCCCGACTGCTCATTGGAGGGAAGGATACTAGAGACAAAGTTGAAGTACTTTGGCCACATCATGAGGAGACAGGAAAGCCTAGAGAAGACAATGATGCTGGGGAAAGTGGAAGGCAAAAGGAAGAGGGGCCGAACAAGGGCAAGATGGATGGATGGCATCCTTGAAGTGACATGAGGAGACAGAAAGCCTAGAGAAGACAATTTGTGGGGTGTGGAAGGAAGAGGGGCCGACCAAGGGCAAGATGGATGGATGGCATCATTGAAGTGACTGGACTGACCTTGAAGGAGCTGGGGGTGGTGACGGCCGACAGGGAGCTCTGGCGTGGGCTGGTCCATGAGGTCACGAAGAGTCGGAGACGACTGAACGAATGAACAAACAACAAATAATAATAATAATAATAATAATAATAATACTTGATTTGTACCCCACCACCATCTCCCCAAGGGACTCGGTGCGGCTTACATGAGGCCGAGCCCACAGCACATCGATAAACAAAGGCAATAACAAATAATACAACCATTAAAATAAAATAAAACTCAAAAAACAAAAATACACAATAAGCAATAACAATAGTAACATACAGCATTTTAAAAACCTATGGCCGGGCCAAATGTAATAATTAAAATTTAAAAGTGCTGGACATGAGCAAGGAGGTGAACTAGGAGAGGGTTTTCGGAGAAAGATGAGGGCGCGCAGACAATCCTAAATCAATATTACAGTGCATTTGAGGACATAATTGCTAAGAGTTTTCCTCAGTCTGGGAATGCACACTGGAACAACCACATTTTCAGGCTTCTCCTAAAGACTGCCAGCGTTGGGGCATGTCCTTAGGGAGTGAATTCCAGAGTCAAGGGGCCACCACCGAGAAGGCCCTGTCCCTCGTCCCCACCAATTACGCCTGCGAAGGAGGTGGGAGCGAGAGCAGGGCCTCTCCAGATGATCAAAGAGATAGAATCAAAGAGTTGGAAGAGACCTCATGGGCCATCCGGTCCAACCCCATTCTGCCAAGAAGCAGGAATATTGCATTCAAATCACCCCTGACAGATGGCCATCCAGCCTCTGCTTAAAAGCTTCCAAAGAAGGATCGCGTGGGTTCGTACACAGAAATGCGGTCACGCAGGTAGGCGGGTCCCAAACCGTTCAGGGCTTTGTAGGTGAGAACCTGCACCTTGAATTGGGACCGGAAAATGAACGGCAGCCAGTGGAGCTCCTTAAACAGGAGGGTACATACATACAAACACTGACTTTTACATACAAACACAAACATATACAGGGTTAGTCAAAATGAATAGGCCAATAAGAAAATTAATTTTAGACGAATGTATGTTTACTGTAACCAAACCACAGCTACGTAGCGACAGATAAACTATCAAAGTTTTTTTTGAGCAACACACATGTACGTTAATGCCGCTAGGCGTCGCTAGGGGTCGCTGTTTTCAAAATGGCGGAATCAAGCAAAGAGAAGGCGTTTTGTGTGATGACATTTGCTAAAACAATGTCAGTAATTACGGTCCAGCGAGAATTTCGAGCCAAGTATGGCAAGGAACCACCTCATCGACATTCCATTGCGAGGTGGGTAAAGCAATTTGAGGAGACGGGCTGCTTATGCAAGGGTAAAACCACAGGACGACCACGTGTCTCCGAAGACACAGCTGCATTCGATGCCATTACGTCGGATGTGCTGCAACGGATGTGGAATGAACTGGACTATCGCTTGGACATCTGCCGTGTCACACGGGGCGCCCATATCGAACATCTCTGAAGGTGAGACAAAACTTTGATAGTTTATCTGTCGCTACGTAGCTGTAGTTTGGTTACAATAAACATACATTCGTCTAAAATTAATTTTCTTATTGGCCTATTCATTTTGACTAACCCTGTAGTTTAGATTACATTAAGATTATTATAGATTTAAATTAGATTTATCTTAGATTAATAACATAATAATAATACTTTATTTATATCCTGCCACCATCTCCCCAAGGGGACTCGGGGTGGCTTACATGAGGACACGTCCAACAACACATCAATAAACCACAAAGGAGCAAGCAAATAATACAATTAATTCAACTTACATATAAGTAATAAACACACAAAAATTTAGATAGATACAGACTAGCTTGGGTACCCAGAGATGCCCGGGTTACTTGAAAAAGTCATTTTTTTTTATTTTGGGAAATGCATAAGGTTGTGGGTGAACTACAACTCCCATTATGCCAGGTTACCCCCCCCCCCCCCCCCCCCCCCAAACTCCATCAGTACTTAAAGTTGGGCATGTGTGGTGAGTTTACTTCTGGTGCATCACCAGTGGTGTTCATTGTGCTCTCTGGCTGCAGGGTGAACTATCCCAACATGGTGGGTCAGTCCACTGCAACCCCTCCAGTAAGTTCAATTGGTCATGGGGTTCTGCGTGTCAAGTGTACTTCTGGACTATTGTCAGTATCTCTGGTTGCAGTGTCTCCGGATGTAGGTGAACTACAACTCCCAGAATGCAAGGTCAATTCCCTCGCTCCAGAACTCCTCCTGTATGTTCAGTTGGCCATGGGGGTTCTGTGTGCCAAGAGTGGTCTAAGTCCATTGCCAGTTGGAGCCTTAGTTTCTCTGGGTGTAGGTGAACTACAACACTCAGAAATTAAGGTGAGTTCCCCTCAAACCATTCCAGTATGTTCAGTTGGTCATGGGGGTTCTGTATGCCACATTTGATCCAGTTGCATTACCAGTGGTGGTGGTGGTGGTGGTGGTGGTGGTGGGGGGACACGGTTTATCTATAATGTAGGTGAACTACAACTCTCAAAATCAAGGTCACCACCACACCACACCCCCAATCCCCTCCAGTATTCAAATTTGAGTGTATCGGGTATGCGTGCCACGTTTGGTCAAGATCCATCTTCGTTTGGGTTTACAGCGCTCTCTGGATGTAGGTGAACTACAACTCCCCCAAATCAAGTTGAATTCCCCCCCAAACCTGTCAAAGGTTGGTTTTGTTTGTTTTAGTCATGAGGGTTCTGTGTGCCAAGTTAGGTCCAGGTCCATCATTGGCGTGGTTCAGAGCACTCTTTGATCTTAAATGAACTATAAATCCCAAGAAAAACAATATTCAAATGTTAAGATCCATTTCCCGTAAACCCCACCAGCATTGGAATTTGGGTTGATATGTTCTGTGTCTCAAGTTTGGTCCAGATCTATTGTCGTTTGGGTTCACAGTAGTCTCTGGATGCAGGTGAACTACAAGTCCCATAAATGAAGGTCAACCCCACCCCTAAAAAAACAATACCCCACCAGAATTTTCTGTTGGTTGTGGGAGTTCTGTGTGCCAAGTTTGGTCCATGTCCATCGTTGGGGGTCCCTTCTATAAACAGAGGCTGGGTGGCCATCTGTCGGGAGGGCTTTGATTGTGGAGGACCCGAAGACTTCTCAATTCTTGTGGTTCTACAGCCAGCTTGTGGTGAAAGAAAACAACAGCGTGGTGCGTAGAGGACCCAGAGAATCTCAGGAATTCTGTTGAAATAAGGCTTATTTTCCCCATTCCCCCCTCCTCACTTTTGTGGGGTTCCTGTGCCCCCAACACACATGGAAGGCCCAGAGTAACTTCTTGAAAGCCAGAGTAACTTCTCCAAGATGGCAGGCTGCTAGAGGTGTGTGAAGCGGCAGAAATCCCTCTCAAAATTCAGCTGCGTCCCTCCTGTTTCTTTTTGAGAAGATTTCGGCACGTAATTCGACTTCCCAAGTTTTGTTATTGTTTTGGTAAGATTCGTTCCATTATCAGCAATGGGGAAAACTGCCAGGCTTCATTCTCCGTCATTTTTATGGCTATCAGGATGAAACTTGCCACACTCGTAGGTCACATTTACGACTCTAAGCTTGCCAAGTTTCAGAACGTTTCGGTCATCCGCTGATTTTCTAGAAATTTTTTAAAAGTTTTACAAAGATTTTCAAATTTTTTAAAAAACCAAAAGTATCCCTTTGAATTTTTGCACAATGGGACAACATAAGCAGGGCATCGTTCCCACAAAGTTTCAGAAAGATCTGGTTATCCACTGATTTTTAGGATTTTTTTTCCCAATTTAAGAACATGACAGGACTGGTTTTTAAGCAGAGGCTAGATGGCCATCTGCTGGGAAGGCTTTAATGGTGTCCCCCTGCCTGTTGAGTAGAGTAGAGTTGGACAGGATGGCACTTGGGCATCCCTTTAAACTCCCAGTATGATTCTATAAGCAGAGTCTGGATGGCCATCTATCAGGAAAGATTTAATGGGGGACTGGATGGCCTTTGGGGGTCCCTTCCAACTGTGTGAGTCCAATAAATAATAATAATAATAATGGCGAATAATGCGTTGTTGTTATTATTATTATTATTATTATTATTATTACTTAGACCCCCAAAGACCATTCAGTCCCAAACCATTCTGCCAAGCAGGAAGATTGAATTACTATTATAGTATTATGCATTATTATTCTTATTAATTAGTATGAGTCTGATGTTGATGATAATTATAATAATGGCAATGGTAATAATAGATAATAATGCGTAATAATATAATAGTAATTCCATCTTCTTGCTTGGCAGAAGGGGGTTGGACTGGATGGCCTTTAGGGGTCCCGTCCAACTATGCGAGTCTAATTAATAAATAATAATAATAATAATAATAATAATAATAATAATAATAATAATAATTTCATAGAATCATAGAATCAAAGAGTTGGAAGAGACCTCATGGGCCATCCAGTCCAACCCCATTCTGCCAAGAAGCAGGAATATTGCATTCAAATCACCCCTGACAGATGGCCATCCAGCCTCTGTTAAAAGCTTCCAAAGAAGGAGCCTCCACCACACTCCGGGGCAGAGAGTTCCACTGCTGAACGGCTCTCACAGTCAGGAAGTTCTTCCTAATGTTCAGATGGAATCTCCTCTCTTGTAGTTTGAATTATGATAGTAATACATCATAATAATAATGCATAATACTAAAATAGTAATTCCATCTTCCTGCTTGGCAGAATGGTTTGGGACTGGATGGCCTTTGGGGGTCCCTGCCAATTGTGTGAGTCTAATTAATAATAACAACAACAACAACAACAACAATGCACTATTCGCCAATATATCACACAGTCCTAGACACTTGGGAAGTGTCGGACGTGTGATCCAATACAACGGCCAGCAGAGTGATCTTGTCTGCTGTGGACTCATCTTGTTGTGTATCTAATAATGATAATAATAATAATGCATAATACTATAATAGTAATTCCACCTTCCTGCTTGGTAGAATGGTTTGGGACTGGATGGCCTTTGGGGGTCCCTTCCAACTGTATGAGTCTAAATAATAATAATAATAATAATAATTATTATTATTATTAATGCCAGAGATACAGCTTAATGGTGTCACATTAGAACATGTGGACCATTTCCGCTCCCTTGGCAGCCCCCTCTCCACCAAAGTCAACATCGACACCGAAATACAACACCGCCTGAGCTCTGCGAGTGCAGCATTTTTCCGAATGAAGCAGAGAGTGTTTGAGGACCGGGACATCCGTAGGGAGACCAAGGTGCTTGCTTATAAAGCTATTGTCCTCCCAACCCTGCTATATGCCTGTGAGACGTGGACTGTCTACAGACGTCACATGCAGCTCCTGGAACGTTCCATCAGCGCTGCCTCCGGAAAATCCTGCAAATCTCCTGGGAAGACAAGCGGACAAATGTCAGTGTGCTGGAAGAAGCAAAGACCACCAGCATTGAAGCGATGGTCCTCCAACATCAACTCTGCTGGGCCGGCCACGTTGTCCGGATGCCTGACCACCGTCTCCCAAAGCAGTTGCTCTACTCCGAACTTAAGAACGGAAAACGGAACGTTGGTGGACAGGAAAAGAGATTTAAAGATGGGCTCAAAGCCAAACTTAAAAACTCTGGCATAGACACTGAGAACTGGGAAGCCCTGGCCCTTGAGCGCTCCAGCTGGAGGACAGCTGTGACCAGCAGTGCTGCAGAATTTGAGGAGGCACGAGTGGAGGGTGAAAGAGAGAAACGTGCCAGGAGGAAGGCGCGTCAAGCCAACCCCGACCGGGACCGCCTTCCACCTGGAAACCAATGCCCTCACTGCGGAAGAAGATGCAGAGCAAGAATAGGGCTCCACAGCCACATACGGATCCACAAGGAAATCCATAATGGAAGACCATCTTACTCGTCCAACGAGGGATCGCCTAAGTAAGTAAGTATTATTATTATATTACAATAATATTACTAAATAATAACATTACTAAATAATAATTTAATATTAATAATTCCACCCCAGGAAATGTTACATTGCAAAAAAACCTCTGAATCAACTGAATCATTTACGAATTTTTGGATGAGCTGTTTCTATTTGTATTGTTTCAGAGACTGGTTCGCCGGTTCATATTTCGGTGATCCGTTACTCCAAATCTCTTGAATCTTCCGAAATACGAAGCAACTTCCGAAAGTTTCGCACATCCCTAAAGATGGTGCAAAACATACCATTTTTAAATTTAATTTAAAATCAATTTGGGAACAAAAGTGAGCCTTATTGCAAAAATATTCAGAAAAAAAAACAAACTCCAAAGTAGGAAACACACCAGCCTTTATTTGGGACCCTCTAAATCCCCCTTTTGAAGACGGAGCAGGAATGGACATTTGCATAAAGGCTTCCTGATTGGCTGTATGCAGATAGCACCACATCACCTAGTTTTAAAGCACGCTGCATACATTTATGCAAATCAAAAAAATTAAAATATGCATCAAAGAGGTCAAAAACACAGTCAACATCTCTCTCTGCTCAACTCAAGCCATCTTTCAAAATGTTATAACGAACTTCTTTCCTAATTGCGTTGATTTTGGCTAAATATGAACAACTGTAGTAATACCGACCCACAAGTGATACGAATGCCAACAAATTAAACACATTTACTAAAACTCAATACTTATAATTACATTTCAGTCCCTCCCCCTTTTCTCCTTATTATCAAAATGAATATTTTTAATTGTACAATTCTCTCCCCCCCCCCCCCCCAAATATAATATCTTGTTATATTCTTCTGTGCCTAGGGGATGCTGGGAGTTGTAGTCCACAAAGGCAGCATTCCAACGCATAGGGTGGTGGGACCCTTCCTCCCAGTTGCTTCCAGCAGAGGAAATGGGACATCTTGGTGGGGGTCAGCAGTGGTCCCTTTGGGTGCCTTTGGCCTCTGCAAAGACTCTTCAATGATCTGCGGAAGGAAAGAGATGGAGTGGGAGAGAAGAGGTTGGCCATTGCTTTCTTCTTTTTATCCCCCCCCCCCCCCCCCATTATTTATAGTTCACCAAGGGCTCAGAAATAAATATATCATTTCCCCCCTTTTAAAAAAAATGCACTTTCCAGACTTGATCAGCTTGAAAGATCAAGACCAAACCAGCAACAGCTATCCTATTGAACCCTTTAATAGGCTGTATCAATTCTTTGTGATTTTCTATATAGCTCTTTTCTTTCGGAATACTATCTCTATTTTGCATCTATAAAAATGTATGAACTTCTTTACCCAAATATAAACAGATAAGCCCAGAGACATTCGCCTCCCTGCTGAGAGATTTCCTGGACCGGAAGGGTTGGCGAATCCCTCTGGCCATTTCCCAAGCCAAGATCATCACCAAACCTATTGTTCATATAGATTCAGAGATTGGTGATTGCTGTCAGCCTAGATAAACCCAAACCTATTTGTCTAGCTATATTAGTAGTTTCCAACCTGTGGTCTGTGGACCACCAGTGGTCCGCAAGAACGAAAATATGGTCCACGGCCTCACCACTACCACACTGTTGCCTCGAAACCATGCGGCAAAGAGAGCGACTGGTCATAAAACCCTGTTATAGTGCTAAGGCAATGGGTATGTTGGGAGGGGAGAGGCTGACTACCCACGAAAGATTACTACTACTTTGTTGTTTATTCGTTCAGTTGCTTCCGACTCTTCGTGACCTCATGGAAGCCAGAGCTCCCTGTCGGCCATCACCACCCTCAGCTCCTTCAAGGTTAAGCCAGTCACTTCAAGGATCCCATCCATCTATCTTGCCCTTGGTTGGCCACTTTTCCTTTTTCCTTCCATTTTCCCCAGCTACTATGACTACTATTATTTATTTATTTATTTACTTCATTTGTTGACCGCCGCTCTCAGCCCTGGGGCGACTCGCGGCGGTGTACAACATGTAAAAACAGTCTACAAAACATACAATATATCAACAACCAAATTACACATTAATCTAAATCACACTAATAAATCCGCGCCATCACAACATAGAATCATAGCCAATCTCATAATCCATAGTCCGTTCCAAATGTCATTACTACTACTACTACATCAGATTATTAAATTTGGTTTTCTGTGGGCGCTGGGTGACTTGTGTAAGTCCCACTCTCAGTCTAAGACAGTAGTTCCCAACCTGTGATCCGTGGGCCTCCAGTGGTCCCCAAGAACTAAAATATGGTCCACAGCCTCACCGTTACTACACCTTTGGTAGGCCTGTTCCTGGGGTTATTTGGGGTGCTGATTCAGAAAATGGCATTGGATAGACCACACCAGCTCTAGATGATTAAATATGGTTTTCTGTGGGTGAGAAGATGGCCACTACCAGGTGGCATATGTTCTGTGTCAGAAACTAGAGCTGATGTGGTGTATCCAATGCAATTTTCTGAATCAGCACCCCAAATAAGCAAACTGAATCTAAAGTTGACCAAAAACTGATTCATAACCTTTTTGGTACTGATGTTGGAGAGTGGTCCCTGGTCAAAGTAGCCCTGGTGAAGTGGTCCCTGGTCAACAAAGGTTGGGAACCACTGAGCAAGATGGTTCACTGAAGCTGAGAGATTGCTGCCTGGAAAATATGTGCATGTGTTCAACCTCTTTGTTGACAGCTGGCCTTTGAGTGCCCAAGGTCAACAACTCTGTCTAGCACCTTTGGTTTCTAAAAGCTCCTATCTTTGTTTTGACTTCAAACTCGACACTGGAGCTCGTCACTGGCCCATCTTCATATCTTCACTCTTTGTTTCCCACACAATGCCCTCACCGGGGGGTGTCTCTGCACAAATAAATACACCTCTGTGGTTTGTCTTCAACCTGGTGAATGGGTTTCTCTGTCCTGCCTATCTGGTTTTTAGTATACCCTTACCAGGCACGGATCCCCTTTATCTGCGGTCCTAGTTAAAAGCAACTCTCTGAGGCTGAGACAATGTGACTTGCCCAGAGAGGGGTTCCATGGCAGAGCAAGGATTTGAACCCAAAACTTGATGTTGGTTTTGCTCCCACCTTTTTACATGGAGCCTAACCTCTCCAATATGTGAGTCCAAGCAAGCCTTCCCTCCGTGATACAGTGTCATGGCCCTTTAAATAGGATTTAAATACTTCTCAGGGAAGGGGCTGGGGGCCACACTAGATGACCTCTAGGTCCTCCCCATCCCAAAGAGTACCCTTCTAGGGCTTCTTTTTCTGCCTTCTGAAAGTCATGCAATTTTATCTAGACTTCCTCAATCTCACTGTTGTGGTTGTGGTTGTTACTGTTGTTAATCTGGGTTCCATAGGTTAACTCAGAGTCTCTACAGTCTTAAACATTTGTACCAACTGCCTAAGATTGAATGTACACTGGATTATTGATGCACCTACTTGAACTTCCATGGCTGAATGCAATGGGATCCTAGGAGTTGTAGTTTAGGGAGGAACTGACACACTTTGGCAGAGAAGGCTAAGGAGCTCATGAAGCTACAACTCCCAGGATTTTCATAGCATTTGCTTAGACTTTCTGACAAATTTGGTGCTTACCTTCTGGAAAGGAGCTGCCCTCAATAGGAACATAACCTGAAGGAGAGGGAGAAAAATAATAATAATAATAATAATAATAATAATAATAATAATAGCAATTTATTTATATTCCACCCTATCTCTCCAAGGGGACTCAGGGCGGATTACAGTACACATAATGCCATTTTGGATAGACGAGACAGACAGGCAGAACAGAAAGGAGGTATGTTGTGTCGACATCCAGCTTTTTGGCACCTTGGAGGTTGTGCTCGAATGCGGCCACAGGGGGTGCTGTCAATCCATCCTCTATGACAAAGAGCCATCTGGACCTCCTCCTTCTTTTTGGTCGCCAGGCAATTTCTGATCTTTTTTCTTTATGGTGTCGTAAATATCTCCCCCACTTGTTTTAGCAGCACCTAATTTATCTCATTACAGCTCAAAACTGTTTTTGAACTCCTTAGGTAAACAGTAACCCGAGTTGCCATTCGGCAACTCATGCCAACTCGGGGCTTCAACTGGCAACTTTTCAGCTGGCAGATCTTATCATTGCTAGTTATTTACCAGCTGTGCTAAAGTTAATCAGTGTTATAACAACAACAATAATTTAGTACAAAGATGCAGCCCAGGAGAAAAATGATAATAATAATAGAGCCTTGGGTTTACCTTGCCGTCCATTTTCCCTCCAGAACATGGCAGCTGCGGCAACGAAGAAGACGAGTCCCAGGCCCAGGACGGCCCCCGCCAGGCCCACCTTGAGGCGCAGATCCATGGACAAACCAGGCACTAAAGAGGGAAGGAGGGAGGGGTTAAATGTAGGTACAGGATGCCCCCCATGGTTAACTAAAAGGGGGTTCAGAGCAGAGCGGAGGAAGAGCCCTGGCACCACAAAGATTAGGAAGGAAGGAAGGAAGGAAGGAAGGAAGGAAGGAAGGAAGGAAGGAAGATAGATATAAGTGGAAGAGTAGAAAGGATCCCCCATGGACATCCAGTCCAGGCAAGGAGCTTGCTTGGATATAGACAATAAGGTTAAGATATATTCTAGGGAGTATATGCTGGTGGTTACCAGCATATAGAATCATAGAATCAAAGAGTTGGAAGAGACCTCATGAGCCATCCAGTCCAACCCCATTCTGCCAAGAAGCAGGAATATTGCATTCAAATCACCCCTGACAGATGGCCACCCAGCCTCTGTTTAAAAGCTTCTAAAGAAGGAGCCTCCACCACACTCTGGGGCAGAGAGTTCCACTGCTGAACGGCTCTCACAGTCAGGAAGTTCTTCCTTGTGTTCAGATGGAATCTCCTCTCTTGTAGTTTGAAGCCATTGTTCCCTTGCGTCCTCATCTCCAGGGAAGCAGAAAGGAAGCTTGCTCCCTCCTCCTCCCTTATGACTTCCTCTCACGTATTTATACATGGCTATCATATCTCCTCTCAGCCTTCTCTTCTTCAGGCTAAACATGCCCAGCTCCTTAAGCCACTCCTCATAGGGCTTATTCTCCAGAGATATACTCCCTAGAATATATCTTAACCTTATTGTCTATATACTGTTCCCTCACTTATTGCGGGTGTTACATCCCAGGATCACCCACAAAAAGTGAAAATCCGCTAAATAGGGACGATATAGCAATGTACTAATTGGCAAGCGGAGGGAGGACCAGACACTCTTTGATAGAAGTCAAATCAATCAACATTGCCACCTGGAAGGGAGTAGAAGATGATCTAAAAGATTAAGAGAAAAAAGGGGTCAGGGAGAGGTTTCCCAAGGGAAACTGAATGCTTTTGCCATGGCTTTCTGAATAAATATAGGGCCTGGGAATCTACGCTCTTCAGTGGGTTTGGTTTTCATGTGTAAGCATGTCTTTTGCTTCATGCATGGTATCCATGCCTTCTTCTTCATGCTAAGATTCCTGTTTACTTTTGCCTGGGATTCGTGTTCATGCTGAGATTCTTGTATGCAGTTTGTCCTGGTTTCAAGCTCCTAAATTGGGATATAATGGTTCAAGTTTGCTGCTGTTTCTTCAAGGGACTTTAGCTTTTTGCAACCTGAAAGACTCTAACTCAGTGGTTCTCAACCTGTGGGTCCCCAGTTGTTTTGGACTTCAACTCCCAGAAATCCTAACAGCTGGTAAACTGGCTGGGATTTCTGGGAGTTGTAGGCCAAAACATCTGCGGACCCACAGGTTGAGACCCACTGCTCTAACTCCTGTGGACTTGTTTACTGGATTTTTGCAACGCTCCTGGTTCCTGACTTGTAGTTGACGGTCTTATGTTACCTTGCTCAACTGACTGTTTTTGGACATTTCTTTATTACTTGTTTGGCTATTGCTATATTAATCCTCAATAAACTGCTTGCTATAAAGAACATTGGTGTGTTTACGGGTTCAAAAGTGCCAGCCCCAGCCTTGGTGTGCAACACGGTACTTTGTACCTCCTCTCTCTCTTTTTGTGATTGGCTGTCTCTCTCCCGAGGGGGAGGTTGAAATCCCTTTCCACATTCCATCATTGCCAGGAAGCAAAAACCCGCAAAACAGCGAGTCCGCAAATAGCGAACCGCAAAGTCATGAGGGAACACTGTATGAGATTTTCATGACAGCGCTCCCACCCTGAGATTCTTCCCTTCTTTATTTCTCCCTGAGGAGGGCTTCTGAGAGTTTCAAAGCAATCCAGAGTTGCAGGAAGGCACCACTAAACCCTCCCAACAGATGGCCATCCAGCCTCTACTTTAAAGCGTCCAGAGATAGAGGCTCCACTGGACTCTCAGGAAGTAGCAGATTCCAGCATCACGATGACTGACCCTCAGGGCAAAAACTATTAAGAAGGAAAACTCTGGGACTCATGGTCCGGGTTTAGGACAATGGTAAGAGCTGTTTGATGGTGGGATGTAGACCGCCCGGGAGTCCGGTGGAGTCTCTTTCCTTCCTTTCAGGGAGGGAAGGGTTGTGTAGTGTCTCCCTGCAAGGCTGAATGGGTTTGGACTGGGTGGCCCTTGGGCTCCCTCCCAATTCTTAAGGGTCAATGATTGTCATCCTTTGCCTCTCTGTCCATATGGCCATCTCTTGGACCTTCCTGCCTGGATGAAAGGGCTGGACTGGATGACCCTTGGGGTCTCCTCCCAACTCTTAAGGGTCGATTTCTCTCATCCTTTGCCTCTCTGTTCATATGGCCATCCCTTGGACCTTCCTGCCTGGAGAAAGGGCTGGACTGGATGACCCTTGGGGTCTCCTCCCAACTCTTAACGATCAATGACTCTCATCCTTTGCCTCTCTGTCCATATGGCCATCCCTTGGACCTTCCTGCCTGGATGAAAGGGCTGGACTGGATGACCCTTGGGGTCTTCCACCAACTCTTAAGGGTTGATGATTCTCATCCTTTGCCTCTCTGTCCATATGGCCATCTGTTGAACCTGCCTGCCTGGATGAAGGGGCTGGACTGGATTGCCCTTGGGATCCCCTCCCAACTCTATGGTTCAATGATTCTCATCCTTTGCCTCTCTGTCCATATGGCCATCTGTTGGACCTTCCTGCCTGGATGAAAGGGCTGGACTGGATGACCCTTGGGGTCTCCTCCCAACTCTTAAGGGTCAATGACTCTCATCCTTTGCCTCTCTCTGTCCATATGGCCATCTGTTGGACCTTCCTGTCTGGATGAAAGGGCTGGACTGGATGACCCTTGGGGTCATCCTTTGCCTCTCTCTGTCCATATGGCCATCTGTTGGACCTTCCTGTCTGGATGAAGGGGCTGGACTGGATGGCCCTTGGGGTCCCCTCCCAACTCTATGGGTCAATTATTCTCATCCTTTGCCTCTCTGTCCATATGGCCATCTGTTGGACCTTCCTGTCTGGATTAAGGGGCTGGACTGGATTGCCCTTGGAGTCCCCTCCCAACTCTATGGTTCGATGATTCTCATCCTTTGCCTCTCTGGGGGTCTTTCCCATGCTTACGATCCTACTCACCCCACTCCTGGACGATGGGCTCCTGGAGGCTGGAGTGGCTCACGTGGCAGGAGTAGGTCCCTCCGTGGAGGGGCTCCAGGGTCAGGGTCCTTTCGGCCTGGAAGGTCCAGTCTCCGTTGCTGCGGAGGGAGAGGGGCCCCTCTTGGGCCTCCAAGGGGGCCCCATTCCAGAACCAGGTGATGTCCACCTCTGGCGGGAAGAAGCCCCAGGCCACGCAGGACAGGGTCTTGGCTGATGGGGAGCCTTGCCGAGTCACCGGGTGGATGAGCACCTGCGGGGGAGCTGGGGGGGGGGGGCAGAGGGAGAGAGATGGGGGTCATTATAGGCCAGTGATAGCAAACCTTTGCGAGACCAAGTGCCTAAACCCGGGAGTGGTACAGGTGGTACATGTGCCGGGAGAGAGAGCTCTGTCAAACAGGAAATGCTGTATTAGATAGGAATGCATTGCATGTGGGAAAATACAGTTCTTATTGACATGTGTTCCCAGCACTGTCCACTGAAAGGGTTAAGAAAGTACAACTGTGATCTTAGAGCAGGCATGGACAAACTTCGGCCCTCCAGGTGTTTTGGACTTCAACTCCCATGATTGCTAACAGCCGGTAGGCCAGTGGTCCTCATCCTGTGGGCCCCCAGGTGTTTTGGACTACAACTCCCAGATATCCCAGTTAGTTTACCAGTTGTTAGGATTTCTAGGAGTGGAAGGCTAAAACAGTTGAGAACCACTGCGGTATGCTGTTAGGAATTGTGGGAGTTGAAGTCCAAAACACCTGGCGGGCCGAAGCTTGCCCATGCCTGTCCTAGAGGGAGAGCGGAGTCATTTCTTGCGATCCCTGAAGGGAAGAATAGGAGTGGCTTGTATGTGACCTTCCTCTTTGCTATGGGCTTCCTCTCTGCCATCTTAGATAGCTTGCCATGATCTCTCTGCATCTCTAATCCATCACCATCCTCGTCATGGGAGTGTCTTGCTATAGTTGTGAGTATTTCTGTATACTGATAGCAGACCTGTAAAGGGCTGAGAAGGGCGGTATACAAATATAGTAAATAAACAAACAAATAAATAAATAAATAGAGTTGTATGTAGCAACGACTGTAGAATGAACCTTCAAAGGAGTTTGGATGAAAGCCAGAGCTCAAGTGTGCTTGTTTGAGTGGTGACATCCAATACAAGGTCAGAGGCTGTGATATGAAATCTCTGCTAACTGTGACCAAGACTCTGCAGTGTTTTGGGAATTGGATAACTGCTTACCTTGGAGACAGTAAGTTCCACTGTGCAGATGGAAGAGAGGAGAGGAGGAACCCACATGCCTACCTAGCAGGGGTGTTGTGTGTGTTTTACTCTTCTTCTCTTCCACCCCCGCAACAGGCTCTGCGTGCTCTTTCTGGCAGATGTGCCATAGGTTCACCACCACTGCCACTGCTTGCCAGAACCTCTTGTGTCATTGCTGATCAGGATGAGATATGCCTCCGCTGGCCTGGAATGCCCTCCTGCTGCTGCCTTCCCATTCTCCACAATGGTCCAACTCTCCAATGGAGTCCAATAACTAACTATTTGCTCCAAGTCTCTGTCCTGTTTAGGTAAGAGAACTATTGTAGCTTCCTCCTAGGACCCTGGCATCTCTCCTTGTTGGAGTACTTGATTTCTTGTAGAAAGCAATAACAGGCCTAATTCTTCTTTATATACCTTGTAAAACAGAGCGGAGAATCCATCTGGACCTGGGGTTTTACTTAATTTAGCTTTATCTATGGGGATGCTGAGGATTGTAGTCCCCAAAGGGAACCTGAGTTAGTGCCATTATATTCACCCTTCTCTTTATTTATCTACCTATCTATCATAACAACAACACTATTGTTGTTGGTTGTTGTTATTTTCAAGAGTTCTCATTTTTCCCCCTTCTCGAAGGTTCAGCCTTTCTATGCAGCTCCATACATAACCAGGGTTGCAAGGATACTACAGCTATTGTATTTTTATTATTATCATCATCATCATCATCATCATGGCAGTGCTCTCGTCCTGTGTTCTTATTTTCTGGCAGATGCAGAGTTTGAATGCAGCTGTTCTCCTCCCCGCACCTTCTCTATCATTCCAGCTTCCCTCCCTCCTGCCTTTGAGGGACACTCTACCCATTGGTTCCCGGGTCCCAATGGCAGGACCTGCTCCCCACCCTTCCATCCGAATGCCAGCCTCCCCCTTGCCCTGGGCACCCCGACACTCACTCCTGCGCTCGGCTGTGCGTTTCCAGAGGGGCTGGGCCTGGGCCTGGCAGGCCTGGCTGGCATTTGGCCCTTGGGGGGGCCCATGTCTGTCCAGCCACTGGGAGATGTATTCAGCAGGTTGGGCCCAGGGGCCAGCCCACCCCAGGCCACAGGGCAGGAAGTGCCCGTCTTCGTTGTCATAGCAGACCAAGGGCAGCTGGTTGAAGGCCATGGTCCAGTTGGCCCAGAGGACCCGGCCGGAGGGCGAGAGGAAGCAGTCCGTCTCCATCTGAAGCACAAAGGCCCCTGCGGACAGCAGAGCAGAGAAGGGTGAATGCCCCTGGCACCATACGAAGACCTTCCCTGCAGTCCTCCTCACAATGGAGGCGGGGTGGCCATGTTCGGATTTGTTATGAAAGAGAAAAGAAGAAGAGATGTTATGACACACTTTGTTATGAAAACAACGCATGTTGTTATATCCAGGGACTAATTGCAGAGTCAGAATGACAAGGCAATTTTCAGGTGATGATGAAACTAGAGTGCAATGCCTGATGCCAACTTTTATTCCGATGTTGGGGCACCTCGGAATAAAAGTGGAACAGCTTGCATAATGACTGAGAATAATTGTTTATGTGGGTGTTGTTGCCCGTTGTTACAGATAAGGAAAGGAGGTATCTACTTGGGAGAATTATTACTGTGAAGAATTACTGAGAGGGGGAGAAAGAGGGAGGACTCGTTCTTGTTCAGAGCTTTGCGTGGATGAACAGTATTCCCTCCCTTATCGCGGGTGTCCCATTCCAGGACCACCCGCGACAAGTGAAAATCCGTGAAGTAGGGACGCTATATTAATTTAAATATTTATACATTATTTTAGCATTGTTGGAGTTCAGCCTGTGATTGTGTTTCAGGGTCAAGGTGCTTTGGATGTGGGAAATGATGTAAACGAGGTTCAAGATGGCAATGGTTTGGTCAGTGATAATGACAGAGAGACACCTGTTAAAAGTGTAGTTTCTCATGAGAATGTTCCTACAGGGTATAGGAATGACGGTTTACTCCCTGAATTGCTCCTAGAGAGTTCCCAGGATTTGGGGCTTGAAAACAACTCTGTACCTTCAGAAACTAATGAGCATATAGATAGGCGGGCGGAAATTTGTCAAAACTGTTCCGTCTTCCAGGAGCATAGTTTGCATTACCTTTTAGCTGCATGAAATAGCATTCCTTTGCATATTCCCAGGGTTGCTACAGACCCAGCAGCACCCTGGAAGCTAAACAGTATCAGAGTCTGGAAAGCCAGGCTGCAGGTCCTCTGCAGTTATTGGTTTAGAAAGTATCTCTTTGGGTTTGGAGACCGCCTTTTTTCCGAGGATGAGATCTCCATTTTGGAATCTCCCCTGCCTCCTTCAGTAGAGAAAAGAACCTCAGATGAGCTGTTGGTCAGGCAGGGAGCTCTGAAAACCCATTGTGAGTACAATTGAGATATTGAATTATATCTAGAGAGAGATATTAAGATATTGAAATAGCAATTGAGCAATTGAGTAACTAAGTTATATAGATAGAAAGATAGATAGAGAAGCTAATTGAGTTATAGATAGATATTGAGTTATTGAGTATTACTGAGCATTACTTCATCTCCAAAGCTAACCTTGAGCTTAGAAAGGGAAAAAACCTGCTTTTTCTAACCATAGCAGCTCAGGATTAGGGTGAAAGGATCCCAGGATTTTTTTCTAGCATTTGGGGAAAAGTTACCTCAGAAACAGAAGGAAAAGGAAAGATAGATCAACTCTATGGTTTCCCAAATTGACTATTTGTGTTGTAACTTTATCAAGCTGTGCCAAGTCTGCCAAGGACTTTGGAAATAAATATTTTGTTGAAGTTCAAATCTTGACTGCCTCAGTTGCTGAAAAATTTTGAGCCTCTAAAGAAAGACCCCAGCGGTTCACCCAGATTAAGAGAGAAGCACATCTTAGTTTTATTTTTTGTGTCTGGGTGTGACGGCACAAAAACAGAAAGGCTGAGTAAGGCCTTCAGCGTTCTGCCAGGCGTCAACAGAAAAAGATAAGGGCTGCTCAAGGAAAGTGAAACCGGTTTCTGAGTGTTTGGAAAGGCTTAAAAGTTCCAAGCATGGAAAATATAGCCAGATGAAGCATCGTTTAGAATCCTACTAAATTCTCGTAGAAGCCTTGCCTGGAAGATTCGTGCTTAAGGATTTCTTGTTCCCTGGTTTAGTTTTTTGTCTCTGGTGATTACCTGCTCATGCCTTGCGTTAATGTTTCCTGGTTCTTTTGATTTTGTTAAGGAGTTGTGGACTTTGTTTTTGGACATTGCTGAACTCTACCTTGGACTAATTTGTTTCTGTTTATCTTTTTACCTAATTGGATTTACCTATTCCTTTAAAGTGTCTTTTTCACTTTGCTGTTTTTACTTATCTACACTGCCATAAAATGCAGCTCAAAGCAGATAATCAGGAATATATCCCACTGTGTAGAAGGGGCTAAGAGAGGGAAGGAACTGGCGGAAGACGATTGCAATATGGAGGTGGCAAGTCTGGGGTGGACAGTGGCTCCTTTGGGAGAGAAAAGGTGGGGTATAAATAAACATTATTATTATTATTATTATTATTATTATTATTATTATTACTATCATCATCATCATCATTATTATCATTTTACTGACAAAAACCACAGTATTCCACAGCAATTATTATTACAGGGTTAGTCAAAATGAATAGGCCAATAAGAAAATTAATTTTAGACGAATGTATGTTTACTGTAACCAAACCACAGCTACGTAGCGACAGATAAACTATCAAAGTTTATTTTGAGCAACACACATGTACGTTAATGCCGCTAGGCGTCGCTAGGGGTCGCTGTTTTCAAAATGGCGGAATCAAGCAAAGAGAAGGCGTTTTGTGTGATGACATTTGCTAAAACAATGTCAGTAATTACGGTCCAGCGAGAATTTCGAGCCAAGTATGGCAAGGAACCACCTCATCGACATTCCATTGCGAGGTGGGTAAAGCAATTTGAGGAGACGGGCTGCTTATGCAAGGGTAAAACCACAGGACGACCACGTGTCTCCGAAGACACAGCTGCATTCGATGCCATTACGTCGGATGTGCTGCAACGGATGTGGAATGAACTGGACTATCGCTTGGACATCTGCCGTGTCACACGGGGCGCCCATATCGAACATCTCTGAAGGTGAGACAAAACTTTGATAGTTTATCTGTCGCTACGTAGCTGTAGTTTGGTTACAATAAACATACATTCGTCTAAAATTAATTTTCTTATTGGCCTATTCATTTTGACTAACCCTGTATTATTATTATTATTATTATTATTTCAAAAATGCATTCATAGAATTGTAGAGTTGGGAGGCACCCTGAGGGGCCTTTTTTGCCAGGTAGAAAAAGCACAATCAAAACACCCCCGACAGATGTCCATCCAGTCTCTGCTTAAGAGCCTCCAAGGAAGGAGCCTCCACCAGATGGTGAGGCAGAGGGTTCCACTGCTGAACAGCTTTTCTTCTAATGATCAGGAGACTATTCCTAACCTTCAGGTGGAATCTTGCACATTCAAGCTGGTGCTGCTTAGCAATCATAAAATTATAACACTGATAATGATCATTTTTACTACTCAGCATTAGAAAATGTGTTCCTGGATAACACTGGGTGGTCTGGTACAAAAGCTAGTTATTGATCAAGGGTTGAGCCTTGACTGACTCCCACTCTCTCAGCCTCAGGAATTAATAATAATAATAATAATAATAGAAAATAAGTTGATGACAGATCCCAAGTGCAAGGAAACAGATGAAACAATAGATCCCACCCTCAGCTGCTGCAGGAAGATTGCAGACAGACTACAAGCAGAGGCATAACACCCTGGCTCGGGTGATTCATTTGAACTTGTGCCACAAACACCATCTGCCTGCGACAAAGAACTGGTGGGACCACAAGCCTGAAAAAGTTGCGGAAAATGAACACATCAAGTTACTCTGGGACTTCTGAATTCAGACTGACAGAGTTTTGGAGCACAAGACTCCTGACCTCACAATTGTGTTAAAAAACAGAGTGTGGATCATCGATGTTGCAATCCCAGGTGACAGCAGGATTGGAGAAAAACAACTGGAAAAGCTGACACAATACGAGGGTGTAAAGATCGAACTGCAAAGACTCTGGCACAAGCCAGTCAAGGTGGTCCCAGAGGTGATCGGCACACTGGGTGCAGTGCCTCAAGACCTTGGCCTGCACTCAAAAACAAATGACCACCTGCAAAAGTCCACCTTACTGGGATCTGCACGCATTATACGCCGATACATCACACAGTCCTAGACACTTGGGAAGTAGGTTCTTGTGTGTTTTTTCGGGCTATATCGGCATGTTCTGGAGGCATTTTCTCCTGACATTTCGCCTGCATCTATGGCAAGCATCCTCAGAGAGAACACATTTTCTAATGCTGAGTAGTAAAAATGATCATTGTTAGTGTTCTAATTTTATGATTGCTAAGCAGCACCAGCTTGAATGTGCAAGATTCCACCTGAAGGTTAGGAAGAGCTTCCTGACCATTAGAAGAACAGCAGAGGTAGCATCCTCAGAGGTAGCATCCTTACTTACCTCTGAGGATGCTTGCCACAGATGCAGGCAAAACGTCAGGAGAAAATGCCTCTAGAACATGGCCATATAGCCCAAAAAAAAAAAACCCACAAGAACCTATTGATTCCATCCATAAAAGCCTTCGACAATGCACTTGGGAAGTGTTTGATGTGGGATCCAATACAACAGCCAGCAGAGTGATCTTGTTTGCTGTGGACTCATCTTGTTGTTTGTCAAATAATAATAATAATAATAATAATAATAATAATAATAATAATACTTAGTGGAACCTGATGTCCTGTCCCTGCCAGACCCCCTCCCTCTTGTGGGTGGGGTTTGCAATTTCCCTATTTGTAAATTCTTTCTTTCTTTTTTTTTTTCTTTTTTTCTTTTTTTTTTTTTTTTTTTTTTTTTTTTTTTTTTTTTTTTTTTTTTTTTGTTTTTTTCTTTTTTTTTTTTTTCTTTTTTTTTTTTTTTTTTTTTTTTTCATTTTTTTTTTTTCCTTTTTTTTTATTTTGTATTTTTTCTTTTTTTTTGGGTTTGCAATTCTGTTTTTTTGTTCTTGTGTTTTTTTTTTTTTTTTTTTTTTTTTATTTTTTTTTTTTTTTTTTTTTTTCGCCTATTGTAAAATTCCTCATTTCATCTCATTTTCCAGCAGGTTTACTGGGGGGGGGAGGGGAGGCGTGTTGGTACGGCTGTACCAGGAGCTCCAACTTCGTTTCCCTTCTATTGAGTGTTTGCATGTATTCCAAAGTTCCATGCATTTTGCAATAAGGTGGCTTCCCTTGGTTTGCAATCATAGGGCAAAGGACCCATCAATCATTATCATTCCGCCCCTTTTTCTGGGTTAAGGAGGGAAAAAGGGACCTCTAGTTCAGTTCACACAGAGAAGCCTTTCGTACAGGACGTGAATCAGTTCCACCTGTAGAAAGCTTCATCTTTTACAGCTTTGCTGAGGGGGATCCAGTCCCACAGCTCTACAGAGAACTACAGCCATGTTTCTCAACCTGTGGGTCGGGCCCCCTGGAGGGGGGTCGTGAGGGGGTGTCAGAAGGGTCCCCAAAGACCATCAGAAAACCAATATTTTCTGTTGGTCATGGGAGTTCTGTGTGGGAAGTTTGGCCCAATTCTATCATTGGTGGGGTTCAGAATGCTCTTTGATTGTAGGTGAACTATAAATCCCAGCAATTACAACTCCCAAATGTCAAGGTCTATTTCCCCCAAACTCCACCATAGTCCACATTTGGACATATTGAGTGTTCGTGCCAAGTTTGGTCTAGATTGATCATTGTTTGAGTTCACAGTGCTTTCTGGATTTAGGTGAACTATAACTCCCAAACTCAAGGTCAATGCCCACCAAGCCATTCTAGCATTTTCTGTTGGTCATGGGAGGTTCTGTGAGCCAAGTTTGGTTCAATTCCATCGCTGGTGGAGTTCATAAAGCTCTTTGATTGTAGGTGAACTATAAATCCCAGCAACTACAACTCCCAAATGACAAATCAATCCCCCCACCCACCAGTATTCAAATTTGGGCGCATCAGGTATATTGTGCCAAATTTGGTCCAGTGAATGAAAATACATCCTGCATATCAGATATTGACATTACGATTCATAACAGTAGCAAAATTACAGTTATGAAGTAGCAACAAAAATAATGTTATGGTTGGGGGTCACCACAACATAAGGAACTGTATTAAGGGGTCGCAACATTAGGTAGGTTGAGAACCAGAACTACATCAGAGCCTTTGTTGGGGAATTTAGTTCCACAACTCTACAGCCAGCCTTTGCTGGGAACTGAAAGCCTTCTTTCCTCTTGGAAATCTACTAAAGGACTCTGTTTGGTAAGGACCACTCGCGGCAGCCATAACGCAATTTGGACCGGGTGTAGGGGCCCACGCCAGCAGAGCCTAAGACAGATTGCCCAGGTAGAGGTCAAGGATTTCCCTGATAGAGAAGGAACAGTTTATGAAGAAAGTTGCCTTCATAAAGTTGCCTTGTGGACAAGATTTGAGCAAGCAACAATAAAAACTTTGTTGAACTTTCTCTTTAAAAGAACTTTGTGTGGGGAAATCTGAAAGGCCTCTCAGCCGAGGCACCCCCGGCGTCGCGTTGGGCATTCAGAAAACACGTCCTGTCTACAGACTCCTTCACAGGCCCAGCACGTGACAGCACAGGAGGCACCCCACAAAGCTCACTAACTGGGAAAGACTCGATAATGAGAGACCCTGACCTGACCTCTGGTTGAGAATTCTCACTGCATTTTGGCTCTGTCACTCTATTAGCCCCGCTACCATCACTGGCCACCCAAACAAGCCATATATTTTTGTGAACCTTCATTGTCCCCCCCGTCCCCCCCGCTGTTAAACCCCCCCCCCCCCCAACAAGCCATGATATTTTTGTGAACCTTCATTGTCCCTCCCCCCCCCCCCCCGCCAACCCTGTTAAATTGTGGTTGTATTATGTCAATATATAGAATCCTAGAAGAGTTGGAAGAGACCTGGTAGGCCATCATCCAGCCCAACCCCATTCTGCCAAGAAGCAGGAAAATTGCATCCAACATCCCTCCGCCCCCCCGACAGATGGCCATCCAGCCTCTGCTTCAAGGCCTCCGAAGAAGGAGCCTTCACCACACACCAGGGCAGAGAGTTCCACTGCTGAATAGATCTCATAGTTAGGAAGTTCTTCCTCATGTACATAGCTATCATATCTCCTCTCTGCCTTCTCTTCTGCAGGCTAAACATGCCCAGCTCTTTCAGCCGCTCCTTGTAGGGGTTGTTCTCCAGACCCTGGATCATTTGAGTCGCCCTCCGCTGGATGCATTCCAGCTTAGAGTCAACATCCTTCCTAGAACTCCCCCTTGGGGGGGTGGAGAAAAATATTTGAGTTGGTCCCCTCCGCCCGCTTGAGCATTCCAGCTTAGAGGTCAACATCCTCCTAGATTTTGGAACTCCTCCGCCCCATGTCCAAAATGTGCTGCAACCGCTGCCGTCCCTCTCCCGAAAAACAACATTCGTTAATTGCGGTTTCAGTAAAGCTTTTCTCTTCTTCTTGTCCCATGTTTTATATATGAACCAAATTAGGAAACTTTATAATCCTATCCTCCAGGAAGTGTAATTAGAAATCCTAGAGTTTTAAGAGACAGTTCTGGGCCATCCAGGTTCCAACCCCATTCTGCTTAAAGCGGAAATCACCATTCAAAAGCAATGTGCCTTGACCGGATGGCCATCCATCCTCTGCTTCAAAGCTTCCAAAGAAGGAGCCTGCACCACAATCTGGGGCAGAGAGTTCCACTGCTGAACTGCTCTCCCGACCTCAAGGGCCATACAGTCCAACCCCATTCTGCTTAGAAGCAGGGAAATCACATTCAAAGCATGCCTGACAGATGGCCAACCATCCTCTGCTTCAAAGCTTCCAAAGAAGGAGCCTGCACCACAATCTGGGGCAGAGAGTTCCACTGCTGAACTGCTCTCCCGACCTCAAGGGCCATACAGTCCAACCCCATTCTGCTTAGAAGCAGGGAAATCACATTCAAAGCATGCCTGACAGATGGCCAACCATCCTCTGCTTCAAAGCTTCCAAAGAAGGAGCCTGCACCACAATCTGGGGCAGAGAGTTCCACTGCTGAACTGCTCTCCCGACCTCAAGGGCCATACAGTCCAACCCCATTCTGCTTAGAAGCAGGGAAATCACATTCAAAGCATGCCTGACAGATGGCCAACCATCCTCTGCTTCAAAGCTTCCAAAGAAGGAGCCTGCACCACAATCTGGGGCAGAGAGTTCCACTGCTGAACTGCTCTCCCGACCTCAAGGGCCATCCAGTCCAACCCCATTCTGCTTAGAAGCAGGGAAATCACATTCAAAGCATTCCTGACAGATGGGCATCCAGCCTCTGCTTAAAACCCTCCAAAGAAGGAGCCTGCATCACACTCTGGGTCAGAGAGTTCCACTGCTGAACAGCTCTCCCGACTTCGAGGGCCATCCAGTCCAACCCCATTCTGCAAAGAAGCAGGGAAATCACATTCAAAGCACTCCCGACAGATGGCCAACCATCCTCTGCTTCAAAGCCTCGAAAGAAGGAGCCTCCACCACAATCTGAGACAGAGAGTTCCACTGCTGAACAGCTCTCACAGTCAGGAAGTTCTTCCTCATGTTCAGGTGGAATCCTTCTTTGGAGGCTTTAAACAGAGGCTGCAAGGCAATCTGTCAGGGATGGCTTGAAGGTGATTTTCCTGCTTCTTGGCAGAATGGGGTTGGACTGGATGGCCCACCAACTCTAGGATTCTATTAATCTCCTTTCCTGGAGTTTGAAGGCATTGCTCCATTGCGTCCTCGTCTCCAGGGCAGCAGAAAGGAAGCCTGCTCCCTCCTCCCTAGGACTTTCTCTCACATAATACATGGCCCTCACCATGTCTCCTCTCCGCCTTCTCTTCTGCAGGCTAAACATGCCCAGCTCCTTAAGCCGCTCCTCATAGGGCTTGATTCTACTAGGAATCTACTAATAATAAGAAGGGATTGCCTAGGCTTGCACATCACATGTGAACATCATCATTATGCTGGACCACTCTCACAATACCACCACCGATGTCCTAGGCGACACAGAGAAGCACTGAAAACCCACAAGCTGTGGACAATTTCAACAAAAGAAAGGAGGAAACCATGAAAAGGAATAAAATCTGACTACCATATTAAAAAAAACAACAACCTGTCAAAATTTTGCAAGCAGCACAACAACAGAGAGGAAACAAACAAGGACATCTAATCACCTCTCAACAAAAGTTTGATGGTCACATGATCATCAAGTTTGCAGACGACACCAAATTGGGAGAGGGAGAGCCAATACTCCAGAGGAAGGAGCAGGGTTCAAAACGATGTGTGCACATGCACACACATGTGCATAAAGCATCTAATATTATTCTCTCTTTGCCATCGACCTACTAGAAAGATCTGTTTAGACTTTGAAGAGAGTTCAACAAGTGAAAATGCAACAGGGCAAGGCAGAACTGTTTCATGAGTTGCTCAAAGGGCATAGAATGATTTCCCC
>NW_026845477.1:306496805-306542684 GCF_025583915.1 Anolis sagrei ordinatus | reverse complement strand
ATTATATGTAATTACAGTATAATGGTATAGTACTGATATTGTGCTATGCTAATAATATGTATTGTATGTATATTATACTGTTTGCTTACCATTGAAAATTACCTAGGGCCACCTCTGATAAGAAGTACTGCTTAAATATCAAGCAAAAAGTGGGCGCTAGAAACAATATGTATTTATTTATTTGCCATACTTGTACCCCGCCCTTCTCTACCCCAACAGGGGGGCTCAAGGTGGCTTAGAATATCATACGAAAGTTGACTGGCACAACCTGGGGATCACAACCAGACACAGTGAAGGCATCTGCCCTTGTGCTTTGCTATTCTGCTGCAGAAGACGTCTCACCATGCTAAACCAGAGTATGTGGCTCTTAATGAGACATGCCGCATTATTACAGGATGTGTATGCCCTACACCACTGGAGAAATTACACTGTTTAGCCGGTATTGCACCACCTGACAACTGCTGGGAAGTAGCAACCAATGGTGAAAGGACCAAGACAGTGACATCTCTGGCCCATCCTCTCTTCAGATATCAAGAAACAGCTTCCTAAGATCTACAGAGATTCTCGTTGGAATACCTTGGCAAGCAAGAGTCCAAAAGTGGCAGGCTCAAACCCCGACCCTCAATCAGTGGCTGAGACTGGATAAGAGACTCCCTCCTGGGCACACAGAAGACGGGAGGACTTGGAAAGTGCTGAACAGGCTGCACTCTGGCACCACGAAATGCAGAGCCAACCTTAAGAAATAGGGCCGCAAAGTGGAATCCTCGACAGGCAAGTGTGGGAAGAGCAAACCACAGACCACTGACTACAACGCAACCTGTGCTCTGCCCCATGCACAGTGAAGGACCTTCTCACAGCCACACCAGAGGCACGCCAAGTGGCCAGCTTCTGTCGTCGAAGGCATCCCAGACCCCTGCCTTCAAGCTGACTAGCCGCAGGGAGTTCCACAGTTCCTGGACGCCCAGTTGAGCTAAAACTGATGAAATGTGCCCCAGCAGCAGCCTCAACCAGGGACTCTTTGCAGCCCTATGCTCTTTCCTTTCACTTCTTTTCCCAGCCCAAACTATGTAACAATTCCCTCAATAAGGACTAAATGAATTGTAACCCTAACCTCTCTAGAATGATACTTTGTGTCCCTTTCCTGGCTCAAACTGTCTCAATTCATGAAATAACCTTTTATGGGCTGCGGGAGACCACAGGCCTGCCTGGGATGCCTTCCTGGCGTCCCAGGGAGTCTGAATCTGCGTTCCTTCAAACAGCGGATACGGAAACCCCTCGGACCCCCATATCCGCGAGTTGATGAATCGACTCCATTTTGATGCCATATTTTTCCTAGCTAAATTCTAACCCTAACGGATATCTCGCTTTTTTCATTTCGGCCCCCTGCGCTCAGGGAATAACCTTTGGTTTATTAAGAATATTTTCAAAAGGAAAACAGCTGATTGTCAAAATCCAAGCCTTGCTGCTATTGTGCTGCCGCTGCCCTCGCTGCTTCTTTGTCCTTTTGAAGCCCCTGGCTCTGGAGACTTGGTGCGGTTACCCCATGAGGCTTTCAGGGAGCAGTCTAGTCATCAGGCTTTAGCCCTTGGAAGGAGCTGTAGTTTTCCAAGGGCCAAGGATCAGCTTCGACCTCAGCGCTGCAGGACTCCATATTTTAGCTCAGTGGAAACCATCAGACTCCTTTTTTGTGACTTTTGGACTCTCTGCCACATACTTTTGGACTTCATTTTTCTTCAAGAACTTGTTTCCACCCATGAATTTCCCCAAAATTAACTATGAACTCATATTATGCGATGATTAAAACTTTTATCAATTGCTCTGGTGAGGCGGGGGAGGGGGGATGCCTGGATATGATTTTTTCATTGTGATTCCTATATTTCTATATTTCCCTTCGTGAATCTGACCTTGCCCTGACCCTTTTACCCCTTCCCCTCTCCTTGAGGGAAATGTATAAGGAAGTTGCCCCTAAAAAGGCAATTAGCGATCATGAAAATACCCTTATCTTAGGACATTTCTTGTATGGAAAATAACAAAGGAATATCTTTCTTGACTTTGGAGTCGGGCCATCAAGAGGATTTTTGCTTGGCAAACTTTTTAATCATAAAACAATGGGGGAAAGATGACCTTTGAAAAGTCCTTCTTCCCCCAACCCGTTTTTCTTTCAAATCTCTCCACTAAAGACATTCACCAAAGTCTTCCCCTTTGTGCCCTATCTGATCGCAAGAGGAAAAAACACGGATTAATTCTTATTGCAGACCCATCTCAAGACAATAAGACTGGCTTTTCTGGCAGGCCGGTTCCAGACTCGTTAAACCTCCAGGACATTAAACTCCATAATCCACTCAAGAATGCATTGTATCCTTTTGTCCCACCTCCCTCCCCTTTTGATTCACTGGAGCGTTGAGGCGGTGGGAGCCTCCTGATTGGCTCAGGCACACCGCGGAAGCCCTGTGATTGGCCCAGGCGCATGGAGGACGGCCAAGCCTCCTCCCAGCTATTAGCGCACCAGCCAATCACCATCGAGCCAGGAGAGGGGCGGGGAGTGGGAATTTTGAAACTCACAACTCTGTATTTTCTATAAAATGGCATTTATTTCTGTAACCACATGCTCTGCTTGACGAATGATCGCGGCTTTGCATCCTTTTCAGCTGAATTGCTAATAAACATCTCGGTGGCGCTTCTTCAACTTTGGTGAGATTCTTTTTTGGGAATCTAGGGAAATAAACATTGCTTAAAAATCAGGCTTCTCTTCGCTCACCAACGTAGCGATCCCTCTTTGGTGGGGCCGCAGGGTCTCTTCTCCTGGGGCAGACCCTCCTAGAGTTCCTATCAACTTCACTTCTGGCCAAAGGACATTTAGTAGAATGCCAAGTTTGCAAACTTTGTTTGTGGATTTGTAAAACATATAATTGTATTCTCAGTTTGCTTCTGACATGACAAATAAATAAAGCTTCATTGAAAAATCCAAGATGTGGGAGAAGAAAAAGAGCAGCCTGGCAGACATGCAAACCACGGAGTCATTTAACGTCCTTTTCCAGGGAAGAATAGTTCTGGCCCTTCTGGCCACACAAACAAGGAATGCATTGAAGCCACGCCTTGGCAGGGAGGACGGGTTCGCCTGGAATGCAACGAAATTCATTGCAGGCGCCCTGCCCTCTTTGAAGCCTTTCTTCTTAAGGCGACGCTTCCTCTTTGAAGCAGCCACAGGCGGTCCCTTCCTCTTTGGCTGTTTTGGGGGCTTCCTTTATTTGCTGTCACACAGCTTCACTGGAAAACTATGGATTTCTTAAGACTGCTATTTCTGTCTTTGCTCTGTGGTTCCTCAATACGTATATTTTCACTATTAGATACACAATGAGATGCGTACGCAGCAACAAAGATCCCTCTGCTGGCTGTTGCATTGGATCACACGCCAGACACTTCCCAAATGCCTAGGACTGTGTGATGTATTGGCAAATAATGTGTGCAAATCCCAGTAGGGTGGCTTTTTGCAGCTGGCAGGTGGTGATTTGGTCTGTGCCGGTTGTGTTTAAGTGCAGGCCAAGGTCTTGAGGCACTGCACCCAGTGTGCCAAACACCACTGGGACCCCCTTGGCTGGCTTGTGCCAGACTTTGCAGTTCGATCTTTAAATCCTCATATCGTGTCAGCTTTTCCAGTTGTTTCTCTTCAATCCTGTTGTTGTTGTTGCTGTTGTTGTTATTAGAGGCTAGATGTCCATCTGTCAGGTAGGCTTTGCTTGTGTCTCCCTTTGTGGCAGAAGAGGGTTGTACTGGATGATCCAAGTGTTGGATTCTATCATCATCATCATCATCATCACCACCACCACCACCACCACCATTTGAAAAACAACAAGATGAGTCCACAGCAAACAAGGTCACTCTGCTGGCTGTTGCATTGGATCACATCCCAGAAACTTCCCAAGTGCCTAGGACTGTTGTGTATTGGCAAATAATGTGTGCAAATCACATTATTTGCAGCTGACAGGTAGTGATTTGGTCAGCGCCGATTGTGTTTAAGTGCAGGCCAAGGTCTTCAGGCATTGCACCCAGTGTGCCAATCACCACTGGGACCCCCTTGCAGTTCAATCTTTAAATCCTCATATCATGTCAACTTTTGCAGTTGCTTCTCCTCAGTTTTGCTGTTGCCTGGGATTGAAACATTGACAATCCATACTTTGTTTTATCCCATGATCGTGAGTTCAGGAGTCTTGTGCTCCAGAACTCTGTCAGTTTGAATTTAGAAGTCCCAGAGTAGTTTGACATGTCCATTTTCCATAACTTTTTCTGGCTTGTGATCCCACCAGTTCTTTGTCTCAGGCAGATGGTCTTTGTGGCACAAGTTCCAATTAATCATCTGAGCAAGGGTGTTGTGCCTCTGCTTGTAGTCTGTCTGCGCAATCTTCTTGCAGCAGCTGAGGATGGGATCTATGGTTTCATCTGCTTCCTTGCAGAGTCTACATTTGGCATCTGTTGTTGACTTTTCAATTCTGGCTTGGATGACATTGGTTCTAATTGCCTGTTCTTGGGCTGTCAGAATCAGGCCCTCCGTCTCCTTTTTCCAAGTTCTATTTGAGAGCCACATCTGTCTTGTTGTTTCTTATACTACTACTACTACTACTACTAATAATAATAATAAACCTTTATTTATACCCCACTACCATCTCCCAGAGGACTCGGTGCAGCTAACAAGAGGCTGAGCCCAAATACATCAATAAAAACAACACAGCAATACAGACAATAAATAAACTCATAAACAAAGCAATAAACAATAACATTAACACCACAATGCATTAAAAACCTATGGCAGGGCCAAATGTAATGATTTAAATTTTAAAATACTGAGCATGACAAGGTGACATATAACTAGGATGGGTATTTGGAGAGAAATGGAGTGAGCAGACAATCCTAGATCATTAGTAAAGTGCGATTAGGGACATGCTGCTTAGGGTTCCTTATTCTGGGAAGGCACACTGGAACAACCACGTTTTCAGGCTCCTCTTAAAGACTGCCAGAGTTGGGGCATGTCTAATGTCCTTGGGGAGCGAGTTCCAGAGTCAAGGGGCCACCACCAAGAAGGCCCTATCCCTCGTCCCCATCAATCTTCTGCTCCTCCTCCTCCTCTTCTTCTTCCTAATATTATTTTCAATTTAATGTTATGTTTTGGGCCAGGTTCCCACTCCAAAGGGCATCCCTTGAGGACAATGATTCTGCCTGTGCCTTCAGGTCTCTTTGGGTGTCTCTTTGGGTGACCCATGGGTTTCCCATAGGTTTTCCTCAGGCAGGGGATCCATGGGAAAGGCTTTGCTGCCCCTTCCTCTGGAATACAGCCAGGGATGCCTATCTGGCCTCCCATCCAAGGCCCAACCAGGGCTGGCCCTGCTTAGCTTCCCAGACCAGACCTGGTGCCTTGAGGGGATGTAGGCCTGTTCTACAAATGCTTTTCTTAGGCAGGGATCCTCAGAGGAGGATTTGCCTCCCTATGAAAAAGAGCCTAAAGCCCCTAGGAGTCATTGACGGCCCCTCACCCAAGTCCCATCCAGGGCTGGCCCTGCTTAGCTTCCAGGATCCGGTGGGAAAGGGGGCCTTTTAGGGAATCTGGGCTGTATTCCAAGTTTGATCTGCATAATTTCTTAATCCATATACCATGTATGTACATGTGTATACACACGCATACACCCACACATATGCACATATTGTTGTGTTCTCTCCCGGCACACATCAGACAGGCGCCCTCCCTCATGTCCTTTCGAAAAAGCCTTAAGACCTGGCTGTTCGAGAGGGCATTTAATTAAGTGCAGCAACAACATTACGGTAATGAGAACTGGAATGGTATAAGGATGATGAGACTGGCCTATGATTCTACTAAGAGACGAAGCGGATTTTTATGTAGTTTTGTATTTGGTGTATAGTTATGTGTTGTGGATACTGGCCTTTGTAACTGTCTTTTTATGTGTACTGTACACCGCCATGAGTCGCCCGTAAGGGCTGAGAATGGCGGTTAATAAGTGCATCAAATAAATAAATAAATATGTAGAGCAGATTACTTTAATTAAAGGTAGTATCACTGAATGCTCCCTGTCTTCTCTTTCATGGCACAGGAGAGAAAAACAGGGGATTGCATAAGAATGAGGACAAGGTGATGAAACTGGAGACATTTGATCTTGAAGCTTAATCCATGCTATGAGACTTCATCTTGTTGACGGGAAGCTTCCCACCGGAGTGGAAATAATCTCTTGGACAGATGGCAAGCTATTGAACCTCAGCACACCGAAAGCCAAAACCAAAGTTACAACAGCATGTATTATAGAACTCCAATATGCTGATGACACCGTCGTCTGTGCACATTCAGAAGAAGACCTACAAGCCACTCTAAACACCTTCACAGAAGCATACGAGAAGCTTGGCCTGTCATTGAACATTGAGAAAACCAAAGTGCTCTTCCAGCAGTCACCAGCCAATCCCTCTCCAATGCCAGAAATACAGCTTAATGGTGTAACATTAGAAAATATGGACCATTTCTGCTCCCTTGGCAGCCACCTCTCCACCAAAGCCAACATTGACACTGAAACACAACACCGCCTGAGGTCTGCGAGTGCAGCATTCTTCCGAATGAAGCAGAGAGTGTTTGAGGACCGGGACATCTATAGGGAGACCAAGGTGCTTGTTTATAAAGCTATTGTCCTCCCAATCCTGCTATATGCCTGCGAAACGTGGACTGTGTGCAGTATTCTTTTGAATGAAGCAGAGAGTGTTTGAGGACTGGGACATCCGTAGGGATACCAAGGTGCTTGTCTATAAAGCTATTGTCCTCCCAACCCTGCTATACGCCTGCGAAACGTGGACTGTCTACAGACGTCACATGCAACTCCTGGAATGATTCCATCAGTGCTACCTTCAAAAAACCCTGCAAATCTCTTGGGAAGACAAAGCGTACAAATGTCAACGTGCTGGAAGAAGCAAAGACCACCAGCACTGAAGTGATGGACATCTGCCCACAACTCCACTGGACCGGCCACGTTGTCCAAATGCCCGACCACCGTCTCCAAACGCAGTTGCTCTACTCCAAACTCAAAAATGGAAAACGGAATGTTGGTGGACAGGAAAAGAGATTTAAAGATGGGCTCAAAGCCAACCTTAAAAACTCTGGCATAGACACTGAGAACTGGGAAGCCCTGGCCCTTGAGCTGGAGGTCAGCTGTGACCAGCAGTGCTGCAGAATTTGAGGAGGCACAAGTGGAGGGTGAAAGAGAGAAATGTGCCAGGAGGAAGGCGCGTCAAGCCAACCCCGACCGGGACCGCCTTCCACCTGGAAACCAATGCCTTCACTGTGGGAGAAGATGCGGGTCAAGAATAGGGCTCCAAAGTCACCAAGGTACCCACCACCAGGACACTGAACTTGGAAGACAATCTTACTCGGACAAGGAGGGATCGCCTAAGTAAGTACATAAGCAATCCAGGCAAGAGAGTGGGAAGGCAGACCAGGGAACCGGGATCTCTGAAGACACAGGTCCACAGTTTGGGGCCCTCCTGGACTCGGCACTGAACTGGAGGCCCGGGGAAGAAGGCACGAGTTTGCCACCTAATGGCAGCTCAGATAAAGAAGCCAGCCTTCAATTTTAGGCTCAGTGCTGCCTGCCTGGGAAATGGGATCACTTAGCTTCCCTTCCTCTGTCAGGGATGCTTTTTCCTGTAGGGTAGAATGGGGTTGCATTGGATGGCCCATGCAGTCTCTTCTAACTCTATTATTATTATTATTATTGAGGCTGGATGGCCATCTGTCAGGGATGCTTTGATTGTGCTTTTCCTGCATGGCAGAATGGGGTTGGACTGGAGGATGGCCCAGGGGGTTATCTCTGGTGTAGATAGAATCATAGAATCAAAGAGTTGGAAGAGACCTCATGGGCCATCCAGTCCAAACCCCTGCCAAGAAGCAGGAAAATTGCATTCAAAGCACCCCTGACAGATGGCCATCCAGCCTCTGTTTAAAAGCTTCCAAAGAAGGAGCCTCCACCACACTCCGGGGCAGAGAGTTCCACTGCTGAACGGCTCTCACAGTCAGGAAGTTCTTCCTCATGTTCAGATGGAATCTCCCCTCTTGTAGTTTGAAGCCATTGTTCCCGCGTCCTAGTCTCCAGGGAAGCAGAAAACAAGCTTGCTCCCTCCTCCTGTGGCTTCCTCTCACATATTTATACATGGCTATCATATCTCCTCTCAGCCTTCTCTTCTTCAGGCTAAACATGCCCAGCTCCTTAAGCCGCTCCTCATAGGGCTTGTTCTCCAGACCCTTGATCATTTTAGTCGCCCTCATCTGGACACATTCCAGCTTGTCAATATCTCTCTTGAATTGTGGTGCCCAGAATTGGACACAATATTCCAGGTGTTGGTCTAACCAAAACAGTGTCTTTTCTTTGAAGTCACAACAAGAGACCACCAGAATGGGTTGGACAGATAGTAGTCAATCTGTCGGGAGCACAAACCACCGACACACACCTCTCCAGCCATGCACCAGGAGCCGCCCGCTACAGCGCACCGGCGTTCGGCGCTCGCTTCAGCCTACTGACGCTTTTCTTCCAGCTCTAGGAGCCTATGAGCGTGGCCTACTTTGAGTTCAGCAGTGGCCAAAGAGACACTGCAGCAAAGCGGCACCGCGCATGCGCCCCTCCTCCGCCTCCTCCCTCCCTCCCCCGCCCATTGGCGCATGCGCCTCCGCCTCGTCTCCCTCTCGCGTGCTCCTTCCCGTGGCGCATGCGCGCAGGGCACCGAGAGTCGGGAGGGGCGCGCCTGCGCAGTGGGACTCTCCGGGCGTCGCGGGAGCCATGCTGACTTTGCCCCAAAGAGGCGCCTCGGCGGGGGAGGAGGACCGACCCCCCCTCAAAATTGCCTCGGCTTTGGTTTCCAGCGGGATTTCCGTCGCCGGCGCGGGATTCCTTCGTTTCCTGAGGCGGAAAAGGATCAGGCCGCGGAGGGAGGAGGAGGGGGAGGAGCCCCCCTCACAAAGTCACCATCCGGGCTTTTCCCCCCTCAGGGTCACGTGCCGGACGGGAGCCAATGGGAGCGCCGCGACGTCCATGTTGCCTCGGTTACCCGCCTTGGTCCTGCCGCGCCTGCTTTGGATTGAAACAACAACAAGATTTTAATATAGATACTTAAAATTATTATTTTTCTACAATTTTTTTTTTCAAAACTTCGACGCCTGACTCGGAAGAAGCCCAAGATGGAAGCTCTCGGCCGGGCGGCCAATGGGGTGAGCCCCTGGCGGGCACGTGACCTCCCCGGATGGTCCTGTCCGTCAAGCCTTTCTTCCCGCCTCCTCGACAGCCCGCGGGCCAATCAGGGGCCGGGACGGGCGGCGGCCTCTTAAAGGGCCAGCTGCCGTTACGTAAAGGGGGAAGTTGGCTGTCACGTGGCACCTGACCAAGGGGCCCCCTTTTTTTTTCCGAGGGGGGAGGAGGAGCGTCTCCGAAGAAGGGGGGCCCGCCCGCGCCCCCCCGCCGCCGCTCCCTGCCACCGTCTCCAGGATATGCCCCCCTTGTGTCCTAAAGCTGCAGGGACGGAGGAGGAAGACATGCCCCCCAGGAAGAAGAAGAAGGCTGGGGGTAAAGTCACACATTCTTCCTTGGCTATTTTGGGGGGGGGGGGAGAAGGGAGGGGTCTTTTGCGTCGTTTAGCATTGCTTTATGAGGTTTTTTTGAGGGGAGGGGGAGAAACATGGCGCCTCTTTCGAAATGGGGAGGGGGTGGGTGGGGGGGTTCCAGCTTTGTTGTGCCCCAAAGCAAGACCTTTGACCTCTCAGGACACAAAGGGGATTTGGGGTCAGGATGGGGCCAGCTCTTCTCTTTGTGTGTGTGTGTGCCTTGACTATGGGTTTGCAGCTTCATTGGGGGGCCATTTTGGGATGTTGTGTGTTTACTGTGCTTCTCTCCCTCCCTGTTTCCTATTTTCTCCTTCTCCAAGATGGACTCCACTGCTGTTCATTGGGAGTGCATACAGTTGGTGTGTGTGTGTGGAGAGGGAGGTTGTGCTTCACTGTGTGCTTCTCTCCCTCCCCTTTTCCCTTTGTCCTTCCTTCCCCCCCCCTTTTTTTTTCCAAGATGGAGGCCACTGCTGTGTCATTGCTGGAGGAGGAGGAGGCGCCCGGCCTGGGATTATTACAGAGGAGGAGGAGGAAGCTGGGCACAAAGGCACCCAGCCGCCTACCCTCCACCCTGGAGGGGCCTCCACTTCCTCTTTCGGCCCCCTTTATCCCCCTTTTGTGTGTTTTGGCAGCTGTCTGGGACAGCCAGCCAACTTTTCCCCCCTGTTTTGTGTTTTCCAAAATGGCTGCACCACGGTTGCGGCATGGAGCTTTCTCCCGCTTCTCCGCCTTTGTCAACAGGCAAAGCACTCTCTCCTCCTTTCATTCAGTGAGAAAGAAAGCAAGCAAGAAAGAGAAAAACCAGCCCCCCCATGCCAGGATGTGACTCACCGCAGCACCAGAGGCAGCCAGAACAATCTGGTCGCCTGTTTCCAAGGGGAAGCCATGCCTAAGAAAGGCATGGAAGGACAGAAGGAAGGGGGTTTCCTTCCCTTGCTTCACCTTGGGAGAGCCCTAATAATAATAATAATAATAATAATAATAATAATAACAACACCACTTTATTTGTTATCCCAAGGGACTCGGTGCGGCTTACATGAGGCCAAGCCCAAATACAAGAATACAAGAAGAATTGTTTTTTTCTGGGAGGCATGCCTACCACTGGCGTGTCTCCCTACCATAATAATAATAATAACAACAATAATAACAATAACAATATATTTATATACCATTCTATCTCCCGGGGGGACTCAGAGCGGTTTCTAAGTAAAATCATCAAAACATACAAAGTAAACAACCATAAGATTAACAAAACAATGTAAGCATAAAAATTGTTGCCATAATATATATATAAAAGTAATCCTGCCATTATAATAATGGTATAGTACAACATAGTAATATATAGTACTGATATTGTGCTATGATAATAATATAATGTATTGTATGGATATATATCTTGTAAGCTATTCTTGAGTCCCCTTTGGGGTGAGAAGGGCTGCATATAAATGTCGAAAATAAAAATTAATTAATTAATTAATTAATAATATATTGTATGTATATATATCTTGTAAGCCGCTCTGAGTCCCCTTTGGGGTGAGAAGGGCAGCATATACATGTTGAAAATTAATTAATTAACGTGGAGGAAGACATACACACACACACACCCCAAGTTCCTGGTTTGGATGGCCCTTGGGGTCCCTCCCAACTTAGTCCCTGTAATAAACAGACCCTGCACCCACACTCCAAAAGAATAATATAATAATGCTTTATTTACAGGCTGCCCTATCTCCCCAAGGTAGCTGTACCAGTCTTACAGAGTAGGTGCTGGGAATGCTGGCATGGGCACTGTTCTATCATTTTAAGAAAGGCATGGAAGGACAGAAGGAAGGGGGTTTCCTTCCCTTGCTTCGCCTCGAGGGGAGCCCCGAGAAGAATCACTTTTTGTGGGTGGGGGGCATGCTTAACACTAACATTAACGCAGAGAGAGAGACCCCTCTACACACACACCAAATTCGTGGCCTAGGTGGCCCTTGGGGTCCCTCCCAACTAAGCAGCAAGGACAAGATCCTGTAATAAATAGACCCTGCACCAACACCCTAAAAGAGTAATACTTTATAGGCTGCCCTATCTCCCCTGTCTTAAATAGGAGGTGGCATGGACACAGTTCTATAATTTTAAATAGGAAGGACAATATCCTCCTCGTTGGCCCCGTTTCTCCTCCCAAAAGAAGCTAGATTTTGTCTCAAACATGGCAAGGGGGTTCCTAGTTGTGGCAGCCCCGTCGGAGGGCTCCAGAATGGTTGCCCTTTGGGGTTGGGGTGCGGCCCTGCCCTCCTGCCACCCAGGAAGGGGCCTGGCCTCTTTCGGAAGGGAGGAGGAAGTGGAGGAGCAGCCGGCCGGCAGATCACAGGGACTCCAGTTTGGGGGAAAATGAGGATGAAGGGAAGGCCTGGCAGTGCCCCTTTCTCCTCCCACTTGGTTCTGCAGGAGTCCTGCTTTTTAGCTGCCCTTTGGGTCTTGTTTTATAATGATAATGATAATAATAATAATAATAATAATATAGTCCTAGACGCTTGGGAAGTGTTCGACTTGTGATTTTGTGATACGAAATCCAGCATATTGATCTCGTTTGCTGTGTTTTTGTGTCAGTAAAATAATAACAATAATATAACAGCCAGCAGAGTGACCTTGTTTCTGTGTACTAATCTTTTTTATGTTTCAAGTAATAATATAATAATAATGTGTAGGGAGGCAGGGCATTGTGTGCTGGTCAAAGGAGACAGCTTTGAAGCCGACCTCTGGTCTGAGTCTTGGGCATGTCGTGAACTTAGGGGGGCTCCACTCTCTGCGGCATTTCCTCCTGACCTTTTCCCCTTTCACCCCTGGCCTGAGTGTTGGACATATGGCGTGGACTGAGGGGGGCTCCATTCTCTGTGGCATTTCTTCCTGACCCTTTCTCCCCCATTCTCCCCCTTTTCCTTGGACCAAAGCAGTGCTGAGTCACAAGAGCACCCCGGAAGGAACCGCTGCATTGGTCCTTGGCCTGGGTTGTTGTAGGTTTTTTCGGGCTATATGGCCATGGTCTAGAGGCATTCTCTCCTTGGCCTGGCATCTCTGGGGCCGGTCATTTATGGAAGGCTTTCCTGGCTGGAATCGCTGGGCTGTCTGGCTATGTTGCAGAAGCATTCTCTCCTGACCTTTCGTCCACATGTATAACAGGCATCCTTGTTTATATCCTGCCCCTTTTTCCTGAAGGGTCCTGAGTCTGTTGTGGAAGGCTTTCAAGGCTGGATTGTTGTGAGTTTCCCAGGCTGCCTGGCTATGTTGCAGAAGCATTCTCTCCTGACCTTTTGCCCACATGTATGGCAGGCGTCCTTGTTTACATCCTGCCCCTTTTTCCTGAAGGCTCCTGAGTCTTTTGTGGAAGGCTTTCAAGGCTGGGTTGTTGTGAGTTTCCCAGGCTGCCTGGCTATGTTGCAGAAGCATTCTCTCCTGACCTTTCGTCCACATGTATGGCAGGCATCCTTGTTTATATCCTGCCCCTTTTGTGGAAGGCTTTCAAGGCTGGGTTGTTGTGAGTTTCCCAGGCTGCCTGGCTATGCTGCAGAAGCATTCTCTCCTGACCTTTTTCCTGCATCTATGGCAAACGTCCTTGTTTACATCCCGGCTCCTTTTCCCTGAAGGTCCCTGAGAGGGCCACGCTTTTGGCTCAGGGGGCATTTGGTGGCCCTCCTTCGTGGCCTGGTCTGGGCTCCATGCCCCCCCTTGGCGTGGCTGGTGTGCCAGGGCCACGTGCTGCGAGAGAGGCGGAAGCGGCGCCTCCTGGCCTGCCTTGAGCCCCTCCCTGGCGCAGGCCTTGCATGTAAACACCCTCCTAGGGACATTTTTCTTGAAGGTCCCGGAGGGGGCCACGCTTTTGGCTCAGCAGGCATTTGGTGGCCCTCCTTCGTGGCCTGGTCTGGCCTCCATGCCGGGCTTTCCTGCCAGGGGTGCTGGTGTGAAGGGGTGACGCGTGTCAGGCCTGTTTCCCCGGGTGTGTGCGTGTTTGTGGGGCGGTGGGGTGCCCGTCCTGCCGGGGTTCCCCGGCTGGGAGCGGGAAGGCGTTTTTGGCGGGAATCGGGCGCGGAGGGAGCGCTCATTGTTCGCTGCTGGCCCTGCTTTCCCTGGCCACAAAATGGCGCCCGCCCCCTCTTCCTCCTCCGCCCCCCCCGCCACAAAAACAACCAACGGCTGCCTCTCTGCTTTGGCCCCGCCCCCCGCGTGACGTGGCGTCCAATCGCGAGGCAACGAATGGCAAGGCGGGGGAAGAGGGGGGACGGTGACCGACGGAGATGGTGCCCAATCGGCATCCGGCGTTGGGCTTGGTCCCGCCTACGAGCCGGCAAAGGGGCGTGCCCGGGCGGAGCGGTGACGTCAGCGTCCGCTTTGGCCAATGGGAGCGCGCGGAGCGGCTATATAAGGGCGGACGAGGGCAGGCCGAGAGGCGCCATTTCGCTGGAGCGGAGGAAGGATTCCGGCCTGAGAGAGAGGGAGCCAGCCAGACAGAGAGTGCGCGCGCATCTGCCTGCCTGAGGGAGGGAGGAAGGAGGAGGAGGAGGTGGGCGGACTCAATCCGGAGCCGTCCTCGCGCCTCGTCGGGCCCTCCTCCCGGCTTCCGTAGCGGTTTTGTTGACCTCCCTTTTCTCAGTCAGTCAGTCAGAGAGAGGCGCCGCCGCCTCTCCGTCCCAATCCAGTGCCATCCGCACCTCGGACCCGGGCGGCGCCACTCAGGACCGGCTTCCCCTGACGCGGCGGGCTCCCGGGAAGGCGGCGAGCCCGGTATTGGCGGCGCCGGCGCTGGGCGGAGCTCCCGGGGCTTCCGGAAAGGGCCCCCCCCCTCCGGCTCGCGAAAAGGCCGCCATTTTCTGAGCGCCGATTGGGCCTCCGAGGGATGCGCCGGCCGTGAGCCGGGAGGGCCCCGCTCGCAGGCCTGGTTCTCCGCCCCGGAGCAAAGTGGGGGGGCCCAGCCGGGAGAGCGCCCCGCCCGGAGGAAGAGGCATGCTCCAGAACGTCAACCCCGCCGCCGCCAAGTACGTAACCGGGGCGCCGAGTGAGCGAGCGAGCGAGCGAGCGGGGGAAGAGGGATGGCGGAGGGGGTGCCCACTCCCAGCACTGAGAGGTTGTGTTGACATGGAGGAGCCGCGGGGCCCCCTCCCTCCCTCCCTCCCTCCGGCTCTCTCTCTCTCTCTCTCGCTTGACATCACCGTCGCCTAGCAACCGCCCCAGACGCCCGCCTTGCCTTGCTTTGCTTTGCTTTGCCTTGCTTGCCTGCCTTTGGCTTCCTCCTCCTCCTCTCCTGAGTTATAAGGCAGGCCACCCTCCCCAGCTTACAAACCGCTCACAGTTAAGAACAAGCATAGGAACCCACCCCTCGGGAAGAAGGGACGCCCACTCAGGCGGGGAAAGGGTCTCCTTCACTGAAGCCCCAGCCCCCCAATCCTTGTTTCCACAACAAACCACATTTCCCAAAATGTAGTCCTCACAGGGACAGATAATAATAGTATAAAACAATATATTGATTCTAGTTCTCACAGGGACAGATAGTAATACTATAAAATTATATTGATATTTTAATGTAATACAATATAATACTACTAATAATAATACAATATGATAATATAATATATTTACATTACATATACTATTGATAATATTGTGCTGTGGTAATAATATATTTACATATAATATTGATAATATTTTAATGTAAAACAATATAATATTAACATTGTGCTATGGTAATAATGTAATGTATTTACACATGATATTGATAATATAATGAAAAACAATATTATATTGCATTTACATATAATATTGATAATATAATATAAAATGATACAATACTAATAATATGAAATTATAGCTATATATTTTATATTACATGTAATAATAGTAATAATACCATATATAATACTACTATTGTGCTATGGTAATATATATTGTATTTACATATATTGATAATATAATGTAAAATAATATAATACTAATATTGTGTTATGGTAATATATTGTATTTACATATAATATTGATAATAAAATGATATAATACTAATAATAATACAATATTATAGTTATATATTTTATGTTACATGTAATATTACTAATAATACTACCATATAATGACATAGTGCACTATAGTAATATATAATACTAATATTGTGCTGTAGTAATAATATATTGTATTTACATATAATATTGATAATATAATGTAAAATGATATAATACTACTAATACTATGATATTATAGCTATATATTTTATATTACATGTAATATTACTAATTATACTACAATACAATGGTATAGTACAATGTAGTAATAATACTAATACATGCTATGGTAATATAATGTATTGTATTTACATATAATATTGATAATATAATATATAATGATATAATACTAATAATATGAAATTATAGCTATATATTTTATGTTACATGTAATATTACTAATAATACTACCATATAATGACATAGTGCAATATAGTAATATGTAATACTAATATTGTCCTATGGTAATAATATAATGTATTATATTTACATATAATATAGATAATATAATGTAAAATGATATAATTCTAATAATAATACAATATTTTAGTCATATATTTTATATTACATGTAATATTACTAATAATGCTACAGTATAATGGTATAGTGCAACGCAGTAATATATAATACTAATATTGTACTATGGCAATATATGTTGTATTTAGATATAATATTGATAATATAATGTAAGATGATATACTACTAATAATGTGATATAGTTATATATTTTATATTACATGTAATATGACTAATAATACTACAGTATAATGGTATAGTGCAATATAGTAATTTATAATACTAATATTGTGCTGTGGTAATATAATACATTGTATTTACATATAATTTTGGTAATATTACAATGTAAAACAATATAATACTAATATTGTGCTACGGTAATAATGTAATATTACTAATATGGTACAGTATAATGGTATAGTGCAATATAGTAATAAAGAATACTACTATTGTGCTATGGTAATATATATTGTATTTACATATATTGATAATATAATGTAAAATAATATAATACTAATATTATGTTATGGTAATATATTGTATTTACATATAATATTGATAATAAAATGATATAATACTAATAATAATACAATATTATAGTTATATATTTATATTACATGTAATAATAGTAATAATACTACAGTGTAATGATATAGTGCAATATAGTAATTTATAATACTAATATTGTGCTGTCATAATAATATAATATATTGTAGTTACATATAATATTGATAATATGTAAAATGATGTAATATTACTAATAATGGTACAGTATAATGGTATAGTGCGATATAGTAATATATAATACTAATATTGTGCTACAGCAATTTAATATATTTACATATAATATAATGTAAAACAATATGATACTAATATTGTGCTATGGTTGTAATGTAATGTATTTACATGTAATATTGAAAATACAATGTAAAATGATATACTAATAATAATATGATATAGTTATATATATATATTTTATTACATGTAATATTACTAATAATACTACAGTATAATGGTATACTACAATATAGTAATACATAATAATATTGTGCTATGGTAATATATATTGTATTTACATATAATATTGATAATATTTTAAGGCAATACAATATAATACTAATATTGTGCTATGGTAATAATATAATATATTGTATTTGCATATAATATTGATAATATTTTAATACAATATAATACTACTAATAATACAATATGATAATTATATATTTTATATTACGTGTAATATTACTAATAATACTACAGTATAATGGTATAGTGCAATATAGTGCTGTCATAATAATACAATATATTGTATTTACATATAGTATTGATAATATAATGTAAAATGATGTAATACTACTACTAATAATATTATAGTTATATATTTTACATTACATGTAATATTACTAATAATGGTAAGTATAATGGTATAGTGCAATATAGTAATTTAAAATACTAATATAGTGCTACGGTAATATATATTGTATTTACATATATTAATAATATTTTAAGGTAATACAATATAATACTAATATTGTGCTATGGTAATATATTGTATTTACATATAATGTTGATAATATAATGTGAAATGATATATTACTAATAATGAACAGTATAATGGTATAGTACAACGTAGTAATATATAATACTAATATTGTGCTATGGTATATATTGTATTGGCATAAAATATTGATAATATATTGAAAAATGATATAATACTACTAATACTATGATATTATAGTTATATTTTTATATTGCATGTAATATTACTGATAATGCTACAGTATAATGGTATAGTGCAATATAGTAATTTAAAATACTAATATTGTGCTGTGGTAATAATATAATGTATTTACATATAATATTGATAATAAAATGCAAAATGATATAATAGTAATAATATGATATTATAGTTATATATTTAATATTACATGTAATGTAATATTGCTAATAATGCTACATTATGGTGTAGTGCAATATAGTAATTTAAAATACTAATATTCTGCTGTGGTAATAATATATTGTATTTACATATAATATTGATAATGTAAAATGATATAATACTAATAATATGATATTATAAATATGTATTCCATATTACTAATATTACACTATAATGGTATACTACAACATAGTAAGATATAATACTAATATTGTGCTATGGTTATAATATATTGTATTTACATGTTATTTGGAAGGACATAATTATAATATAATATATTGCATATGCATAGAATATTGATAATATTATAATGTAAAACAATATAATACTAACGTTATGCTATAGTAATAATATAATGTAATGTATTTACATATTACTTGTAAGCCACTCTTGAGTCCCCTTCAGGGTGAGAGGGGCGCCATAAATAAATAAACAAATCTTTATTTACACCCTGCCCCATCTTCCCATAGAGCCATGGTCCATATATAACCAAACAAACAAGTACAATAAATGATATAACCAAACATAATCACACATTAGTTAATAAAGCAAGATAACATAATAATAATAACCCTTGGTTTGTCTCACGGCAGATTCCAATGTAACAACAGCAAACATTCCATGCCTTTGTAAAACAAACATGAAAATAATCTCAAAATCTAATCTCAAATTAAAGCCTAACAGCCATAAATTAAACTACAGGTAGTCAAACAAAATTATATAATATAAACAAGCATCCACATTAATTTACAATAGCCAACTAAAGTTCACAAAGATGGGTTGGTTGTGTACTTGAATGATATAAACATAGTTTCGTACACAATAGACAGAAAGGGAGGGGAAATCTGAACAGAGGTGCAGACAGTAAAACAAACCCTGCAGGGCTGTTGACTCTTTCCTTTGCTATCCAAACACTAAAAAGATCTCCCTGTTCCAACTTACAAACATATTCAGTTTAAGAACAGACCTGCAGAACCTCTCTTGCTTGTAACTTGGGGACTGCCTGTAGTAGCTCACTCTGACACCACTAACTAGCCAATGTTAGCAGGTACTACATGCAGTCCCCAAGTGGTTGTCCTTGCTGCTCAGGAGAGCACACCTGCCCTGCCTCGCCCCCTTGGAGCCCAGCAGTGGGATGTGGCAGCTCAGAAGGCCAATGCCATTCCAGGTTGCATCCATAGCAGTGCCCAGGTTCTGGTTGTTTTGGACTTCAGCTCCCAGAAGCCTCCACTACTTTGCCCAATGATTCTGGGAGGTGAAGTTCAAAACACCTGGKACTCTCCAGGATCGAGAAAGGCAGGGTAGAATTGTAGTAATAAATTGAATCCAAGGGAGTTATGCCCCCCCCCCCACCCTTTCTGTGTCCAGTTGTGGACCTGTTTGGGTGGGTGGGTGGGTGGGGTGAGAGCCATGTTTAGGTAACAGGGTGCCCCAAAATTCACCACACAAAAGGATAGTGGGGAATTATAACTAAACTTACTTTCACTTTTTAAAACGCTGTGTGTTGGCCACCTTTTTCCAAACTTCCCAACAACACCTGTTGTTTGGGAATTTCACATCAAATGTTTCTAATCTTTCCATGTAAGCCGCAGGTTTTACAATCAGGGGTCCTTGCAGGCCACAACATGATCATATACTATGGCTGTGTTATTTTTCCTTATGCATGGAAATTTTGGGGACGCCCTGTATTTGGAAGGAGGGCAGGCTTGTTTTCTGCTGCTGTGGATTCAAATTGCAGGAAAATAGTTAGGTTCTAAATTATGAGAAGAACACCCTGACCATAAGAAAGAAGAATATGCTGCTGCCTCAATGTCTGTCAAGGTTTTAAAGCAGAGGCTGGGTGGCCATCTGTCATGAGGGCTTGGATTGTATCTCCCTGCCTGGCCAAAGGAGGTTGGACTGGAAGGATCGTAAGGATCCCTTCAAGCCCTAGGATTCCATAGTTTTATTCTACCTGTTGTCCCTCCCACTGGTGGAGATACGTCGGGAGGGCCGGGGATGGTGGGCACAAGGGCCGTTCCAATCCCTGGCAAAGTCAGCGTTGGTGCTTCTTGTCCTGGTGGAGAAGCCCCTGTCGTCCCTCCTGGTGTCTTTTGGGCTTCCTGGGAATGCCTCCTTGTGAAAGGCCTGCTGTGGGAGGAGGATGTGCTCAGGGTTCTCTTGCCTTGGCGCCCACTCTCCTTCAGTTGTGGGATGGATTTGTGGCTTTCTTCATTCACCTCCCAACCACGTAGGCCCTCTCTGGGCCTTTTCTAGGCCTTCCAGTGCAACTGTATGGTATTATTTCAATAGAGTTTGCTTTTTGTGGCTTCCTTTCTTGACCTCTGAGGTGCAGACCCCGGTTGTTTCCGCATTGGCTCCCCTGACACATTTTCAGTGACACTCGGAAGGCAGCATGGCTTGGGTATCCCTGTGTGGCCTTGAGGATATGTGTAGTCAAGGCATTTCCAGTCTTTATTTCTAGAATGTGGGTCTGGAGAGTGGCTCGCTATGGGGTAAAGCAGTGGTTCTCAATCTGTGGGTCCCCAGGTGTTTTTGGCCTACAACTCCCAGAAATTGCAGTCACTTTACCAGCTGTTAGGATTTCTGGGAGTTGAAGGCGATAACATCTGGGGACCCACAGYTTGAGAACCAGTGGGGTAAAAGACAGGTGATGTGGCTTCTCTCCCCCCCCCCCCGCCCCCACACATACCACCCTGTCCCCTAGGGAGGTGGGTGGTGCTTGAGTATTGCTGTGTCWTTTGTGTCCTTAGGGCTGCTGCTGTTGCGTTGAATTGTGCAATGTCTCCCCATTCCCATTTGAAGCTGCCTTGCTGCTGGGAGGGTTGATCAGCTTATAATTTCCTTGTGCATAGCTGCATTGGTTGGGTCTCCGCCAGCCCTTCCTTTTCCTATGGGCAAAGCTGTCAGGTTGGTTTGGCATCCTCTTTTCCCCTCTCTGTTAGCTCCACTCCTCTCCCAAGGACCCCCCCCCCCTCCAACAGCCAGGTTCTGAAGGTGGGCAGGGAAGGGGGTTGTGTGTAGGCTTCCTGTGAAGTGGCCCGGCAGCAGAGCAGTAACCGGCAGCAYTGTGATGTGACTGGGAGGTTGCAGAAGTTCTCAGGTCAAGGGGAGCWTTCACTGGGGGCTGCAGGAGTTCCTTGCAACTCATACCTTCCTTTGCTGGACTGCGCGCAGATGTTGTGCTTTCTTTAGCCGGCTGTATGGCAACCACTTTCTCTGTGTCAGAAGCTGTTGCAGCCGATTGAATTGGTCACCTGGGGCTTTGAGGCTAGTGTCTATTATCCTTGTCTTGCAGGACCCTGGGGGAGGGCAATGCCACCTTGGTGGGCCTGGCAGTTGAGTCTGCGCCTCCGGGGAAGCGGATCCGCAAGCCGTCGCTGCTCTACGAGGGTTTTGAGGGCCCACCGAATATGGCTGCTTCGGCACCGTCCCTCCCACTCAGCCCGGCCATCCCGACCCCCCCAGAGGTGGCCAACCCCAAGAAGCCTGGCCGGGTCACCAACCAGTTGCAGTACCTCCACAAGGTGGTCATGAAGGCTCTGTGGAAGCACCAGTTCGCTTGGCCCTTCCGCCAGCCCGTGGACGCCATCAAGCTGGGCCTGCCGGTAATGGGTCTCTTTTGCCTTTTGGAGGGATGGTGGGGGGGGGGGGGGGGGGGGGGGGGGGGGTGTACACATGGAATGTGCACATGCAGCATGTCTGGGCTGTACGTTGAGGTACTTTTTGAGGGTTGGGGGAGGCTCCTGTGCTCCTTGGGGTGGAAGAGGCCTTCCGCTCCTGTTCCTTGGGGGATCCTTGGCTCCTCTGTCTGAGTCCTGGGGAGCAGCAGACAGTGCTGTGGTTGTCCTGGGCCTGCCTCCAAGCCCTATTGGCTTTGGCTCCCCTTCACCTGTCCCCCACCCGCAAAAGCATTCCTTCCTTCCTTCCTGCCTTTGGTCCTCCCTGATGCCCCCTACAAAGGTATGGATGAGACGATGCAGCCGCTTGAGCACTATCATGCCGCCGCCCCCTTGATCTAATCTCTTGTCCCCTGAATGCGTTTTGCAGATTCCCATCCATGACTTTGTAGAAGACATCAAGTGGCCCCCAAATTAAAGGCCAGCGCCTGTGGCACCTAAGGAGTTAAAGCCCAGAGGTAACATTGAGCAAATACACGGTCCAGTCAGGTCTCTCTTTGCCCGGCTCCCGGAGGGTGCCAAGCAGGGCAGATAAGGCTTTTCAGTGCAGTCCTCCTCTGGGCAGCTCCTCCTTTGGGGCCTAGGCCCTGAGCCTCCCCCAGGAAGGAGCAACGGGACCAAGCAAGCAGAAGGGAACCCTCTCTGAGCACGTCCTCTGGGGTAATTGATTGTGGGATGCAAAGAAGGCTTTTGGGGCACAGTATGCATCCCTACACCCCCCCCCCCCAAATATTGTGGCCTTGGCCTAATAGAGCTCCAGGCATTGGACCAGCTTGTGACCCTGGCTGTGTCTCTATTGAGGAAGGTGGCCGTGGGGGCAGCTGGCTGTCCATCCAACTCATGGCCCCCTTCCCTTCTCCCCCAGGATTACCACAAGATCATCAAGCAGCCGATGGACATGGGCACCATCAAGCGGCGCCTGGAGAACAACTACTACTGGAGCTCAGCTGAGTGCATGCAGGACTTCAACACCATGTTCACCAATTGTTACATCTACAACAAGGTGAGGAGCCCCTTGCCTTGGCAGAAGCAATTTATGGGGGTGGGGGTGGCAGAACCCTACTTCCTGAATATACAAGTTCATGTGGAGGGTGCGAGGAGGAGAGGCGGCTGGGTCCCTGGGGAGAGTGGGAGGAAGGCTGGAGGAGCAGGGAAGAACGGTGCTGAATAGAGCATAGTGGAATCAAGGTCTTGGAAGGGGACCCCAGGGCCATGTAGTCCACCCCCTGCCACAAAGAGAAAGCTCTGCTGAAAGACACCCATCCATTCTGTTAGTGGTTAGAGTCAAGCAAGTCTTCCCACTAGTTAGATTGAACTGGTGCTTGGGTGTTACAGGCAGTGCCCAAGTTACAAACAAGATAGGTTCTTTCAGTTGGTTCTTAAGGGGAGATCCAATAGTTAAATGAGGTCTTGGAATTTAAAACACAACTGGAGGCCCCTTTCTTTCAGCAGTCCTACCCAGTCCATTTTCAGTCATGAGTTCTGATTTGCATTCTGTTACCACTAGATGTCAATTCTGTAGCTATGAAATTTAGCAATTTGTTGTTTTTTGGTGTTTGTTTGTTTTTTAATTTGTTGCATCTCTCCTCAAGCAGTCAGGAGAGGCTAATTATACTGTTAATATTAATATAGCTTCCAGGGGGAATTTCCCTTCTTAGGGGCAGATTTTCCTCACTTCCTGTTGTCTCAGCCCTGTTATTAACTAGGAGCTGTTTGTAGGTGTTTGTAACTCGGGGATTGCCTTATATGCTTTAACATTGACTTAGCCCCTCTCTCCCCCACGCCTCCATTCCCTTCCGTCCCAGTTAAATTAGCCTGCCTTTTGCTGGCCGTGTTTCTTTGGAGGAGCCCTTCCTCTAAGGCTGAGGAAGAAGGGTGATGTCCCTGAGGCCCCTGGGGTGTTTCCAGGGCTGCGTGGGGATTGAGCCCTGGTCTCCCTGAATCCTTGTCTGGCGCTCCATCGCCATGTGGCACTGGCATCTTCCTCGGCATTATTGTGTGGTGGCTACTGCTTTGCCTTCTTTCTGCCCTCCTGTTGCCCCAGAGGCCTCCTCTGATGCCCTTTCCTTTCTTGCAGCCCACAGATGACATTGTGCTGATGGCCCAAACCTTGGAGAAGATCTTCCTGCAGAAGGTGGCTCAGATGCCTCAGGAGGAGCAGGAAGTGGTGGTGACTGTGGCCAAGAACAGCCACAAGAAGGGGGCCTCCCGGGCGGCAGGTAATGGCCGCAGGGCTGGAAGTGGGGAGCAAGGAGGTGGATGGCCTGGGCTCCCCCCACTGAGCAGGGCTGCCTCTGTTTCCCCAGCGCTCCTAGCAGCCACCAACGCCCAGCAAGTCCCGGCCGTCTCTTCGGTGTCCCAGACGCAGCTCCTCCCGGCCACCCCTGTTGCCAGCGCCGCAGACATCCCCACCACAGTCATCAACATCCCACACCCGTCGGTCATCTCCGCACTGAAACCCCTCCACACTGCTGCTGCTTCCTCCCAGCCCCTGCTGTCCGTCCCTGCCCCCACGCAGCCCCTGGCCAAAGTAAGTGGCTTTGGAATCTTAAGAGTTGGGAGCGTAGGGTCCCAGCAGGGAGGAACCTCTTTACGGAGAAGTCCAGGTATTCCTGAAGGCCCAGAACTAGGAGGGAGACTTCAGTTGCAGCACCAGGCGCTTGAGCCTGAGTGTCTCTGCTTTGGAAGAAAAGTAATCATGGATTCATAGTTAGTGGAAGAGACCACAAGAGACATCCAATCCAACCCCATTCTACCACGCTTTGTTTTGGGCTTTCAAGCCATTTTTGACTTCTGGAGAACTTAAAGCTGGCATGGGTAAACTTTGACCCTCCAGGTGTTTTGGACTTCAACTCCCACAATTCCCAACAATTGTTGGGAATGGTAAGAGTTGAAATCCAAAACACACCTTCCCAAAAGAAATTAAAACAATTCTCCCCCTCCCTTTCTTCTTTCAAGTACCAATAAAAAAACTTTATTGTTTAGACAAGCCTTTAGTGAAGGATGCTGAGCTGGAGTGATAAGAAACGCCATAATGTTGTGGACTGGAACAAATTGCAATATAATCTGACATGATACCACAAGAATGTGAATGCATATTGTTGGTTTATGATGTTTTATACTTCTTATCTATGTATATGGACATGGTTTTAATATGTTGTAAGCCGCTTTGGGTCCTGTGAGGGAGAAAAGCGGGATATAAATAAGATGTATTCTTACGATAAATATTATAAAACACCGGGAGGGAAGGCCGAAGTTTGCCCCTGCCTGTCTCTAAGGGAGTTGATGGTGGGGATTTTCTTGGTAAGGTTTGATGGTTTGAGAGGGTTTGCTCCTGCCTTCCTCTAAGGGCGTGTGCCTTACTCTGAGTCGGCCAGTATGTCGCAGTGGGGATTCAAGCCTGACCTACCAATGTCATAGTCTTCACCGTGCCCGGATCGATGTAAAAGGCAAAAGCTTTCTAGCTCTGAAATAGGGGATGGGTGCCCACCCTGTCCATTGGGCCTCCTTTGAGCCTCCTGCTGTTCCTCCTGCAGAAGAAGGGCGTGAAGCGGAAAGCGGACACCACCACCCCGACCCCGACGGCCATCATTGCCACCAGCGGCGGAGGAGGGGGCATCAGCGGAGGAGGAGGAGGGGGCGTTGGTGTTGGCATTGGCGTTGGAGAGTCCTCCCCACTGGGTGCGGGGGCCCCTTCCCCACTGGCGGAGGGGGGCAAGGCGGCCAAGATCCCAGCGCGGCGGGAGAGCGGGCGCCCCATCAAGCCCCCCCGCAAGGACCTGCCGGACTCCCAGCAGCACCAGACCTCCAAGCGGGGCAAGCTCTCGGAGCAGCTCAAGTACTGCAACGGCATCCTCAAGGAGCTGGTCTCCAAGAAGCACGCCGCCTACGCCTGGCCTTTCTACAAGCCGGTGGACGCCTCCGCCCTGGGCCTCCACGACTACCATGAGATCATCAAGCACCCCATGGACCTCAGCACCATCAAGGTAGGCAGGCAGGCTTTGCTTGGCCTTGCAAGGCTCACACTTCTGTCCCGGCATTTGTGCATTTTGTGTTTGTGCTCAGTTGAAGCATGGCTGGTGGTTTGTGCACCTGGAAGGGAGGGGATTCCTCTTCCAGAGCATATCTTGGGGAGTAGATTCTAGAATCCTAGAGTTGGAAGGGACCCCAAAGGCCATCCAGTCCAACCTCTTCTTTCAGGCTGGTGCACACATTGAATCCTAGAGTTGGAAGAGACCTTGTGGGCCATTTAGTCCAACCCCATTCTGCCTTTAAAGCACCCCCGATAGATGGCCACCCAGCCTCTGCTTCAAAGCCTCCAAAGAAGGAGCCTCCACCACACTTGGATGGAGAAAAAGAGAGTTCCCATGCTGAACAGCTCTCTCTCTCTCTCTCCCAGTCAGGAAGTTCTTCCTTATGTTCAGGTAGAATCCCCTTTCCCCCCCCTGTAGTTTGAATTCATTGCTCTTTGATATGATTAAAGCACCCCCAACAGATGCACATCTAGCCTCAATTCAGAAACCTCCAGAGAAGGTGATGCCAATGAACTCCCAGACAGCAGCAGCAGCCCATTCCTTTCCCAAACAGGTCTTATGGTTGGGAAGTTCTTCCCAATGCCGAGTCGGAATATCTTCTCCTGCCATTTAAACCCATTGCATCCCAGTCTGTACAGTGGCAGACGATAAGCTTACCCTCCCTCACTGTCTGTCCTCCCTCTGTTCAAGGGTTCATCCATAGAATCATAGAATTGGAAGAGACCTCATGGGCCATCCAGTCCAACCCCCTGCCAAGAAGCAGGAATATTGCATTCAAAGCACCCCTGACAGATGGCCACCCAGCTCATGGTTCTCTCTTCTCCAAGCTGAACAGTCCCAGCTCTTTAAGCCACTCCTCAGAGGGATTCAGGGTTTCCAGAACTTTGACCATTTTGGTGGTCCTTCTCTGAAAAAGTTCCCATTGAAAGTCCGTATCCATATTTTGAGTTTTGTTGCCCAGAACTGGACAGTGGGATTATGGCTTCCTTTGATCTAGATCAGGCCTGGGCCCACTTCACCCTCCCTCCTGGTGTTTTGGACTCCAACTCCCACAATTCCTAATATTATTATTTATTATTTATTTATTTACTTTGCTTATATACCGCTGTATCTCAAGCCCGAAGGCGACTCACAGCGGTTCACAAACAGTAAAAACAGTAGAAACAGCAGTGGTTCCATACAACATATAACAATTGACTTAACACATTATCCATAAATTACCAATAAGCAATTACAATGCACAATTATTACGAAAAACAACCGTACCCAATCTTCTCATCATCCAAGCGTAGTCCAGGTTCGTCGTCCATTGTTCCATTCCTATGTTCCATTACCAGATTGCACTAAATTACTCAAACGCCTGCACAAACATCCAGGTCTTCACCTTTTTGCGGAATAACATTAGAGATGGTGCTAGTCTAATGTCCGTAGGAAGGGCGTTCCACAGCCGAGGAGCCACCACCGAGAAGGCCCTATCTCTCGTCCCGCCAGCCGAGCTTGAGAAGCAGGCGGGATCGAGAGCAGGGTCTCCCCGGAAGATCTCAAACTCCTGGTGGGTTCATAGGCAGAGATGCGGTCGGATAGGTAGCTTGGGCCGGAACCGTTTAGGGCTTTAAAGGCCAACGCCAGCACTTTGAATTCAGCCCGGTAGCAGATCGGTAGCCAGTGGAGTTGGCGCAACAGGGGGGTTGTATGCTCCCTGCGCTCCGCTCCTGTTAAAATCATGGCTGCCGAGCGTTGGACTAGTTGGAGCTTTCGAGCTGTCTTCAAAGGCAACCCCACGTAGAGAGCGTTGCAGTAGTCTAAACGGGATGTAACCAGAGCGTGGACTACCGTGGCCAAGTCAGACTTCCCAAGGTACGGGCGCAGCTGGCGCACAAGCTTTAGCTGTGCAAATGCTCCCCTGGTCACCGCCGAAACCTGGGGTTCCAGGCTCAGCGATGAGTCCAGGGTCACACCCAAGCTGCGAACCTGCGTCTTCAGGGGAATTGTGGGAGTTGAAGTCCAAAACACCTGGAGGGCCCAAGTTTGCCCATGCCTGATCCTGGAGTCCCTCTGATGCAGTCCAAAATTGTATTGGCCATTTTTGCTGCTGCATATGATTCTGGATTGCATCCCTAGGAGTTTAGTAATCCTGGTTGATGAGTGGGTGTGCTGTGTGTGTGGCTGCCAGGCTTGCTGAGGAAAGCTTTATTGGCTGAATTTTTAAAAGGCATTAATTGGGCCCTTCCCCTGAAGCCCTCTGCCAAAGTTTTTGAAGGAAGCACGAGGGGGCGCTGTGCTGTTTGAAGTGAACTGTTTTTAACTTTTTAATGGGATCGTGTTGTTTTCATTTGGTCACCAAGTGTTTCAATAATCTGTCAGAGTTTCTCAAACTGTGCTCCTCCAGATGTTTTGGACTTCCCCACAATTCCTAGCAACTGGTTAGCTGGCTGGGATTTATGGGAGCTGAAGTTGCAAAACACCAGAAGAGCACAGTTTGAGAAACACTATAATGTTTATTTATTTACAATATTTATATACTGTATATATAGGGGTGAGAAAAGCGGTATATAAATACTGTAGAGTTAATTATACAGTATATAAATACTGTAGAGTTAATTCTATTTCATTGGTCATTTGTGTGTGTTAGAATTCATATTGTTTTACATGGTGCAATGCTTTGAATTCCCAGTTTTGGAAAAAATTGGATACCAATAAATACTACAGTTACATCAGTAGCTGAATGGGACCCCAATGACTGTTTTGCACAATGGCAGCACTCCTGAGCTGCTCCTCCAATCTCTGTTTAAAGATCTTGGAAATAGGAGAGCCTGGGTTGCTGTGCTTTTTCTGGGCTGTCTGGCCGTGTTCCAGAAGCATTCTCTCCTGACGTTTTGCCCACATCTATGGCTGGCATCCTCAGAGATTGTGAGGTCTCTTGGAAACTAGACAAGTGGGGTTTATACATCTCAGGAAAGTCAGGCAGGGTGGGGAAAAGTGTGTTGGAGGCAAGTGTAAATGTTGCAATTGATCACCTTGATTAGCATTTAATGGCCTTCTAATCAAGATGATCAACTGCAGCATTCACACTTGCCTCAAGCAGGCAAGAGTTCTTTCTTCCACCCTGGACATCATTCCACCAATATATAAACCCCATTTGCCTAGTTTCCAACAGACCTCACAATCTCTGAGGATGCCTGCCAGAGATGCTGACGAAATGCCAGGAGACAATGCTTCTGGAACATGGCCAGACAGCCCAGAAAACTCACAGCAACCCATTGATGAAAGCCTTCGATAACACGTAGGAGAGTATGTTAGACTCAGAGGCTGCCCAGTCCAGAGTTTTTTTCCCTTGTGTTGGAAAGAATCTCTGTTGTGATCCCATTGGTTTGTGGAATTGCCGTAGCCAAGGTTTTTTTTAAAATTACATGAATCACTTCAGAATGAATTCTGTTTATTCTACCATGATGGGAAAGTACCCCAAGGGCCATCTAGTCCATCCCCTTTCCGCCAAGCAGGAACACACAACCAGTGTCTCAACAGATGGTCATCTAGCCTCTTCTTATAGGCCTCTAAAGAGGGCAGAGCTGTTTGGGTAGATGATGATGATAATAATAATAATAATAATAATAATAATAATAAAACAACTTTATTTATACCCCGCCACCATCTCCCCAAGGGGCTCAGAGTGGTTTACATGAGACCAAGACCAAGAGTACATCAATAAACAAAAGCAATAAACAAAAAAACGATAAATACAATACAATTAAAATAAATCCCATATAAACAATAACCAATAAACAATAACACACAAAGATTAAAACCTATGGCCAGGCCAAATGTAAAAGTTTAAAATTAAAAATTAAAAAACAAACTCTGGGCATGAACACGTAGGATATAACTGGTATAGGGTTTTCCAAGAGAGATGAGGGAACGCAGATTCCTTTCCCTTGCCATCTGAATCCCTTGGTTACTGCCCTCCCAATCAGCTCTGGAGCCACAGAAAACAAGCGCTTTCCATCTTCCTCACAATAGCATTCCTTCAAAGGCAGCTGCATCCCTTCACGTTGCATGCGGCCTCATATGGGCCAGGCTTGGAAGTCTGGGTTGGGTTCTCCTATTCCCCTTATTGAGCAGGTCTGACCCTCAGAAGTTCTTAGTGTTGACACAGCATCTCTTTCCCTGAGCCCAACTCCATGACTCCAGTGGGTCCATTCTCTGGAACAGGAGAAACAAGCCTTTCTTGTGCCTCCTCAATGGGGCATCCTTTCAGATAATTAAGCACGGCTCTCCTCACAGGGATTCCTGGATTCCATGCCTTTGATTTGTTGCTCACCCTCCTCTCAAATATGATCTGGCTGATCAATGTCCTTCTGGATATTATAATATATATATTTTCCATCTCTGGAGGGATTTGAGAAACTACAAGTCGCTTCTGGTGTGAGAGAATTGGCTGTCTGCAAGGATATTGCCCAGGTGGCGTTGCCCGGATGTTTGATTTTTTTAAATTTCATTTGAAACATTTCTATTCTGCCCTTCTCATCCTGACTCGGGGCAGAGCACAACATATATACAGCAAACATCCAGTGCCAGGACTTAAAATCATAAATTTATGCAAACATTACAATCACTTAGATCCACTTTAAAATTATTTGTTTAAAAGCCACCTCAGAACACCATTCTCTCATTGCACTTTCCCAAAGTATCGATCTGATCTTGGAGTTCTTTTAAATCTCAGCTCAAAGCAAACATATGACTTGACCTCAAAATTGCCACTGGCCTATTGAGACAAAAGAGAAAGCAAAAACTGCCTAAATAGGGGCTTATAAGCAAGGCTGACCTCTAATATGTTGGGAAAGGTTTAAGTAGCACCTTTTTCTTGCTTCCACCTAAAAAAACCTCGTTTCAAATTTAATATATAGATATAAAGGTGGTCTCAAAGGTGAAACAGAATTTAAAACAACAAGGACATAAATCCTATAGCCCCCATGAGAATGCCTGGAGGTCATAATGCAAGCTTTCCCTCGGCAAGCTTTCCCTTCACTCTCCCCCACCCCCAATGGGGAGCTGGAGCTGACAGGAAGCTCAACCTGTTCCCCTTGATTTGAACTGCTGACCTGTTGGTCTTCAGTCCTGCTGGCACAAGGGTTTAACCCATTGTGCCGCCGGGAGCTCCTAGTATATAACTATATACTTTCCCGTCGTGGTCAGCTGTGAATTGCACATATGGTTTATTCCTGCGCTTGCGCAGGCGGCTTCGGAAATTTTCGAGACTAAATCTGACAGTTGAGTCCTTGCGTGTTTGTGAGCTCGGTTCCTGAGCCTCCGGTCTTTCCCCCCTCAGCGCAAGATGGAGAACCGGGATTACCGCGACGCACAGGAGTTTGCCTCTGACGTCAGGCTGATGTTCTCCAACTGCTACAAGTACAACCCGCCAGACCATGACGTGGTGGCCATGGCTCGCAAGCTGCAGGTGGGCAGAGGAGGAAGGGGGCCCCAATGTGGGCGGAGGAGCACCACCTCCCTCTCTCCCTCCCTCCTTTGTGGCCCCACAGCATCACTGACCCTGGGGTCCCTCTTTCCTTCCTGCAGGACGTCTTTGAGTTCAGCTATGCCAAGATGCCCGACGAGCCTATCGAGCGCAGCCCTCCCTCGGGGTCCCTCCCACAGCCGGGGCTCCTGATGAAGTCCTCCTCGGATGACTCCTCCAGTGAGGAGGAGGATGAGGATGGGGAAGATGAAGACGAGGAGGAGGATGACGACGACGACGACGATGAAAGCAGCAGCGAGACCTCCTCCGACAGCGACGAGAGTTCAGACTCGGAGGAGGAGCGGGCCAACCGCCTGGCAGAGCTCCAGGAGCAGGTGTGGAGGGGACGCTTGGCTTGGGGAAGGGGTTAGGAGAAGCCCCTCCTCACAAAATGAATTTCCTCAGGGAGAAATGGACAGTATGGCTCTTAGGGAAGAAAAATGCAATGTGCAGAGATAGGGAGGGTGGGGCCTGGCTTGAAAGCAGCCCATGTGAAAGGGATCTAGGACTCTGAGGGGACCCCAAACTGAGGATGAGCCAAGAGGGCTAGCTGGGCCAAAGTGCATCTAGGCTCCATCTATAGGAGTCTTATCCCTAGGGATGGAATAAATCCCGCTCTCTTCTGCTTGGGTGAGACTTCCTCACCTGGAATAACAGTGTGGAAACCACAAATCCCTCTGAGGAGTGGCTTAGGGAGCAAGGGATGTTTAGTTTGGAAGGAAGGGTGAGAGGGGAGGACATGAGGGCCATGTTTGAGGATCTGAGGCTGTCCCATTGGGAAGAAGGGGAATCTGCTCTGGAGATTGGAATCCAATGGAGCATTGCGTTCCAAGCCCAGGAAGAGATTCCACCTGCGTGTTAGGTGGTGAGAGCTGTCCAATTGTGGGATAGGCTTCCTTGTTGGCGTCTGGAGGGGTGTCTTTCTTCTTGGGGCTGGGCTGGGTGGCCTTTGAGGGTCCCTCCCAAGCCTGTGGCCTTCTGCTTTCAGCTGCGGGCGGTGCACGAGCAGCTGGCGGCGCTCTCCCAGGGCCCGGTCTCGAAGCCCAAGAAGCGGCGGGACAAGAGGGACCGCAAGAAGAAGAAGAAGTCCTCCTCCTCTTTGGAGAAGCAGCGCAAGGGCAAAGCCGGGGAGGGGGAGCCCCGGTCCCTCCCGCCCAAGAAGTCCAAGAAGGCCTCTGGAGGAGGGGGAGGCGGCGGCGGCAGCAAGTGAGTGTGTGAGGGAGAGAAGAAGGGTCTTGCGTGGGTGGCTTGGCCAGGAGAGGAGTCTTTCCCTCCTTTTGCAAAGGAGCCATCTTGCCTGCCCCTCGCTCAACCGTGGCCTTGGCCCCTCCTCTTCCTTCCCCAGGAACACCAAGAAGGCGGGGGGCTCCAAGGGCACCCTGGCCCCGGCCCCAGTCCCTCCGCCCCCGCCCCCGATGATGATGCCCCTCTACGACTCGGAGGAGGAGGAGGAGAGCCGGCCCATGAGCTACGACGAGAAGCGCCAGCTGAGCCTGGACATCAACAAGCTGCCGGGGGAGAAGCTGGGGCGCGTGGTGCACATCATCCAGTCCCGGGAGCCCTCCCTGCGCGACTCCAACCCCGAGGAGATCGAGATCGACTTTGAGACCCTCAAGCCCTCCACCCTGCGGGAGCTGGAGCGCTACGTCCTCTCCTGCCTGCGCAAGAAGCCCCGCAAGCCCTACAGCAGCGAGGGTGAGCCGGGCACGGAGGGAAGGCAGCCAGGGAGGGGCGGAGGGCAGGACCCCAAGGGGAGCCATTGGCCTGCTCCTCCTCCACCCATGAGCTTCGAGAGAGGAAATACGCAGGGTGGCACTTTGGTAGGGCCTGCCTTTTCCTGTTGCCTCTCAGAGGAAGGAAGACATGAATACAAGGAAGCTGCCTCCCTTTGGTAGCTCTCATGTTCCTGGGTGTCCTGAGACCCCGGGGGGGGGGGGGGTCCCTCCTGAAACAGAAGTCAGACTTTTGAGAAGGAGGGGGAAGTCACGGGATCATGTAGACAGGAAGCAAAACCCCTTGAGTTACATAGGTCTAAGAAAGAGAGGCCCATAGGACCTCCTCTGTCCCCAAATTGGGCTCTCGAGACAAGTGTCAATGCTCCTTCACCTCCAGCATGGGAAGCCTGACTCCCGGTTCCTTCCGGATCAGGCTTTTACGGGGAGGCCAAGGGTTGCCCAGCCCTGAAGAGTCCCAATTGCCTCCCAGCCTTGCATGATCTGCTTTGAACTGGGTGATATGGCATGGTGGACTCCCTTAACCCGGTTCAAAGCAGGTATTGCGGAGTTTTCTGCCTGGATCTTCTGGGTGAGAGGGCTGTGTGGAAAAACACCTAGAAATAAGCTCAAAGACTAAATGACAAACCTCTCTCCTAGCTGATAGTTTGTGTCTCATCAGTCTTCTACGTTTCAATGACAACTTTGATCCTCCAGGTGTTTTGGACTTCAACTCCCACAATTCCTAACAGCCAATAGCTGTTAGGAATTGTGGGAGTTGAAGTCTAAAACACCTGGAGGGCCAAGTTTGCCTATGCCCGGTGTAGAATGACACACTTACTTTTGAAACTTTCTAGGAGGAGGTTTTCTCTCTCCGAGAAGAATGGAGCAGAGGGAAGGCATAGGGATCTCTGGGAGACGCGACGTTTATGTTTTACTAGCTGTCCCCTGCCACACGTTGCTGTGGCCAGTCTGTGTATATGTGTTTTGTGTGCATATATATGTGTGTATTTATGTGGTTATGCGCATGCGTTGTAATGTTTGGGGGTTTTTTTTTGGCTTTTTGAAGTCTCTTCCACTGTGTTTTTCAGTGTTTTTATGAGTGACTGTGGCCAAACCTTCCCTCCTTTCCTTCCTTCCTTCCTTCCTTCCTTCCTTCCTTCCTTCCTTCTTCCTTCTTCTTTCTCTTTCCTCTCTTCCTCCCTTTTGTCTTTCTTTCCTACCTTTCTTTCTCCCTTTTGCTTCTTTTCCTTCCTTCTCTCTTTCCTTCCTTCTTTCTTTTCCCTCCTTCTTTCTCTCTTTTGTTCCTTCTCTCCTTCCTTCCCTTTCTCTTTCCTTCCTTCTTTCACTTTTTTATTTCTTTCTCACCTTCCTTCCTTCACTACCTTCCCTTCTCTCCTTCCCTCCTTCTTTCAATTCCTCCTTCCCTCCTTCCTTACTTCCTTCCTTCCCGTTTTCTGTGTATATGTGTTTTGTGTGTATATATATTTGTAAATGTGTGTTTGTGTATATATGTGGTTTTGCGCATGTGTTGTAATGGTGGGGTTTTTTTTTTTTGCTTTTTAAGTCTCTCCTGCTGTGTTTTTCAGTGTTTTTATGAGTGATGGACACGCGTTGGCCTGATCAGTCGGTGTCTTGTGTCCAAATTTGGTGTCTAGTGGTTTTTGAGTTATGTTAATCCCACAAACCAACCTTACATTTTTATTTATATAGAACCTGCTATATATGTATTATAGGGAGTTGCTGGGGATCATACTTTTTTTGTAAACACGCCCACATTTTGAGCTCTTTAAGTGCAATGTTTTTTCAGCAGGAACCTTTCCTTGTTAAGAAGTGGGATGGGGAGGTTTGTGTCCCTCTTTGGCCAGGCTGGGGGGGGGGGGGGGGGTGTGTCTTTTGTGGAGAGGGAAATGTGGAAGGAAGGAAGGAGGCTTGGGGCAGACGAGCAGAGCCCTGACCCTCCCTCTCTCCCTCCTTCCCTCGCCTGCAGCCCTGAAGAAGCCGGTGGGCAAGACGAAGGAGGAGCTGGCCCTGGAGAAGAAGCGGGAGCTGGAGAAGCGCCTCCAGGACGTCAGCGGGCAGCTCAACTCCGCCAAGAAGCCCCCTAAGAAGGGTGAGTGACTCCGGGACCCCTCCCCAGGCTCATAGCTGTCCAGCCCAGCCCAGCCCCCTATGCCAGGCAGGAGGGCACAAGGCAAAGGCCCTCCCAACACCCTCTGAGGGGGGGCACTTTGGGCAGCTTCCCTTCACTTACCATTGGGAAGTTCCTCCCTCATGGTGAGGTGGAATGCCTTTTCCTGCCGTGTGAATGCATTGTGTCCCAGTCTCTGCAGCACTCCTGGCACCCTCCCAAAGATGTAAACCTGGCTCTCAGCCAGGGTCGCTCCCTTGCCCGCTCCTTAGAGGGACTCTTGGCCTCTCTTGGGAGCCCTTCCAGAGAGTCATTGTGATTGTTTGTGTTGGCCCCGCTCTCTCTTGTGGAGGGGGAAGAGGCCCTTTGGGGTGGGTGGGGGTGCTGTCCTCGGCCTTCTGCTGACGGTCCTCCGTCCTTCGCTCCCCCTTCTTTCCCTCCCTCCCTCCCGCAGTGAGTGAGAAGCCCGAGTCGGCCCACCCGGTGCCGGTCTCCCGCCTGAGTGCCAGCAGCTCCAGCTCGGACTCCAGCAGCTCCAGCTCCTCCTCCTCCTCTTCCTCCTCCTCGGACACAAGCGACTCAGACTCCAGCTAGGCCCGTAGGGGTGGATGGACAGAAGGATGGATGGACGGACAGTCGGATGGCCAGAGAGAGCCGCATGGCTGGCAAATGGGCAGCATGTTTGGGCGTGAGCGCCTCCCTCCTCCACCTGCGGGACCCGAAGTGGAAGCAGAGCAGAGAGGGGTGGACGGCGGGGCAGCTGCGGAGGGAGGGAGGGGCCCCCTTGGACCCTCCCCCTTGGACCCTGGGCTCGCTCCCCACTGGTCGGCCTCGCTTGGGGGGAGGACTCTCACACTGTACAGTTGGCTCCAGTGTTGGAGAGGGAGGGGGGAGGGAGAGGCTGTGTTTTACTGTTTCGTTTGGTTCTCAAAAAGAAAAAAAAAAGAAAAAAATTGTGGTTTTTATAAGACGTTGAACAAGTTTTGGTTTTGTGGCTTTCCTTCCCTCCCCCCCCCCCACCTTCTTCCCAAGGGGGCAATCCCTGTGTGCCCCCCCCGCCCCCCCCCCCATGGTTGGACTCAGAGCCCTGAGCACCAGGCTCACACCAGACTTGAGGACTTGCCCTCCCCCCCCCCCTCCTGCTTTTATTTATTTTCTCTTCCCCCCCCCCCCTCCTTTCCCCTCCGTGGCCTCTCCCTGATGCCTCCCTGTGTCAATGGATGGGCCCCTCAAAGGGGAGGGGGGAGGCCAGAGGAAGTGTGGATGTTCTTTTTTATTGTTATTGTTTGGACTGTATATATTTTTTTTCTATGGTTCCTTTTAGTCGTCGTCCCCCCTCCTTGCCCTGGTCTGCCTTCAAGGACTCTTGTTCCTCTTTGCCGTATGTTAAAAACTTCTGGTTCTTTAACATGTAAATAAAAGGAAAATGTTATACAAGGCCAGTGACGACGGCGTCTCTGAACCGGGCGCAGAGGGAAAAGCGGAGAGCGTTGAGTGTGCGTCTCGTCAAGGGAGAGCAGCCCGAGGGCCTTGCGGTTGCCTCCATCTTGTGAGCCACACTTCCGCTCAAATTGGGGGAGGGTTCCCTGGCTGCAAAGTAAGGCAACAAGGCGTGTAGCTTTCTCTCATGGGGAATTTTCTCGGGGGAAGTTGGTATCACTGCTGTGTAGAGGGAAGCCAGTGGAAGCGAACGAGCAGTGCCAGTCGTCAGTAGCTCATCGACTGGCCTTATTATGGTGAAGTTTTGAGATGAGCATCCTCATTCAGTTTCCCTCCAAGTGCAAAGTTCGTGCTGTATGAGGGATATCTGGAAAGTAAGGTTACAAGGCGTGTAGCTCTATCTCATGGGGAATTTTCTTGGGAGAAGTTGGTATCACTGCCGTGTAGCGGGAAGCCAGAGGAAACAAACGAGCAGTGCCAGTCGTCAGTAGCTCATCGACTGGCCTTGTGGTGAAGATTCGAGATGAGCGTCCTCGTTCTGTTTCCCTCCAAGTGCAAAGTTCGTGCTGTATGAGGGATATCTGGAAAGTAAGGTTACAAGGCGTGTAGCTCTATCTCATGGGGAATTTTCTTGGGAGAAGTTGGTATCACTGCCGTGTAGCGGGAAGCCAGAGGAAACAAACGAGCAGTGCCAGTCGTCAGTAGCTCATCGACTGGCCTTGTGATGAAGGTTCGAGATGAGCGTCCTCATTCTGTTTCCCTCCAAGTGCAAAGTTTGTGCGAAGGGCATGAACACCACTGCAATTCACTGCAAAATCGTTTCAGTTTATGGAGAGGACACAATGTCAAGACAGCACGTGACAAAATGGGTACAGAATATATTGTGAGACCATGCAGAAACTTCGCAGAGCCATCCAAAAATAACGTAGTGGGAAGCTGACGGCTGGAATCCATCTCCTTCATGACACTGCTCATGCAACACAAGAGTGTTTGACTTCACTTGGTTGGGATGTTTTAAGCCAACCCCGTTCACAGCCCCAATCTCACAGTACTTACTTAGGCAATCCCTCATTGTCCGAGTAGGGTAGTCTTCCAAGACCAGTGTGCTGGTGGGTCCGTACATGACTGTGGACCTGCATCTTCTCTCACAGTGAGGACATTGGTTTCCAGGTGGAAGGCAGTCCCGGTCGGGGTTGGCTAGATGCGCCTTCCTCTTGGCACGTTTCTCTCTTTCGCCCTCCACTTGTGCCTCTTCAAATTCTGCACCACTGCTGGTCACAGCTGACGCCCAGCTGGAGCATTCAAGGGCCAGGGCTTCCCAGATCTCGGTGTCTATGCCAGAGTTTTTGAGGTTGGCTTTGAGCCCGTCTTCAAAGATAACCACCTGAAGCCTAACTCTGCCAAGATACAAGCGTGTGCTTTCCACCTACGCAACCGTAAAGCCAACAGGAAATTGACAGTCACCTGGGAAGGTCAAGAGCTTGAACACTGTTTCCATCCTAAATATCTCGGTGTCACCTTAGATCAAACACTAGCATATAGGAAACACTGCTTGAACACCAAGCACAAAGGAGCTGCATGTAATAACATCCTACAGAACTTACTGGCAGCACATGGGGTGCAGACCCAAAATTAATAAGAACATCAGCCCTGGCCTTGTCTGACTCGCCTGCTGAGTATGCCTGCCCTGTTTGGCATAAGTCTGCCCACGCACAGGAGGTAAACATAGCGTTGAATGAAACATGCAGAATAATCACAGGATGTCTTAAACCTACACCTGTTGATAAACTCTACAAGCTAGCTGGTATTGCCCTCCTAACCTAATGTGCGATGGGAAATTGCTGCTAAATGTGAGAAATAAGGCTTGGCCGTGTCAAGAGCGACCTGAGAAACTGCAAGTCGCTACTGGTGTGAGAGAATTGGCCGTCTGCAAGGACGTTGCCCAGGGGACGCCCGGATGATTTGATGTTTTTATCATCCTTGTGGGAGGCTTCTCTCATGTCCCCGTATGAGGAGCTGGAGCTGATAGAGGGAGCTCATCCGCCTCTCCCTGGATTCGGACCTGCGACCTGTCGGTCTTCAATCCTGCCGGCACAGAGGTTTAACCCATGAAAGCCACCCACTACAATAGTTAGCAAAGAAGGTGAACATAGCGTTGAATGAAACATGCAGAATAATCACAGGATGTCTTAAACCTACACCTGTTGATAAACTCTACAAGCTAGCTGGCATTGCCCCCCGCCCTATGTGCGATGGGAAGTTGCTGCTAAATGTGAGAGGAATAAGGTTGAACACTGAAAGCCCCCCACTCCATGGCTACTAGCTTCCTCCCAGGAGACTCACATAGAGGGAAAAGCTTTATGAGAACGACCACTCCTCTTGGCGCCCCCCCAGCAACAGCAAGGATCGTGGTGATGCTGCTGATTCTGGACATTGATTCTTTTAGGTAGTGCCATTTTTCCAGGTTGTCTTTTGATCTCTCCCCGTTTGAGTCTGTTCAGAGACTTCCCAGTTGCCCCTTCTTGGTTTGCCCCTGGAGTCAGACCCTCGTGGGGGGCCATTCAATTGGGGTTCCCCGGTTTAGCTGCCCAGAGGGATGCTCTTGCAGTTGTTGGGGAACATTTAGAGGAGTGGTGGTTCTCATGAAGCATTTCTTTGATTTGTGTCTACTGCAGTGGTTCTCGACCTTCCAAACGCCACGACCCCTGAATACAGTTCCTCGTGTGGTGGTGACCCCCCAACCATAACATTATTTTTGTTGCTACTTCATGGCTGTAGATTTGCTACTGTTATGACTCATAATGTAAATATCCGATATGCAGGATGTATTCACTAGACTCACAAATACCCGATACACCCAAATTTGAATACTGGTGGTGTTGGGGGTGGGGGCAGATTGATACTGTAATTTGGGAGCTAGTTTCTGGGATTTATAGTTCACCTACAATCAAAGAGCATTCTGAACTCCACCAACGATGGAATTGAACCAAACTTGGCACACAGAACTCCCATGACCAACAGAAAATACAGGAAGGGTTTGGTGGGCATTGACCTTGAGTTTTGGAGTTGTAGTTCACCTACATCCAGAGAGCACTGTGGACTCAAACAATGATAGATCTGGACCAAACTTGGCACGAATACTCAATATGTTCAAATATGAACACGAATGGAGTTTGGGGGAAGTAGACCTTGACATTTGAGAGTTGTAATTGCTGGGATTTATAGTTCAACTAGAATCAAAGCACATTCTGAACCCCACCAATGAGAGATTTGGGCCAAACTTCCCACACAAAAAATACTATTTTCTGATGGTCTTTGGTGACCCCTCTGACACCCCCTCGCGACCCCCCAAGGGGTCCCAACCCCCAGGTTGAGAAACACTGGTCTACTGGGAGGAGGCTGACAGCCATCCAGTGGGTTGCTTTCAGAGGGTTCAGCCTTATTTCTCTCACAGTTAGCACCAACTTTGCACACTGTGTGTGTGTGTGTAGGGGGGATGCCAGCTGGGATTTATAGATTTACAGGTGTAGGTTGAAGACACCCTGTTATTATTCTGCATGTTTCATCCAATGCTATGTTCACCTGCTTTGTGTGGACAGACACTTAACCAAACAGTGCAGACATACTCAGCAGTTGAGTCAGACAAGGCCAGGGCTGGTATTCTTACTCATTTTGGGTCTGCTCCCCATGCGTGCGGAGCCCCTGGTGGCACAGTGGGTTAAAGTACTGAGCTTGTTGATCGAAAGGTCGCAGGTTCGATTCCGGGGAGCGGCGTGAGCTTCCGCTGTCAGCCCTAGCTTCTGCCAACCTAGCAGTTCGAAAACATGCAAATGTGAGTAGATCAATAGACATACCGCTCCGGCGGGAAGGTAACGGCGCTCCATGCAGTCATGCTGGCCACATGACCTTGGAGGTGTCTACGGACAACGCTGGCTCTTCGGCTTAGAAATGGAGATGAGCACCACACCCCAGAGTCAGACATGACTGGACTTAATGGCAGGGAACTACCTTTACCTTTACCTTTTACCCCATGCGTGCAGCGACTCTGTACTTGGTGTTCATACAGTGTTTCCAAAATGTTTGTGTTCTATCTAAGGTGATGCCAAGATATTTAGGATGGGAACAGTGTCCGAGCTCTTGGCCTTCCCAGGTAACTTTCAATTTCCTGTTTGGGCTGTAGGTTTTTTTCGGGCTATATGGCCATGTTCTAGAGGCATTCTCTCCTGACATTTCATCTGCATCTATGGCAAGCATCCTCAGAGGGAGTGAGGTGAGGTGAATTTCTGTAGGTGGAAAGCACACATGAAACCCACCAATTGTCATCTTCCCTAAACCTGAAAGAACTCAGAGAAGTTATTAAGCGATGTAAAACTGGTAAAGCACCTGGCCTAGATGACGCAATGATGGAGCAAATCAAACACTTGGGACCCAAAGCTGGTTTTTGAAATTCTACGATCAATGCTTGGCACGCAAACAGATTCCCAGACTATGGAGGAAAACGAAGATCATGGCCATTTCAACACCTGGTAACGACGCCTCCAATGCCAGGAACCACTGACCAATCTCTCTCTTATGTAAAGTATATGAGAGGATGCTATTGAATTGATTAGGACCTGTCATCGAACCCTAGCTTATTGCTCAACAAGCAGGTTTCAGACCAGGGGAAATCTCTGCAGCCCTAACTTTTAATCTGAGTAGTGTTCTCTCACTTTTTGCGGGTGTTACGTTTCAGGATCACCTGCAAAAAGTGAAAATCCGAGAAGTAGGGACACTATATACAGTAGAGCCCCAGTTATCAGATTTCCACTTATACGACACTCTGTGTTATCCGAAGCCTCTTCCTTTCCCGTCCTCTCTTACTCGCCCTTTTCTCCATCGCTTGCTCACTCACCGGACCAAGGCCTGGTTCTGCTGCTGTGATCCATCCTGGTGACCTAGTGAGGGAAGGCGGCAGCGGTAGTGGCAGAAGGAGCCGGGAAGAGGCAGCCAGGCTCTTGCTTCTGCAGTCGCTGCCGCCTTTGCCACCTTCTCGCTTGCTTGCTCACCCCTCTCTCGCTACTCACCGGGCCAAGTCCTCGTTCTGCTACCTCTTCCAGGCTCCTGCTTCTGCCTTTGTGGCCCTCCCTCCCTTGCTCACTCCGCAGGCTAGGGCCCAGTGCCAGAACCAGGACTTGGCTCGGTGAGTAGCGAGCGAGTGAGGGAGGTTGGGTGGGTGAGTGAGTGAGTGAGTGAGTGAGGGTGGGAGGGCGGCAAAGGCAGAAGCAGGAGCCTGGAAGAGGCTGCCAGGCTCCTGCTTCTGCYGCTGCTTCTGCCTTTACGGCCCTCCCTCACTCGCTTGCTCACCTACCCATCCTCTCTTGCTCGCTCGCTACTCACCGGGCTGTGTCCCAGAGGCAGAACCAGGACTCGACCCAGTGAGTAGCAAGGAAGGAAAACCGTGAAACAGCAAGTCCGCGAAAAGCGAACCGTGGAGTAGCGAGGGAACACTCAGTTTTACTGTGAGCCACATTGAGTCTCTTTACTGGAGAGGGAAAAGAGGGGTATAAATAATAATAATAATAATAATAATAATAATAAGGCGGGCTTTTAAACGACCAGCAGGGCCGTCTTTTATTCATTTTTCCAGTTTGTGATGCTTTTAGGTGTATTGGGACCATTTTTTCTAACTCTTCTGTTTTCATGTTTATAGGCTGTAGGTTTTTAATGGTAAACTTGTCCTGCTGTGAGCCGCTCAGGGCTGGGCTTTAAGAGTGATTTGTGGCCAGGCAAAGTGGCCCTCTGTGATGTCACTGGAAAAGGAGACACTAATGAGGGAGGGAGGGAGGGAGGGAGGGAGGGAGGGAAAGAAGACAGGAAGGAGGAAGAAGGAAGGAAAGAAGGAAAAGAGGAAGGAAATAAGAAAGAAAGAAGGAAAGAAAGAAAGAAATAGAAGGAAAGAAGGAGGAGGGAAAGAAAATGGAAGGCAGAGACCCTTTCCTGAACTAAAGAGCCAGTCCAGAATCATAAAAAGCAATATGGTCAGGGAAAGTTCTGTTCCTGATAATACAGATATGTATCAATAGATTTATTTATTTATTAATTTATCGTATCTGACACGAGAAGGAAGGAAGAAAAAGAAAGAAGAAAGAAAGAAAGAAGAAAGAAGGAAAGAAAGGAGGAAGGAAAGAAAGAAGGAAAGGAAGAAGGAAAGAAGGAAGGAAAGAAAGAAGGAAGGAAAGAAAAAAGGAAAGAAAGAGGAAGGAAAGAAGGGAGGAAGGGAAGAAGGAAGGAAAGAAGGCAGGAAAGAAGGAAAGAAAGAAGGAAGGAAAAAAGGAAGGGAAGAAGGAAAGAAGGAAGGCAGGAAGGAAGGGAAGAAGGAACAAGGAAAGAAAGAAGGAAGGAAAGAAAAAAGGAAAGAAAGAGGAAGGAAAGAAGGGAGGAAGGGAAGAAGGAAGGAAAGAAGGCAGGAAAGAAGGAAAGAAAGAAGGAAGGAAAAAAGGAAGGGAAGAAGGAAAGAAGGAAGGCAGGAAGGAAGGGAAGAAGGAACAAGGAAAGAAAGAAGGAAGGAAAGAAAAAAGGAAAGAAAGAGGAAGGAAAGAAGGGAGGAAGGGAAGAAGGAAGGAAAGAAGGCAGGAAAGAAGGAAAGAAAGAAGGAAGGAAAAAAGGAAGGGAAGAAGGAAAGAAGGAAGGCAGGAAGGAAGGGAAGAAGGAACAAGGAAAGAAAGAAGGAAGGAAAGAAAAAAGGAAAGAAAGAGGAAGGAAAGAAGGGAGGAAGGGAAGAAGGAAGGAAAGAAGGCAGGAAAGAAGGAAAGAAAGAAGGAAGGAAAAAAGGAAGGGAAGAAGGAAAGAAGGAAGGCAGGAAGGAAGGGAAGAAGGAACAAGGAAAGAAAGAAGGAAGGAAAGAAAAAAGGAAAGAAAGAGGAAGGAAAGAAAAAAGGAAGAAAGAGGAAGGAAAGAAGGAAGGAGGAAAAAGGAAGGAAAAAGAAAGGAAGGAAGGAAGAAGAAAGAAAGAAGGAAGGAAAGAAAGAAAAGGAGGAGGGAAAGGAGAGATATAGAGGGGAGGGGGGGAGATGGGGGAAAGGCAGCTATGATGGACTGGATGAGGGCAATCAAGCTGGAGCTTAATCCAGACAAGAAGAGGCCCTCCTGGACAGTCATGGTGCTGATTGGGGTCTCGGGTGGCAAGCTCTGCTCGGTGGGGTCCCGTTCCCCCTGAGGACACAGGTCCGCAGCCTGGGGTTCCTCCTGGACTCAGCGCTGACTCTTGAGGCTCAGGGTGTCCTGGTATGGTGGCCAGGAGGGCCTTCATACAATTTAAACTTGTGCGCCAGTTTATTTATTTTATTTCCCACATTTCTAACCCACCCTTCTCAACCCCCGAGGGGGGGGGGGGGGGGGACTCAGGGCGGCTTACACCAGCAACAATTCGATGCCACAAGATAATACAAATATAAACAAATATAACAACTGTTTAAAACAGTAAATACAGCACTAAACCAATTCCAGTCCGACTCAACATCCAAAGTGCTGTCACGCTAGCTGTCTAAAGGCCTGGTCCCAGAACCATGATTTCACCTTCTTCCTAAAAGAAAGGAGGGAAGATGACCTAATCTCGCTAGGAAGCGATTTCCACAGGCAGGGGGCCACCGCCGAGAAGGCCCCGTCCCTTGTTTCCGCCAAGCGCATTTGCGAGGGTGGCGGGACCAGGAGCAAGGCCTCCCCGGACGTCTTAAACTGCGAGGTGGGATGTAGAGGGAGATACGTTCGGACAGGTAAGCAGGGCCGGAATCATATAGGGCTTTATAGGACAAGACCAAGACTTTGTGCTCAGAAGTGGACGGGCAGCTAGTGGAGCTGGCACATCAGGGGGGTGGTGTGCTCCCTGTATGTCACTCCAGTTGCAACCGTATCTTGAGAAGCTTTACTTGGCCATGATGGGCCATACCTTAGTGACACCCAGAATGAACTACTGCAATACACTCTACGTGGGGCTGCCTTTGAAGACAGCTCAGAAACTGCAGTTAGTGCCAAGGTCGGCGGCCAGGTTACTAACTGGAGCTGATTATTTAAGTGCATTTTGAGACTGAGATTGATGGCACCCGCTTTATTCCTGCAGCAATGGCTGCCTTTTACGAATCTTTTGTGATGTTTATGTTGGCTATTATTGCTTTTGCAACTTTTTGTATTTTGTGTGTTTGCACCTTCGAGCACTTTGTGAGCGGCCGCAAGTCCCTCTGGAACATAGTGGTGGGGTATAAATAAAGTTTTATTATTTATTATTTATATTTATAGGTAGGTAAAGGTAGTCCCTTGACATTAAGTCCAGTCATGTCTGACTCTGGGGTGTGGTGCTCATCTCCATTTCTAAGACGAAGAGCCAGCGTTGTCCGTAGACACCTCCAAGGTCATGTGGCCATAGGCATGACTGCATGGAGCGCCGTTACCTTCCCACTGGAGCGGTACCTATTGATCTACTCACATTTGCATGTTTTCGAACTGCTAGGTTGGCAGAAGCTAGGGCTGACAGCGGAAGCTCACGCCGCTCCCCGGAATCGAACCTGCGACCTATCGATCAACAAGCTCAGCAGCTCAGTGCTTTAACCCACTGCGCCACCGGGGGCTCCATTTATATTTATACTTTTACATTTATTTTATATTTTTAAATTATATATATATATATATATAAAATTTATATTTATACTATTTATTTATTTATTTCAGACATTTATATCCCGTCCTATCTCAACCTCCGTAGAGGGACTCGGGGTGGCTAATAACTGGCACAGCATGGTGCCCACAACAAAAAGCATAAATACACAAATTCAGTCCATCCTCCAGGAAAGAAAGCCCGCCTGCTCACTGGAGGGAAGGAGACTAGAGACAAAGTGGAAGTCCTTTGAATGCCACATCAGGAGGAGACAGGAAAGCCTAGAGAAGGGAATGATGCTGGGGAAAGTGGAAGGCAAAAGGAAGAGGGGCCGATCAAGGGCAAGAGGGATGGATGGCATCCTTGAAGGGACTGGACTGACCTTGAAGGAGACCCTGGGGGTGGTGACGGCCGACAGGGAGCTCTGCCGTGGGCTGGTCCATGAGGTCACAAAGAGTCGGAGACGACTGAACGAAGGAACAACAACAACAGCACAAATTCAGTAAAGACAATATAAAAACTGTACAAAAACATTCTATAGCACCGGCTGCTCTGCTAGAGATAGCAAGGATCCTACCTGCACAAACCCTCCTGGATAACACCAAGCCTCCATGGATGCAATAGGAAGAGAC
>NW_026845477.1:306479726-306496705 GCF_025583915.1 Anolis sagrei ordinatus | reverse complement strand
TTTCCCCCCTGATTTTATTAGATCTATTCTGGTTAATGATTGAACAAAGGCATAGACAGTCTTGAACCGCCAGTATGTTTATGACTTTATTGTCTCTATCTTAAAGTTATATAAATCATCTGTGGTCATTATTTTTGTGTTCCGACTGTTAAACACTAAACCTGCCTCTGCACTTTGACTTTCTTCAATATTCGTTCAAAGGTTTCGCTTTTTCTGCCAATCCTTCCTCCAGTTTTCATGTCACCTTCCTCTGAGTCTAGTCCTGCTTTGTGTATGGTATTTTCAACATACAAGTTAAACAGTTAGAACAGGCATGGGCAAACTTTCTAACTTGGGTCCACATGGCGAGCCGGAGTAGGGTGGGTGGGCCGGGAAGGAGGGGGTTCTCCCCAAGTTTCCCAAAGAAGGAAAGTTGGGAAATGTTTGGATCCCAAAAGGGTTGGCCTTGGTCAGGATGTGATGGTGGACTGGGGAGAAAAAGTGTGTCCATCGGATCCCATATTGCCTACTCCTGATCAAGAATCCTAGAGCTGGAAGAGACCTCCAAGGGCCATCCAGTCCAACCCTCTTCCAGGCAGGAAGGCACCATCAAAGCACTCCCAATAGACAGCCTCTGCAGAAAAGCCTCCTGAGAAGGAGACTCCAACACACTCCCAGGCAGCCTAGGCCACTCTCCAACAGCTCAGGAAGTTCTTCCTTTTCAGTTGAATCTCTTTCCCTGCCATTTGAACCAATTACTCCCTTGTGCCCTGGTCTCTAGAGCAGCAGAAAGCCAGTTTCTTCTTCTTCTTCTTCCTCCTCCTCCTCCTCCTCCTCCTCAATGGGTCACCTTTTGAAATCTTGAAAAATGGTTCTCATGTTCCCTCTCTCTTTTCTCTTCTCCCAGCTAAACATCCCCCAGGAGGAAAAGAGGAAGGAAAAAGAGAGGGGAGGGAGGAAGAGAAGGATGGTAGGAAGGAAGGAAGGGAGGAAAGAGAGAAGGAAGGAAATACAAAAAGGAAGGGAGGGAGGGGAAAAAGAGGGAAGGAAGGAAGGGGAAAGAGGGAAAGAGGGAGGAAAGGGGGAAGGAAGGAAGGATGGAAGGGAAGGAAGGAGTGAGGGAGAAAGAGAGAGGGAGGGAAGGAGGAAGAAAGGAAGGATAGGATGGTGAGAAAGGAGGGCCTGAGAATTAAGCCCACGGGGGTTTGCCCATACCTGAGTTGGAGTGATTGTGCTGGCACAACTGTGCCAGAAGCTTAAATTTCCTTTTTTATGCATGGTTAGTTTGCATGTGTTTATTTTTAGCCATGTATTTTGCAGTTAGGTAGCTCCCTCCAGGCTGCAGTCATAGTGAAGTCGAATGACACTTTAGGGGGGTCAACTCCAAGGAGAGATGACCCTTAGTTCCCACCAAAGAGGGAACGTTACCTTGGCAAGCCTTCAGAGAAGCCTGATTCCAGCAACTTTATTTAATATTAATAATTGAAATGAGACTCTTGCCAAAGTGAAGAAGGGGCATCGAGGTTTAATGAGCGATTCAGCTGAGATCGGATGCACTGTAGGGATATTTCCACTACAAGCATACCAGCACAGAGTTTACAGGCATTTTTATAGGCAAAATTCAGAATGGGAGGTGATGGGATTAAGAAAGGCTTTCCTGTCCCAGATCTGATAAGGAGTGTCCTTGTTGAGCCTTGTGGAGGAAACAAACAGAGCTGGGGCGAGGGGACCCCCTGGGATTAACCTCGTCCCTTTGTAAAGCAATCATGATGTCCAAAGAAACTTCCTTGTCTGCCAGACGAGAGCAAACAAAAGGATATTTCACTTGTTATTGTCCATGCAGATGTTGAATAATCAAGCAAGTTTCGAGAGAGGCGGTGGTCCTTCCTCAGGCAGTGAGCAATCTCGGGTCGCAATTTTCTAGGGGAAAGGCAAAGGGGCAGGCAATATTTCATAGCAAGATACATACATTCAAATCATAAGCATTTTCATAGCAACAAAACCCCATCTTTGTCCCACATCCCAAGTATATTTAATAAAAAGATTAATTTTCCTGAAGAAGCCTGAAGTCCAATGTTTTAAAAGGTCTTTGAGGAAAGTTCATGAGGGAGATAGTATGTACTGAAGTCCAAGACATGCAGGCAGAGAGTCCATGATCATTGGGAAGGCTGGCAGGTTAAACCCCAGCTGTGCTGCAACTGATTCATACTTTGGTCCTTGGGAAACTACAACTCTCATGAAGGGCAGAAGTCCCAAGATCCAGCCATTTCCCAAAAGCCTCGTGGGGTCCTTGTTGTTGTCAATGCCTTGGCAATGTGACCAAGACTTAACCCCTATTGCGCAGTCTGGTACCTTTGTCCTTTGCAGAACTATAAGTCACCTTCCCTTGTTAGGGGGGGCATGCTCGACGTCAATAGGGCCAGCAACCTGTCAGTCATTGTTAAGTTCTTTAGTTCCGCCCCTTTTTCCAGGTTTGGAATGGAAAAGGGACCTTTAGCTCAGTTTGTACAGCGAAGCCTTTCATACAGAACGTGTGAGCCTTTCCCACTTGTAGAAAGCTTTGTTTCTCACAGCTTCGGGGAAAGACAGTCCTACAGCTTTGGGGGAAAACAGTCCTACAGCTTCTGGGGAAAACAGTTCTAAAAGCTCAGTTCTTGTGGGTTTTTTCGGGCTATATGGCCATGTTCTAGAGGCATTTCTCCTGACGTTTCGCCTGCATCTATGGCAAGCATCCATATAGCCCGAAAAAACCCACAAGAACTGAGTGATTCCAGCCATGAAAGCCTTTGACAATACAGTTCTAAAAGCCTTTGCTGGGGAATAAAGTCTCATATCTCTTGCTGGGGGAATATAGTTCCACAGCTCTACAGCCAGCCTTGCTGGAAGGTAAAGGACTTCCTTTGTCTTGGAAAATCTACACAGAGACTTTGCCTGGTAAGGACCACTTGGGCTAGCCATAAAGCAAATTGGAACCGGAGTAGGGGTCCCACGCCAGCAAAGCCTAAAAAGCAGATTGCCCAGGGAGGGGTCAAAGGATTTCCCTTATAGAAGAAAGAAACAGTCCATGAAGCAAGTTGCCTGCCCATTGTAGGCAAGTTAAGAAGTATTTGATTGATTTGTTGAAGATCTTTGAAGTATTTGATTGATTTGTTGAAGATTTAAGCACTAATAAAGAACTTTGTTAAACTTTCTAAGCTTCTAAAGACTTTGTATAGGGAAATTCAGAGGGCCTCTCAGCCGAGGCACCCCGGTCTCCCGCTGGGCATATAGAGAGCAAGCCCTGTTAATAGACAATTGCTACAGGCCCAGCGTGTGACAGCACAGTGATAAAATGCAGCCTTGCCTGACCTCCTTGCAAAGACTTTGTAGAATTTTCTGGATAATCCATCCATTTCTCGAGACTTGCCACTATTTTACGTGTTTTACTACCTTTTAAACTGAATTCTCGGTGGTCACTACCTGAGTACATTCGTATGATTCCCCTTTTCTTCCTTTCCAGTCCCCCCCTCCTCCTTCCACTCCTTGAAGTACTTCTATATCGCAGCATCAGAGGATACTGAATGGCTTTCTTCATTCACCATTGTTGGATATATGGATGACCAGCGGATCTGTCAGTATGACAGCACCGTGCGAGAAAAACGTCCTTGTGTTTCCTGGATGAAGAAGGTGGGGAAAGACGATCCCCGTTACTGGGAGGATGAAACCGAGGTGTCTCAGACTGCAGAGCTGTTCTTCAAAGAGAGCCTGGTGACTGCAAGGAATCGTTATAACCAGAGCAGAGGTAAGTACCGGCCAAGGGCAGGGAGTGGGGATCTGCCGTCTCCTTCCCAGGGTTAATATGACATCTCTCTCTGGGGTGAGGTGGAGAAAGAGGAATTTCTCCACCTCATCCCACTGGTCTGTTTGACTGCCTAACTGGAAACTGTAGACGTCAAGTGGGGCAACCTTTTTGTAACAGCTTAGTACTGAAGATTAACAGAATGGTATGGTCCACATTGGTGTTGATCTTTGCAAGACACAACAAACAGATTTACTATTTCCAGTAGGCCATGGTGCAACAAACAACTGGATAGATACCCTAGTGCAGTGGTTCTCAACCTTGCTAATGCCGTGACCCCTTAATGCAGTTCCATATGTTGTGGTGACCCCCAACCATAATATTGTTTTCATTGCTACTTGATACCTGTCATGTTACTACTGTATAAATCGCAATGTAAATATTCGATATGCAGGATGCATTTTCATTCACTGCACTAAATTGAGCACAAGTACCCAATATGCCCAAATGTGAATGCTAGAGGGGTTGCGGGAGGATTGATTTTGTAATTTGGGAGTTGTAGTTGCTAGGATTTATAGTTCACCTATAATCAAAGAGCATTCTAAACTCTACCAGCGATGGATTTAAACCGAACTTGGCACACAGAACTCCCATGACTATTAGAAAACACTGGAAGGGTTGGTGGGCATTGACCTTGAGTTTGGGAGTTGTAGTTCACCTATATCCAGAGGAGTGCTGTGGATTCATGCAATGATGGATCTGGACCAAACTTGGCACAAATACTCAATATGCCCAAATGTGAGCACTGGTGGAATCTGCGGGAAAATAGACCTTGACATTTGGGAGTTGTAGTTGTTGGGATTTATAGTTCACCTACAATCAAAGAGCCTTCTGAACTCGACCAAAGATAGAATTGGGTCAAACTTCCCACACAGAATCCCAATGACCAACAGAAAATACTGTGTTTTCTGATAGTCTTTGGTGACCCCTTTGACACCCCCTCATGACCCCCTCAGGTGTCCCGACCCCCAGGTTGAGAAACACTGCCCTAGTGGGATGAGGTATATCAACAGTAGACTTTATAAGGTGTAGGTTTGAGACACCCTGTGTCTCACCTGCTTCGTGTGGGCTAATTCCCTGATCTAGTATGATGGGAAATGAAATGGGAAGGCATTGAAGTTGGAGTGAATTGGTAGCAAGTTTGTTGAGTTCCTCTTTAGTGGCAGTATTTGGAATAAATAGAGTAATTTTGGTATAAGAAACATTTTCAGAAGAGCAGTTTTGGCTAGTGGAATAATGGGAAATTCTTCCAGGATTGTGTCTTGATTTTTATTTTCATGATGATCAGTTTATCGTTGCATGGTAGCAATCGAATAAGGTGTTCTGCGACATGGATCTCTACATATAGCAATCCAGAAGGTTATAATTGATGGCCAAAGAGACATTTTCTTTTAAAGTGAAGCATTCAGGCAGAGTATTTTTGATTTTTGGGAAACGTATGTGAAAGTCCACATAACTATCAAATTTCTCTAGGGTCTGAGTGTTGAGGAGGCTAGGTGATTAAACAAGGTCCAGAGGAGGGCGACTAAAATGATCAAGGGTCTGGAGAACAAGTCCTATGAGGAGCGGCTTTCCAAGATGAAGAGGAAGCATTGGTGAGCACCCTTGCTTCCTCTTCATCTTGGAAAGAAGTGACAAGTGGAGTGCCGCAGGGTTCTGTCCCGGGCCCGTAGATTTCCTCTTGGAAATCTACAAAAGGACTCTGTTTGGTAAGGACCACTCGCGGCAGCCATAGTGCAATTTGGACCGGGTGTAGGTGCCTACGCCAGCAGAGCCTAAGACAGATTGCCCAGGTAGAGGTCAAGGATTTCCCTGATAGAGAAGAAACAGTTCATCAAGATAGTTGCCTGTCCCTTGTGGACAAGATTAAGAAAGCCACCAGTTGATTCAAAGCCTTGAAGTATTGGTTGGATTTATTGAAGACCTAAGCACTAATAAAGAACTTTGTTAAACTGTCCAAGTTTCTAAAGACTTTGATTAGGGAAATCTATAGGGTTTCTAATCCGAGGCATCCCCGGCGTCCTGTTGGGCATACAGAGCACGTCCTGTCTACAGACCTTTTCATAGGCCCAGCACGTGACAGCACACCCACCACCCCTGTATTTGTCTTTCAGGGTATCATACCCTGCAGCAGATGTACGGCTGTGAGGTGAGGAGAGATGGGAGCAAAGGAGGATATCGACAGTATGCCTACGATGGGAAGGACTTCATCAGCTTTGACAAGGAGACCCTCAGTTGGACGGCAGCTGATGTGGAAGCCCTGACCACCAAGAGGAGATGGGATGCTCAGTCATCACGCAACTACTACCTGAAGGACTACCTGGAGGGGAACTGCATTGAGTGGCTTCAGAAGTACCTGGAGTACGGGAAGGAGACACTGCTGAGGAGAGGTGAAGGGAATGTCTTCAAGACCATGATAGGGATGAAGCGGGAGGGGAGGGAGGAAGTGTCTTCATATCCTTCTCATTCTCCACAATTTGAATTCTTAATGGTGTAAAATCCAGACACTCCGACCAGTAAAGGTGGGGAGGGCCTCTTCAGACTGGGATGTGTGGCTTGTCCAGGTTTGTTTTGGGAGGGGGAATTCTAAAAGTAGAAAAATAGTATTGTGGAGTCAGGAAGGGGGTGGACTTTGCTTCTTGCAGGACACTTGATCTTGTTTCCCTTGCAAAACACTGAATCCTGTTTCATATTTGGAAGCCTCCAAACATATGGCCTCCCTTGCACTTCCAGCCAGAAATGGTACGGTCCATAAAATTAAACAGAAATACAAAATCTAAGTATTTAAAATAGGAAGGAAGGGAAAGGAAAAAGGAAATGTAGTAGCATTGAATTTAAGTCTAACTAGATTGCATTCTAGTATGAGCATTCATGGATGTAAATCCACTTCTTCAGCTGCAGTGGTATTAAAGTCTCAGACTATAAAGCATATTTATTAACAAAATTATTGTTAGTCCAATAACTCGTTAGTAATTCATTAGATTTGTGCATACAAATCACTATTAATAAACAAGCAAAAACAGGGAGAGAAATATTTATGAATCGAAACATTCACCAATATATTTTTTTTAAGATTCTTTAATATTCGGAAGCCTCCCAAAGTCAGTTTATTTTCAGCATAAGCATTAAGCAACTTTGGTAAAAGGTTGCTGTGAGTCTTCTGGGCTGTATGGCCATGTTCCAGAAGCATTCTTTTCCTGACGTTTCACCCACATCTATAGTAGGCATCCTCAGAGGTTGAGACCACTCAACCTGTGAGGATGGCTGCCATAAATGTGGGTAAAACATCAGGAGAGAATGCTTCTGGAACATGGCCATACAGCCCAGAAGACTCACAGCAACCCTGTGATTCCGGCTATGAAAGACTTCAACAACACAACGAGGTTATTGCTAAACTGAGGTTGCTTGCCGATCACCAAAAGGAAGGATAGCTAACTAGGCTGGATGGGAGCCTGAGAACACAGCATTCTGGGAAATGTAGTTTGGGAAGACGAGGACCCCTGTGGCAGAGAATTCAAAAGACCCTGCCCAGAATGCAGGGCTCAGCATCAGAAATCCCAATGAGGGCTGCAGCAGCCAGCCATTTTGACTCAGTCTAATGATAATACTGTACACAAAATTATTGAATCTGCAAAGAGGACTAAAGTAAGTAAGTCATAGTATACATCTGTGCTAAGTTGGTTCTATGGTTAATTGTGTGTCATATAGACACACTGTTAGACATTCAAGGAGATTATTGTTGTGGCTTTTGGGGGGATAAATATTTTTGTCTACATTTTTAACAATCCCCCAAAATCCATAGATGTGTGAATCTTTCTGAAACTTTCAGGGATTGATGCCCTGGTTATCTTGTGTATTGTATATAAAATTCAAGTAGATGGCTCTTGTAGTTTGTTTGTTGTTGTTGGGTTTTTTTTTGGGGGGGGGGGGAATACTTTATGTAAACAATTCCAAAATTCTTCAAAAATTAGGAGATGAGTGTAACATTCCGAAACTTTGTGGGCTAACAGTGGATAACATGTGGTAGAATTATAGCAAGTTTCATCACAATAGCTCTAAAATGAGGGAGAAATGAGCCCCTGAGGTACCCTCACTTATTTATTTATTATTTATTTTTATTTACAGCATTTTTACCCCACCCTTCTCAACCCCCGAGGGGGGGGGGCTCAGAGCGGCTAACATAGGCAGCAATTTGATGCCACAATAACAATAACATCAGTATAAAACAGCAATACATAAAAACTTAAAAACAGTAACAATTAGTTGCTCAATTACTTCATGAGAAAAGTAACAAAAAAATTACTACTTCGTTATAGTTACAAAAAATGTTAGGTCCATAATTTCGGAAACACCCTCAAAAACGATTCACCTTCCTCCCAAATTTCGTAGTGAGTACTGAAACATTTTTTTCATTGGTCACACAGTCCTAATATTATGCAGTTGTGTAAGCACTGAAGAAGTGAGATTACATTCATGAAAGCTCATGCTGAAATACAAATCAATTAGAATTAAATTTGGATCTGTCGCGTTCCTTTCCTTTGTGCTACAGGAGATTACTGCAGCTGCTTCTTTTAACACATCTTCCAATTGATCAGAGAGGTCAAGTTTTTGGGGAGGGGCAGGTCAGACGTAGCTGGAGATTAAGTTCTTGTGGGTTTTTTCGGGCTATATGGCCATGTTCTAGAGGCATTTCTCCTGACGTTTCGCCTGCATCTCTATGGCAAGCATCCTCAGAGGTGAGGTCTGTTGGAAGTAGGAAAATGGGTTTATATATCTGTGGAATGACCAGGGTGAGACAAAGGATATATATTCCACAGATATATAAACCCATTTTCCTACTTCCAACAGACCTCACCTCTGAGGATGCTTGCCACAGATGCAGGCGAAACGTCAGGAGAAATGCCTCTAGAACATGGCCATATAGCCCGAAAAATCCCACAAGAACTTAGTGTTTCCAGCTATGAAAGCCTTCGACAATACATAGCTGGAGATTGTTGAAGATAGGAGTCCTTCCCCAGGTAGTCCAAACAAGAGCACTCACCATTCCTGATATTTGGAAAGGCCCTGTGCTAATTCTGATATTATTTTGCAGAAAAACCAGAAGTGACGGTGACCCGGAAGGCAGAGCACGATGGCATGGAGACCTTGACCTGTCGGGTCAGGGGCTTCTACCCAAAGGACATTGACATTGATTGGACAAGGGATGGGGAGGTCCGGCGTCAAGATGTCTTCCATGGCCTGGTGTCCCCCAACTCAGATGGGACTTACTACACCTGGAGGAGCATCACGGTGGAACCCAAGGACAGGAAACGCTACAAATGCCACGTGGAGCACGATGCACTTCAAAATCCTGTGGATGTGCCCTGCGAGGAGCCTGGTGAGTAATTTGAGGGAGGGAGCGTTCCAGGGCATTAAAAAAAACTACCCAGAGGCACCATTAGATGCCTCAGACCTGGCGTTTTGAAGGCAAAGTAGCACTGCAGACTCTGCTGTCAGAACTCCAGCAGCAGCTATTGCACACAATACAGGTTATCTCTTATCTGGGAAGCCAAAAAACTCTAAAACTACCCATTGGAGTGGTTGAGATAGTGACACCTTCATTTCCAAATGGTTCAATGCACACAAACTTTGCTTCTTGCTCAAAAGTGTATTTTGCACAAAATGGCCTTCAGACTATGTGAAAAGAGGATATATGAAACATAAATCATAGAATAGAATCATAGAATCAAAGAGTTGAAAGAGGCCTCATGGGCCATCCAGTCCAACCCCATTCTGCCAAGAAGCAGGAATATTGCATTCAAATCACCCCTGACAGATGGCCATCCAACCTCTGTTTCAAAGCTTCCAAAGAAGGAGCCTCCACCACACTCCGGGGCAGAGAGTTCCACTGCTGAATGGCTCTCACAGTCAGGAAGTTCTTCCTAATGTTCAGGTGGAATCTCCTCTCTTGTAGTTTGAAGCCATTGTTTTGCGTCCTAGTCTCCAAGGAAGCAGAAAACAAGCTTGCTCCCTCCTCCCTGTGGGTGTATTGTTGTTGTGTTCGGGCATTGAATGTTTGCCTTTTATGTTTGGAATCTGCCCTCCAGGGAGATAAGGCAGAATATAAATAAAGATGATGATGATGAATTATTATTATTATTATAAATGAATTTCATGTCTAAACTTGAGTCCCATCTCTAAGATATCTCATTATCAGTGGAACTCTCTGCCCCGGAGTGTTGTGGAAGCTCCTTCTTTGGAAGCTTTTAAGCAGAGGCTGGATGGCCATCTGTCAGGGGTGCTTTTAATGCAGTATTCCTGCTTCTTGGCAGAATGGGGTTGGACTGGATGGCCCATGAGGTCTCTTCCAATTCTATGATTCTATGACTCATTACATGTACAGTATGTAAATATCCCTGAATCCGGAAAAATCCAAACTTCTTCTGATCCCATTTCTTATAACCTGCCCCTTTCTAGCCAGTGTGTTGTGATTCATAAATTGACATTCCCTACTCTACGCAAAGGCTGGCTGACATCTCATCCTGAGTGGCTGTTATAAGTTTGTAAATGTTTACATTTTCTGATGCAGATGTGCCAGCAAAACACAATGCTTAAAGTTTATTATTTCACTTTGCCTATAACTGTTTAGTTCAATCAAGCTATTGGATTTAACATCTAAATAAGACCCAATCGATAAGGAAAAAGGCATGGGGTTCAGGAGGGGATTAAGTCCAACAGATGCTGGCTGTTCTTCTGTCCCTCAGAGGCCAGAAGAGACATGGAGGGTGGTGGTCCTTTCACCAGCCCGTGGGACCAAGGTTCAATGGTAGAGCTGAACCTGGTTGCTTTTCTGTTATGGCCACTCCCAAGTCCTGTTCTGCGGACTTTGACAGGAGATTGTGAGATCTGGTCATTCACATGTACTTTAGCCTTGGACACTCCAGTTCTTTCTCCATCTATGAACGGCTCCATAAAGGATTTGGTTTGGTAATTTCCTTTTAATTCCCTTGTTCTTTTCCATTTCACCTTCAGCCTCCAACTTGGGGCTCATCATCGGGTGTGTCCTGGGGCTTCTCTGCCTGATTTATGTGATGGCTGGGATTGCTGTGTATTTCAGTGAGTAAACTCTGAATGAATTTCTTTATAGGGAGAGACAGTGTGTGGGTTTTTTTTACCTGTTGGGGACCCTCTCTATCTTTAAAGGGAAGGTTCAGCTTAGCCTGCAACTTGGAGCCATTTGCCTTACTTTATCCCACACCATGAGCACAGACCTCAACCTGTTGTCAGGGAAAGTTTAGAGAAAATATAAAGATGTCCTGTTACTATAGACTTCAGCAAATGATACCAATTAGAATAATGGTGAGAGTACCAAACTAACCAGTATAGTACACAAGCATGGGAAACAAACATGTAGGGACTATTTACAATGGTGTAACCAACATAATATTCATGTTAGAATGTTATCAAAATAGTTCATCGGATCTTCCATAAGTTGTGTGGATAAGCTTCAGCACATCCAGTATTGTCCCATATATATTCAAGATATAATAAAATGTCTTGAGGATACGTCTTGGGAATACAACAAGGGTTCCCGGGTGTTTATAGTCCTTGTTTCAGGAGTAACCTTTCTTCGGGTTTCTTTCAAAGGTTTCTTCATTCATTTGAAATAATCTCTTTTGGGGTTTTATGTAGTGTGTAGTGTCGGGGAAAGTTTCCCATTTCACTAATGTCTTTGCTAGAGAGTCTGACAGGCCTCCATCCCTGTGGAAGGAGGAAGAGGAGGGTGTGGGGTCTTCTTTATCAGAGAATGAAATTGTGTTGATCCTTGAGAGCCAGCTTTAACTCCCCAATTCTGTCTCTGCAGAAATACGTCAATGCAGAAAAGCATCAGGTGAGTGTCCCCCCGCCCCCCACCCATTGCACGTGGGTGAGGTGGGCATTGAATTGAGATGGATTAAATGGAGACCTAGGTCCAAGGATGTTCCCGAAGCTGCAGAGAAGCCAACAGCACTGAACATAACCCTTGCCATAGAAAACAACCTAGGAAACATAAATGGTTTCCAAACTACCCCTTGGATGTAGATCCCAAAGACAGGCATCTGGCCCAGTGGTCAAGTGCGGAGTGAGCCAGGCTGAGGGAGGGAGCTGTACTTTTCTGGGTTTAAACCCCCAATTCTTTCTCTGCAGAAAAACATCAAGAGGACTACAAAACAGTCCCAGGTGAGTGTTGCTTTCCTGTGGCATCTTTACTCCAAATGATGGAGGCAGGAGTGGGAATGAGGTGGATGAGTTGAGAGATGTACTTCTATATGGAGCCCCCGGTGGCACAGAGGGTTAAAGCACTGAGCTGCTGAGCTTGTTGAGCGAAAGGTCGCAGGTTCAGATCCGGAGAGCGGCATGAGCTTCCTCTGTCAGCCCCAGCTTCTGTCGATCTAGCAGTTTGAAAACATGCAAATGTGAGTAGATCAATAGGTACTGCTCTGGCAGGAAGGTAACGGCATTCCATGCAGTCATGCTGGCCACATGACCTTGAAGGTGTCTAGGGACAACACCAGGTCTTCGGTTCAAAAATTGAGATGAACACCAATCCCCAGAGTCGGACACAACTGGACTTCATGTCAAGGGGAAACCTTTACGTTTACCTTTACTTCTATATGTCCAAGAGTTTAGGCCAAGGACAGAGTAACATGGATATGACTTCTGCTCCCTCCCTGTTGTGGGACTAAAATGACCCAGGAAGGTCCTAAGACTTGCGGAAAATCCTGTCATTTCTAGAGGGGCAGTGGAAACGTGAAGCCCTCCAGTATCTCCTGGGGTTCTAATGCAGCCCTCTGGCCTTACATGTTTGCCTATCTGTTGAGATTAACTTCACAATTCAGCAGCAGATCAGTTGCACAACTTCAGCGCTTTCCAGTAGCTTCTTCCTGCACAGTATTTTCAGTCAACTGCTCCCACAGCCTGCTGCCACACTGGAACCTTTTACAGACACTTGAGCACATGCCTGGCCATTGTCAGTTTTACCATTGTCTTTCCCCCAGTCTAGATGACATTACAAACTTACCACAGCATACAGTTATATCTTGTCTTAGCAGACAGGTTCTTTTAATTACATATAGCCTTCGACAAACAACATCACAGCACAAGGAGAGATATACACTGTACATGACTTCCTTATATACAATTCTATACAATTACACATAGCAATCTCTGATTGGTTCCCAACTCATTAACTTAACTCAGACCCAGGATTACATCATTCACAATCACCTGGACTAGGCCAGAACACATTCCCCAAATGATTCCCTATATACAGTTAATGCATGACTCAGCATTTCCAATAGAAACCCATTAGCAGTGCATGACTCAGCTATATTACATTACAATACATTGTAAAACCTGACAGTATCTCTGATATAAGGGCTCCAAGTATTTCTGAGCAAGTTGTTTCCAGTGCAGTGGTTCTCAACCTGCGGGTCCCCGGCTGTTTTGGCCTTCAACTCCCAGAAATCCTAACAAGCTGGTAAACTGGCAGGGATTTCTGGGAGTTGTAGGCCAAAACATCTGGGGACCCTATAGGTTGAGAACCACTGGGAGTTGTGTATTTGAGAGCCAGTGTGGAGTAGTGATAGGAACATTGGATTAGGACTATGAAAACCAGAGTTTGTGTCCTCACTAAGCCATTCATGCAAAGTGTGGGAACCTATCCACCATAGATGCGTGGGTCCTACTTTATAAATGTCAGAAGCGGAAAGAGCCATCCATAATGATGTGTGCTATACATGAAAACAAAGAAGAAGCAAAATGGCAACTGCCAACAGGCCACGTGTAATTAAAAGCATTTGACCAATTTTTTATGGAATGTGACCACAGATTGGTCTGAAACATGCACAAGCTGTTATGTACTAGTACATAGAATCATAGAATCAAAGAGTTGGAAGAGACCTCATGGGCCATCCAGTCCAACCCCTTGCCAAGAAGCAGGAATATTGCATTCAAATCACCCCTGACAGATGGCCATCCAGCCTCTGTTTAAAAGCTTCCAAAGAAGGAGCCTCCACCACACTCCGGGGCAGAGAGTTCCACTGCTGAACGGCTCTCACAGTCAGGAAGTTCCTCCTAATGTTCAGATGGAATCTCCTCTCTTGTAGTTTGAAGCCATTGTTCCATGTCCTAGTCTCCAAGGAAGCAGAAAACAAGCTTGCTCCCTCCTCCCTGTGGCTTCCTCTCACATATTTATACATGGCTATCATATCTCCTCTCAGCCTTCTCTTCTTCAGGCTAAACATGCCCAGCTCCTTAAGCCGCTCCTCATAGGGCTTGTTCTCCAGCCCCTTGATCATTTTAGTCGCCCTCCTCTGGACACATTCCAGCTTGTCAATATCTCTCTTGAATTGTGGTACCCAGAATTCAATATGGTGTCATAAGAGGACAAGATATATATATCATATATATAATAAAGGCAGTTTAATCCACTGCACCACCTGGGAGTCCCAAGGTAAAAGCTGGTGCTCATCTCCATTTCTAAGCCAAGAGCCAGCGTTGTCCGTAGACACCTCCAAGGTCATGTGGCCGGCATGACTGCATGGAGCGCCGTTACCTTCCCGCCGGAGCGGTACCTATTGATCTACTCACATTTGCATGTTTTCGAACTGCTAGGTTGGCAGAAGCTAGGGCTGACAGTGGAAGCTCACGCCGCTCCCCGGAATCGAACCTGCGACCTTTCGATCAACAAGCTCAGCAGCTCAGTGCTTTAACCCACTGCGCCACCGGGGGCTCCAGTAGCTATATTATTTTAGAGCTATTGCTAAAGATAGCATTAATTACATTTCAACTCCGAGAAGCATATTATTTCAGAGCTTCCTCAATTGCATGGTGTAAGTGAATAAAAGAAATAACTGGATAAACAAAAAAAACTGTTTCCTAAGTGAATAAAATTAATTCTAGCAAGTACACTTTTTGGAGCAGAGGCCGAGATCGGAGCCATACCTGCAGGGCATGGGTTTGTTATGTGTCTTCAAGTCATTACTTTACTTACTTACTTACTTACTTACTTACTTAGGCGATCCCTCGTTGTCCAAGATTGGTGTACTGGCGGTGGGTCCGTAGGTGACTGTGGAGTCCTTGATCTGCATGTTCTCGGGCAGTGAGGGCATTGGTTTCCAGGTGGAAGGCGGTCCCGGTCGGGGTTGGCTTGAGGCACCTTCCTCTTGGCATGTTTCTCTCTTTCACCCTCCATTCGTGCCTCCTCAAATTCTACAGCACTGCTGGTCACAGCTGACCTCCAGCTGGAGCTCAAGGGCCAGGGCTTCCCAGTTCTCAGTGTCTATGCCAAAGTTTTAAAGGTTGGCTTTGAGCCCGTCTTTCAATCTCTTTTCCTGTCCTCCAACATCCCGTTTTCCGTTCTTGAGTTTGGAGTAGAGCAAGTGCTTTGGGAGACGGTGGTCGGGCATCCGGACAACATGGCCGGTCCAGCAGTTGATGGTGTAGGAGCATCACGTCAATGCTGGTGGTCTTTCTTCCAGCACACTGACATTTGTCTGCTTGTCTTTCCAAGAGATTTGCAGGATTTTCTGGAGGCAGCGCTGACACTGAAAAACAACACCGCCTGAGCTGTGCGAGTGCAGCATTCTTCCAAATGAAGCAGAGAGTGTTTGAGGACCGGGACATCCGTAGGGAGACCAAGGTGCTTGTTTATAAAGCTATTTTCCTCCCAACCCTGCTGTATGCCTGTGAGAAGTGGACAGTCTACAGACGCCACATGCAACTCCTGGAATGATTCCATCAGCGCTGCTTCCAGAAAATCCTGCAAATCTCTTGGGAAGACAAGCGGACAAATGTCAGTGTGCTGGAAGAAGCAAAGACCACCAGCATTGAAGCGATGGTCCTCCGCCATCAACTCCGCTGGACCGGCCACGTTGTCCGGATGCCCGACCACCGTCTTCCAAAGCAGTTGCTCTACTCCGAACTCAAGAATGGAAAATGGAATGTTGGTGGACAGGAAAAGAGATTTAAAGATGGGCTCAAAGCCAACCTTAAAAACTCTGGTATAGACACCGAGAACTGGGAAGCCCTGGCCCTTGAGCGCTCCAGCTGGAGGTCAGCTGTGACCAGCAGTGCTGTAGAATTTGAAGAGGCACGAAATGGGGGGTGAAAGAGAAATGCCAAGAGGAAGGCGCATCAAGCCAACCCCAACCCAGACTGCCTTCCACCTGGAACAAGTGTTCCCCCATTGCCACTCCTCACCTCCTGAGAAACCCATGAATGTAGGAGGTCAGCCACAGGAGCCCCAATGCTCAGGTTGCCCATTGGAAACCAAGCAGTCCCAGCAGTATTAATTTCAACCTGGAGTGATGATACTTTGTATTCTGGAAGACAAATCCCTTACTAGGTAGAATGAGCCCGCATGCAACCCTCGCCTGAAGTACACAGACGAACTTCCGCTGGCAGCGCTTACGTCCTACATATAGACCATTGTGATGTCTCCTACCCTTCCTTATAACTTCCTTTCCTCCGTCCTTTTTCTCCGTGTTTTCTGAGGACCCATGTTGTTTCCAGTCACAAGAGCTTCAGACCCATCAATGCAAGAGATAGAAGAAGTGCGTGGTGGTGGGGAAATTTGGGGGAGAAGAGCTCGGGTTGCCAGCCTCACTCCCCAGTTCGAGAAATGGCGACGTCCCACCCCTTTCTAACTGATCTCTTCCTCCAGTCCTTCTTCTCTTCGCCTAGGTCATGAAATTTCAAGAGAGTTATACTGTGTGAGATAATTAGCTGAAAAGTGAAGTCAGTGATGATACATTGTCTATAAATGTGTGTGAATGTTAAAAAGGAGCCCCAACGGCATCCTCACATTTGGTGCCGGAGTGGTTGGCCAGAAAAAGGTCCCCACATTGGGTGGCATTGGTGGGGCAAGTAGGTGACCCTCGCAACTGCTCTCCTTTTGCCACCGACACACCCACTCACATCGCTGAAAAGGCATTGTGTGGACTTAAGTGAGACACAGCCTTTCAAAAGGCCATGAATAGAGGATGGGGATTCAACTGCAGCCCTTTTCTGCCCAAAATAACTGACCCGCTTGTCTTTTTCCTTTTTTCAGGAAGTGATCAAAAATCCAACACTTCAAAGGAAGGTAAGTGAATCCCAGCTCAAAGCGTAGAATGGATTACAGGAGAGAAGGGCACAGAGA
>NW_026845477.1:306455175-306468857 GCF_025583915.1 Anolis sagrei ordinatus | reverse complement strand
CAGTAGAGTCCGCCTAGTTTCACTTGGAAAGGATAAATAAACAGATAAGGTAGAAAAAAGAAAGAAGAAAGAGGAAGGGAAAAGAAAAGGAGGGAGGAGAGGAAGGGAAGAAGAAGAGAAAGAAGAGGAGGAAGAAAGAAGGGAAGAGAAAAGGAGAGAGGGAGGAAAGAGAAGGGACAAACGTAGCAATGCAGGATGTTCAGCCACGGAGCGTCCAGATGTTTTCTCCAGGATGAGATGAGACAGGTCTTGGAGGTAGAGAAGCAGCAGCTGGTCCTTCACCTCCAAGAAACTGAGACCCTGAGGATGAGGGAAAGTGAAGACTATCGATTTGAGAGGAAATACAGTAAAGGATTTCTAGTACTGAGATTTGAAGTAGCAAAAGAGGATTAAGCATGTTTTGATTATAAATTGTACATCCTGAAATAAAGATCCAGACAGAGAGGAAGGAAGGAAGGAGTAGGGAAGCCACGTTGAGGCTCACCATGGGCCTTGCACACTTGCCGGGCAATGCCTCCTCCGAGCGGCTCAAAGTTATCGCTTGCAGAACTCATGGAGTGTGGTGTCCTTTGCCCACATAGGATGGCTGGTGCTTCCTTGGTGGAAGGAGACTTCTCCCTCCCTCCCTCGCTCGCTCCCTCCGCACTGACCCTCTCCCTCTGCTCCTTGCCTTGCAGGGAAGCCCATGGAGTCCCCGCCCTGACAGGAAGAGGCTCGGGAGGCGCACCATGCCCGGGACGTGGCTGCTGCTCTGCCTGGCTCTGCTCTGCGGAAGCACGCACCTCGTGGCCCCTTCCCAGAGGCAGAAGAGCCGGCAGGGCCTAGGGAGGCAGAGGACGAAGAGGCCCCAAAGCTGCTTCGCCCGCCGCCTCCCCCCCCCCCCTTCTCCTGCGTCGGGATGAGGCCAGACCCCTTCCTGAAGGCAGGAGAAGAGCCGGCTGGGCCCAGGGAGGAGGAGGAGGAGGAAGCGGTCCCGAAGCTGCTGCACCCGCCGCCTCCCCCCCCCCTTCTCCACACCCCGCGGGCCGGATAAATGCCCTCGGGAGGCCGGATTCGGCCCCCGGGCCTTAGTTTGGGGACCCCTGGTCTAGAGTATCTCTCTGTTCTGAGAGTCTAATAGAGTCTCTAAAGCAGTGGTTCCCAACCTGTGTGTCCCCAGGTGTTTTGGCCTACAACTCCCAGAAACCCCAGCCACTTTACCCATTGTTAGGATTTCTGGGAGTGGAAGGCCAAAACATCTGGGGACACACAGGTTGAGAACCACTGCTCTAAAGCATTCTGTTTCCACTGACTTCTAAAAGCATGCTGTTTCTACATGGAAAGTCCAATGGCTTCTGCCTCTACTGGCTTCTGAAAGCATAAGTAAGAAAATAAATAAACTGTTTTGTGTTCTCCTCTGTTGTTGCTTGCTACTTGAATGTTAAAAATACAGAGCATTTGTTATAGCTTTGTAACTCTATGCATCACTGCATGGGACCGTTTAGAATTGTGGTCCAAAAAAGCAACAGTAATCCCTCACTACTTCACTGTTCGCTTTTCATGGACTCGCTATTTTGTAGTTTTTCAATAAATATTAATGTCGAATATTTATCATGGTATTTTTCTGTTTCACGGGTTTTTGCGGTACTTGACCATCAGCATCAACTGGTTCTCCCACCAAATCAGGCAAATTCACTGCCAGCAAGGGCTGGTTTGATAAATTTCGGAAGTGCTATGGACTTAAGAGCGTTTGTCTGTATGGAGAGGCTGCCTCTGCGGAGAAAGCCGGAGCCGAGGGTTACGTGAACAACATGTTCAAGGAAGGCTGTGTAGTGTTTAAGTGTGTGGGGAGGGTTTATAAAGACTTAAAATAGTGTATAACTACTAAAATAATGTATAAATATTAAAATAAATACTGCTTCACAGATTTTCACTTTTCACGGGTGGTCCTGGAATGTAACACCCACAATAAGTGAGGGAACACTGCAAATAGCATTACAAATTCCAAACGGATATGATCTTACATCCGAACACAAACAATACCTTTTTCAACTAACCCAYGCATCACCTGGGTTATATGTGACTGTGGTGCCCATTTACACAGACAAGCTCCCYCCTCCACAAACAGCTATAGTTCCCACTGRCAGGAYAKACCAATGGVCCTCCCTCCAATGACATTGSAGGTTAGAGCGAGTGCCATGAACATGTCCAAGAACCCTYCCAWTGTCCTCCACAAACACCATACTMCCCACTACCCAAGGYAAGGATTTTATGTGTTTCCTCCATCACAGACATCCCAGTGTTCCTTTCTCTCTCCATTGGTGTGGAATTTGCATGACCCTGTCCACGGCCTCTCCTATAACTCGTCCCTACTCTTTTCTATGACACAAACAGAGGAGTTAATCAGCAATTGAATATACTGGAAGGGTTTGGGGGACTGACTCAACCTGATGGAAGTTGTAGTTCGCTCTGCATTAAGACACAGCACTGTGATCCCCACTGATAATGGACCTGGACTCTGCTGCTCTGCTACTCTGCTGCTGAGTATGCGTGCCCAGCGTGGAACACATCTCGCCACGCTAATGTGGCTCTTAATGAGACATGCCGCATTATCACGGTGTGTCTGCGCCCTACACCACTGGAGAAATTACACTGTTTAGCAATTACATTGCACCACCTGACATCCACCGGGAAGAAGCAGCCAATAGTGAAAGGACCAAGGCAGAGACATCTCCAGCTCATCCCTTGTTTGGGTATCAGCCAGCACGCAATGACTTAAATCAAGAAATAGTTTTCTAAGATCTACAGAGACACTTGCTGGAACACCTCAGCAAGCGAGAGTCCAAAAGTGGCAGGCTCAAACCCAGAACCTCAATCAATGGCTGATACCAAATGAGAGACTCCCCCCTGGGCACACAGAAACTGGGCGACTTGGAAGGTGCTGAACAGACTGCGCTCTGGCACCACGAGATGCAGAGCCAACCTTCAGAAATGGGCCCACAAAGTGGAATCCACGACATGCGAGTGTGAGAAGAGCAAACCACAGACCACCTGCTGCAATGCAACCTGAGCCCTGCCACATGCACAAGGGAGGACTTTCTTGCAGCAACACCAGAGGCACTCCAAGGGGCCAGATACTGGTCAAAAGACATTTAATAGAATAGCAAGTCTGCAAATGTTGTGCTTTGTTTGTTTGTTTGTTTGTTTGTCTGTTTTTAATGCAATACAACTGGTTTGGTTCGCTCCTGATATGATACATAAAAATAATAAATGGACCTGGACCAAATTTGGCACGCAGAACCCCCATGACCAGGTCTGGGGCGAATTGACCTTGATTTATAGAAGTTGTGTTTCACCAACAAGTTCCACAGGTTTCTGTCCTGGGCCCGACTCTGTTCAACATCTTTATTAATGACTTAGAGGAAGGATTAGAAGGCACAGAATCATAGAATCATAGAATTGGAAGAGACCTCATGGGCCATCCAACCCAACTCCATTCTGCCAAGAAGCAGGAATATTGCATTCAAAGCACCCCCGGAAAAAGAAAAGAAATGACAAAGGTTAATAGGAGCTGTAGTCCAACTGCAACCAGACAGCCATATGAATCCTACCAACAATGGATCTGGACCAAATCTGCTACACAGACATCATTACCAACTTAAAATACTGGCAGGTTTGGGGGATTACCAAATGATGATGGGTTTTGTAGTCTACCCACATCCAGAGAGCCATCTGAATCTCGCCCACAATGGATTCAGACCCAACCTGGCATGCATACCCATTATGACAACATAAAAAGTGATGGAGTTAGAGGTGGATTGACAGAGGATGGTGGGATTTACAGTCCACCCAAATCTAGAGAGCTGTGTGGGCCACACCCATGATCAAAGATGTTCCTCTCAGAACCAATCAGATTGCTCACCCTACTTACCAGTCCGTATCAATTGTGGTGCCCAGAATGGGACACAGTGTGATTCCAGGTAAAGTGGTCTGACCAAGGCAGAACAGAGCATGGGTAGCATGACTTCCTTGAATCTAGACACTAGACTCCTCTTGATGCAGGCCAAAATCCCTTTGGCTTTTTTTGCTGCCGCATGACATTCCTGCTAGGGCTGGGCGGTTTCGTTTCGTAATTTCGTAATTCGTTAAAAATTCGTTATTTTTTTATAACGAAGCGATAACGAACCATTCAGGAGCAACTAAAAAACGAAACGAATTTTTAAATTCGTTTCGTAATTGTTTCGAATTTGTTTTGTATTCGTTTCGTTATCGTTTTGAAATCGTTTCGTTATTATTTCCGCATGTCTGGGGCAAGTTTTATAGTTGTTGTTTGTTTAATCAGTGAAAAAAAATTATAAATATCACACCAACAGTCAACAACAGAGGGAGAGGGAAGCTTCAGAAGTTCCCCCTGTCCCATTTGGAGGTTTTTTAGTGTATTGCGCGGTCGCGTCCGCCATTAACAAATTGAATCGTTATTGTTTCGAAATTGTTTCGTATTGTTTTGTAATTTACGAAATTTCGTAAATATCGAACTTTTTAAAAGAAAAATTTTGGAATTCTTTTAAAAATCGAAACGCAAAACCCCCCAAAAAACGAATCGATTTTAGAAACAAATTTTTCCGTGGTTGCCCAGCCCTAATTCCTGCCTCATGTTCCCCTTCCTTCCCACGAGGACTCCAAGATCTTTTCCACATGCCCTGCTCTCGAGCCAGGCGCCATCCCTCATTCTGTATGTTTGCATTTCCTTTTTTCTGCCTAAGTGGAGTCTCTTGCATTTGTCACAGTTGAACTTCATTTTGTTTAGTCTTGGCCATTCATCTCTCTCATCTGTGAAGATCGTTTTGAATTCTGCTCCTGTCCTCTGGAGTACTAGCTATCCCTCCCTTCAATTGTGGTGCCCAGAATTGGACACAGTGTGATTCCAGGTGTGGTCTAACCAAGGCAGAACAGAGCATGGGGAGCATGACTTCCCTGGATCTAAGCACTATGCTCCTCATGATGCAGGCCAAAACCCCATTGGCTTTTTTTTTTTTTGCTGCTGCATCACATTGTTGGCTCATGTTTAACTTGTTGTAAAACATATGACAGAAGCAGCTAAATTTACTAAAGCTTTGAGCTAGAAAGAGCAGGAAAAATGGAAATTTTAAAAATGGTTTGAACATTTAGAAGACTGTAATCTCCAGGATTATATTTTTGAAAGTAGGATGAAATGCACAACAGGGTGCTGTAAGACAAATTGGGACTTGAAATGGGGAACTTTGATTGCTAGAGTAAAAGGGAAAAGAAAACATAAAGAACTGAATCATACTCTCTTCACGACTGACAATTCGAATAATACTCCAATTGAAGATATAACTGTTGTCGAAGGTAGGGCTGGGCGGTTTCGTTCGTTAATTTCGTAATTCGTTATTAATTCGTTATTTTTTTGATAACGAAGCGATATTGAACCATTCAGGAGCAACTAAAAATCGAAACGAATTTTTCAATTCGTTTCGTAATTGTTTCGAAATCGTTTCGAAATCGTTTCGTTATTATTTCCACATGTCTGGTGCAAGTTTTATAGTTGTTGTTTGTTTTATCAGTGAAAAAAAAATATAATTATCACACCAACAGTCAACAACAGAGGGAGAGGGAAGCTTCAGAAGTTCCCCCTGTCCCATTTGGAGGTTTTTTTAGCGTATTGCGCGGTCGCGTCCGCCATTAACGAATCGATTCGTAATTGTTTCGTAATTGTTTCGTAATTTCGAAATTTCGTAAATTTTGAACTTTTTTAAAGAAAAATTTCGGAATTCTTTTAAAAATCGATACGCAAAACCCCCTAAAAACGAATCGAGTTTAGAAACAAATTTTTCCGTGGTTGCCCAGCCCTAGACAAAGGCTTTCATGGCCAGAATAACTGGGTTGCTCTGAGTTTTCCAGATTGTATGGCCATGTTCCAGAAGCATTCTCTGAGGATGCCTGCCATAGATGTGGGCAAAACATCAGGAGAGAATGCTTCTGGAATAGGGCCATACAGCCCAGAAAACTCACAGAAACCTCAAAGATATAACTGTTCTCAGTGGGTGGGAGGTGAAGGCGGGGGGGAGGGGAATCATAGAATCAAAGAGTTGGAAGAGACCTCATGGGCCATCCAGTCCAACCCCATTCTGTCTAGAAGCAGGAATATTACATTCAAATCACCCCTGACAGATGGCCATCCAGCCTCTGTTTAAAAGCTTCCAAAGAAGGAGCCTCCACCACACTTTGGGGCAGAGAGTTCCACTGCTGAACGGCTCTCACAGTCAGGAAGTTCTTCCTCATGTTCAGATGGAATCTCCTTTCTTGTAGTTTGAAGCCATTGTTTCCATTGTGTCCTAGTCTCCAGGGAAGCAGAAAACAAGCTTGCTCCCTCCTCCTCCCTGTGGCTTCCTTTCACATATTTATACATGGCTATCATATCTCCTCTCAGCCTTCTCTTCTTCAGGCTAAACATGCCCAGCTCCTTAAGCCGCTCCTCTTAGGGCTTGTTCTCCAGACCCTTGATCATTTTAGTCGTCCTCCTCTGGACACATTCCAGCTTGTCAATGAGGGAAAGAAAAGCTGCTGAATACAAGTGATTGATAAGAGTGGAATTACTATAAAATCATAGAATCCTAGAGTTGGAAGAGACCTCATGGGCCATCCAGTCCAACCGCATTCTGTCAAGATACAGGAAAATTGCATTCAAAGCACCCCCAAGAGATGGCCATCCAGCCTCTGTTTTAAAAGCCTCCAAAGAAGGAGCCCCCACCACACTCTGGAGCAGAGAGTTCCACTGCTGAACAGTGCTCCTTACAGTGAGAAAGTTCTTCTTCATGTCCATGTGGAATCTCCTTTCTTGTAGTTTGAAGCTATTGTGTCATTGTGTCCTAATCTCTAGGGCAGCAGAAAACAGGCTTGCTCCCTCCTCCCTAGGACTTCCACTCACCTCTTGATCCCCGGCCTTCATCATGTTTCTTCTCAGCCTTCTCTTCTGAGGGCTAAACATGCCCAGCTCTTTAAGCTGCTCCTCACAGGGCTTGTTCGTCAACCCTTGATCATTTTAGTTGCCCTCCTCTGGACACATTCCAGTTTAGAGTAAATATCTCCCTTCCATTGCGGTGCCCAGAACTGGAAACAGTGTGAGTCTAGGTGTGGTCTGACCAAGGCAGACTAGAGCATGGGTAGCATGACATCCCTGGATCTAGGTACCTAGGCACCTCCTATTGATGCAGGCCAAAATCCCATCACATTGTTGGCTCATGTTTAACTTGTCCACAAGAACTCCAAAATCTTTTTCATACATACTACTGTCGAACAAGGCACCGTCCCCCATTCTCTATCTCTGCATTTCAGTTTTTTTCTGCCTAAGTGGAGTATCTTGCATTTGTCTCTGTTGAACTTCATTGTGTTGGTTTTGGTCCATCATCTCTCTCATCTGTGACGATCATTTTGAATTCTGCTCCTGTCTTCTGAGATATTGGTTCTCCCTCCCAATTTGGTTCCATCTGCAAACTTGATGATCCTGCCTTCTAACCCTTCACATGTCATGAATGAAGATCCTGAACTGAACCGGGCCCAGGACTACTGATGGCACTCCACTCATCACTTCTTTCCAGGATGAAGAGGACGCATTGGGGAGAAGCACCCTCTGGGTTTGTTCACTTAACCAATTCCAGATCCACCTCTCCATAGTTTTGCCTAGCCCACATTTGACTGCTTTCCGTGCCAGAAGGTAATGGGAGACCTTTTCGAAGGCCTTATTGATATCCAAATATGCTATATCCACGGTGTTCCCTGCATCCACCCAGCTTGTAACTCTATTGAAAAAAGAAATCAGATTAGTCTGGTTAAGGTTAAGTAAATAAGACACATTACAGTGTTCTCTCACTTATTGCTGGGGTTAGGTTCCAGGACCTCCCGCAATAAGTGAAAAGCCGCAATGTAGGGAGACTCTATTTATTTTAATATTTATACATTATTTTATTCGTTATACACTATTTTAAGTCTTTATAAACTTAAAATAAAGTGAAGGAAACGAAGGAAAAGCCCTTCAAGACTGGAGGGAGGGAGGGAGGACTGAGGAGGGAAAGTACCTCAGAGAGCAGCGGCGGCAAAACCCCACAAAACAGCAAAAATACCACAATATGTATTTTAGATTAATATTTTTTGAAATCCGCAAAACAGTGAATCTGCAATAAGTGAATCTGCAATAACCACGTAGTGGGGGGACACTGTATATCAAGTGACAATGTAAAGTGGAATTTAATTATTGAGATTTGTATTACTCTACTTGTGTTAATAATTAATCAATTAATAAAAAACTTTTTAAAAAAACAATGGCAATGTATATTTTCAGAGACAATATTGGCCCATTGAATCTTCAAATTGTGGGGAATACCTTCTGGTGATCTCTTCATTTCTAACCATAATAACTAACTTCCCTGGTTTTCCTTTAAGTGGTCCCTGTGTCCTAAATGCTCCAAAACACACAGATAGATAGTGTCGCACACCACGGCTGGAAGCACACCTTTGAACCCACAAACACTTCAAAGTCCTTTAGCAATAAACAGTTTATTGAATAATTGCAAGCTGTATTTAAAAGGGTAAAAAAGGGCAAGTAAAAGATTATGCAAGAAAGTCAAAAAGTAATCCAAACAGGCAGGTAAACAAATAGAATCCATGAAAGGGTACAGGGTTGATCCTTAACTCCACAACAAACTCCACGAAAGCATAGTCCTTAAAACCCACACAGGATAATGTCCATAGTCTCTTGAAAAACCAAGGAACAAGATTGCAGAGATCCAAAATCCACAGGAAAACAATCACCCTCAGTAACTTGAACATGAGTCTTGAGCAGATATTTCCATGAATCTTGACTTGACATACACACAGGACTTAACCAGTTACCGGCGTTGCACTCACTGAAGGCAATGCTGTAAAAGCCCCATATTTATTCAAAAAGACCTACACAAAATGCATTCCAATTCCCTTGAGAACTCTCCTTCAAATTCCTTTTTCCTCTTATCTTGACAGACCTTCGGACTCACAGGTGACGATCTTGACAGATTTGACTCCTATCAAAGGTTGATTCCTCCCGGTTGCTCGTTAACACATTCCTTTCACTTTCCTTACCTATCAGCTAGGGCTGGTTCCCATCAGACTGTCTGGAAACAATTCTATCTTGAGAACTAACAATCCCAGAGTCTTCCAACTCCCTTTGCTCAGCAGTTTGTTCTGTGCCCTCTTCTTCATTCACAAACCCCTGAGAATCTACATCAGAATCCAACATGGAAATCTTTGAAGGGTCTTGCTCTGAAGGAAATTGAGCATAACCATAATCCTCTTCTTGAGGCACTGCCATAACCCCAGTTGGCTGAGCTCCTACAGATAGGTTATATATATGTATAGTGTTCCCTTGCTACTTCACGGTTCACTTATTGTGGACTTGCTGTTTCGCGGATTTCAAAAAATATTAATTTAAAATATATATCATGGTATTTTTGCTGTTTTGTGGGGTTTTGCCACCACTGATCTCCAAGGAGCTTTCCCTCCTCAGTCTCCCCTCCCTCCAGCCTTGAAGGGCCTTTCTTTCCTTTCCTTCACTCTATTTTTAAGTGTATAAAGACTTAAAATGGTGTATAACTACTAAAATAATGTATAAATATTAAAATACATAGAACATCCCTACATTGCGGCTTTTCATTTATTGTGGGAGGTCCTGGAATGTAACCCCCGCAATAAGTGAGGGAACATTGTATGTATATGTACACACACACACACATATTACCAAATCAACATTTTATGGGAATACACACACACATATATTCCCATAAGCAAACCTTGATTTGGTAATTCAATATACAGGACTTCCTTTTGTATAAAGTAGAGCTTGAGGAGATACAGATTTTGGTATCTGCGGGGTCCTGGAGCTAAACACTAGTGGACACTGAGGACCTGCTGTAGTTCTCCCTCAAAAAATGGCTACATTAAAAATTGAGGGAGAAAAAGAACAAAAAAAATGTCCAGTAAGATCAATCTTGGGAGAACATAAGGAATGGGCACTGAGGTGGGATATGAGAAACAGTATCACAAGAATTGAATTTTAGGGGTTTTTTTTTTTAAAGGCTCAGATTGTGTGGATTAACAATTGTGTTCCTGGCAGGTCAAGGCTGGATATTAATCTGAACTATTTGTTTATACAGTGTTCCCTCGCTACTTCATGGTTCGCTTATTGCGGACTTGTTGTTTCACAGATTTAAAAAAATATTAATTTAAAATATATATCATGGTATTTTCACTGTTTTGTGGGGTTTTTGTCACCGCCGCTCCCCGAGGCACTTTCCCTCCTCAGTCCTCCCTCCCTCCCTCCAGCCTTGAAGGGCCTTTCCTTCCTTTCCTTCACTTTATTTTAAGTTTATAAAGACTTAAAATAGTGTATAACTACTAAAATAATGTGTTGTTATTGTTGTTGTTGTTGCTCATTTGTTCAGCCATTTCCTCTTTGTGACTTCATGGACCAGCCCACACCAGAGCTCCCTGTCGGCTGTCACCACCCCCAGCTCCTTCAAGGTCAATCCAGTCACTTCAAGGATGCCATCCATCCATCTTGCCCTTGGTCGGCCCCTCTTCCTTTGCCTTCCCTTTTCCCCAGCATCATTCCCTTCTCTAAGCTGACCCCCAGAATGTCTATCTTTAGTCTTGACATCTCACCAATAACAACATCCAATTTGCCCTGGCTCATAGATCTTACATTCCAGGTTCCTATGGTGTGTTGATCTTTAGAGCATCGGATTCGCCGTTCACCTCCAGTACCGTCGGCCGCTAGCCTTCCTTTCGGCTTTGAGCTAGCTGCGTCATCACATCTGGGGCTAGTTGAACTTATCCTCTGCTCCTCCCCAGTAGCATTTTGGCCATCTTCCGACCTGGGAGTCCCATCTTCAGACATATCTCTGGTTGTACTGGTCCATTTAGTTTTCTTGGCAAGGATACTGGGGTGGTTTGCCATTGCCTTCCCCAGGGATCACGCTTCGTCTGACCTCTCTGCCACGACCGTCCCGTCTTGGGTGGCCCTTCACGGTTTCGCTCGTGACATCATTGAGGTGCTCGAGCTCCAGCGCCACGACACGGCGGTGACCCTTTGCTGGAGAAAAATAATGTATAAATATTAAAATAAATAAATGTATAAATATGTGAGAGGAAGCCACAGGGAGGAGGGAGCAAGCTTGTTTTCTGCTTCCTTGCAGACTAGGACGCGGAACAATGGCTTCAAACTACAAGAGAGGAGATTCCATCTGAACATGAGGAAGAACTTCCTGACTGTGAGAGCCGTTCAGCAGTGGAACTCTCTGCCCCGGAGTGTGGTGGAGGCTCCTTCTTTGAAAGCTTTTAAGCAGAGGCTGGATGGCCATCTGTCAGGGGTGATTTGAATGCAATATTCCTGCTTCTTGGCAGAATGGGGTTGGACTGGATGGCCCAGGAGGTCTCTTCCAACTCTTTGATTCTATGATTCTATGATTCTAGAGCATCCCTACATCACGATTTTTCACTTATTGTGGGAGGTCCTGGTACCTCAGCCCCTGGGCTGAGAATTGCGGTATATAAGCGCAGTAAATAAATAAATAAATAAATAACCCCACAATAAATTAGGGAATGCTGTATTCAGTAGACATTGGAGCAATTAGTAGAAGTACCTTGTAGTATTCCAAGAGATGAAGGGGGAGCAGTCCATCCTATTTTTCGTACCTTTTTAATTTTCCTCAGTTCTTGTGGGTTTTTTCGGGCTTTTTAATTTTGTTTGTAAGGATAAAGAGGTGGGCAGAGGTGATGGGAAAAGGGGGGCCTTGAGGATTTAGTTGATTTAGTTTTAGTTGTCTGATATGTTATGTTATGTTATGTTATGTTATGTTATGTTATGTTATGTTATGTTATGTTATGTTATGTTATATGAATGTTGGGGTTTAAGTAGCATCACGAAAGACTTTTGCAAACACTCTATCCTCCTCAGCCTCATCTTAGGTCTCAGGATTGGCCCAGAAACTAGACATTCCGAAAGAAGAATCAGATCACTTTGGAGTCTGCCCGGGAACTGCTGACGCGTTGAAAAACCCCGGCCTCCTATTGGTGGGATGTTTTCCTCCTTGGGCCAATCCGCGCTCGCTGCGCTCCTAACCTTTGCGCCTCCACGGCACGGAGGAAACTTCCCCGCTGGCAATGGCGCTGCTGTTACTGCTCCGGGTTGTGGCTCTCCTCCTCCTCCTCCTCCTCCTCGGACACTTGGGAATCGCCCACCCGCACTCGGTTCCTCGTGGTAAGAGCTTTCAATCCATCCCTTCCTATGCTTTGGTAGAAAGAAAGGGGGAAGGGGTAGAAATGCAATCACTCAAGCTTCACCTACACTGGGTTGGCCGTGTTCTTAATTTGAGGAGCCCTGGTTTAGGGTTAGTGTTCGGGTTTTACCATTAAAGAACTCTTACAATCAGGGACAGCTAATCACCTCTCAACAAAAGATTCCCCCAGACACTAACAAGCCTCACCAAACAACTGCCAGGCCATCAAATGCTAATCAAGGTGGTCATTTGAAACATTCACACCTAGCTCCAGCAGACAAGAATCCTTTGTCCCACCCTGGTCATTCCACAGATATATAAACCCCTTTTCCTACTTCCAACAGACCTCACTACCTCTGAGGATGCTTGCCATAGATGCAGGCGAAACGTCGGGAGGAAATGCCTCTAGAACATGGCCATATAGCCCCAAAAAAACCTACAACAACCCAGTGATTCCAGCCATGAAAGCCTTTGACAATACGACTCTTACATTCCTTCTATAGTATCTGTGTTCTGTTCCGCGTTGTGCAAACAGCACTCCTGAAGGAGCGAAGCGGACACAGCATAACGCTCAGAGCTTCCAGACCCAGATTTCAAACTGTTACCCCACTGTGTCCAATTCTGGGCCCACAATTGAAGGGAGAGGTTGGCTCTAAGCTGGGATGTGTCCAGAGGAAGGTGACTCAAAAGATCAAGGGTCTGGAGAACAATCCCTATGAGCAGTGGTTTAAAGGGCTGAGCATGTTTATCCCGCAGAAGAGAAGGCTGAGAGGGCCAGGGATCAAGAGGTGAGGGGAATTAATGGGGAGGAGGGGGGAGGAGGGAGGAGGCTTGTTTTGCTGCCCTGGAGACTAGGATGCAGAGCAATGGCTTCTAATGACAGGAAAGGAAGGAGATTTCCTGACTGTGAGAAGAGCTGTTCAGCAGTGGAACTCTCTCCCTCTCTCTCTGCCCCGCAGTGTGGTGGAGGTTCCTTTGGAGGCTTTGAAGCAGAATGCTTTAAATGCGATTTTCCTTCTTCTTGGCAGATTGTGGAGACTCAGCCGCACAAGAAGGAAGCGGAGCCGCAGCCAAGTGCCCCGGCATCACGCCAGCAGGACCCCTTCGCGGGCTTGGAGAAAGCGTTCACCTTTGTGCGCCAGAAGGGGGGAAGCGTGCTGATGCAATGCAACTACTGCCTGCCAGTTATCAAAAACGTCGGCGCCGCCGTGAACTCAGCCACCGACTTGAGAAAAGATTTCAAGGTAAGAGTTGGTCGTGCCAGTTCTCATAAAGCGCCAGAAAAAGCCATGTATTAGAAGAGTGGATCTGTAATTGGTTAAATGGACGAACCCAGAGGGTGATTCTCCCCAAGGCTTCCTCTTCTTCATCCTG
>NW_026845477.1:306374204-306420789 GCF_025583915.1 Anolis sagrei ordinatus | reverse complement strand
AGTCATTGGATGAGGGTTGCAGTGGTTTCAGTAAGTGAGTAAAGGTACTGCAAGTCCCATCATCCATGGTCCATCCCCCTTAGAACTGCATCAGGGTGTAGAGTGGGTCATGAGTACTCTGTGTGCCACGTTTGGACCTGGTCTGTGATTTGTAGGGGCTACAATGTTCTGTGGGAAGTGAATCGGGTGATGGTACTGCAAATCCCATCATTTGTGGCCCATCCTGCCCTAAACTGCACCAGGTTGTAAAGTGGGCCATTGGGCCTCTGTGTGCCAAGTTTGGTCCTGTTCCGTCCTTAGTGTGGGCCACAGTGCTCTAAGGAAGTGAGTTTAAGTACTGCAAGTCCTGTCATCCATGGTTCATCCTTCCTCAAACTGCACCAGGATGTTGAGGTGTTTTGGACTTCAACTCCAACCATTCCTGACAGCCTCAGGCTCTTTTCCTTTTCCCTCTGCTACCTTGGAATCTTGAGGGTGGCCAATCAGAGTCCATATGCAAATTGTACCACAGTGGAAGCCAATCAGAACACTGCCACATACACCTCCCGTCCTCTACATACAAACACTGAATATTATTATATACATAGATAGATTTACATCACTTGTATACCACTTTTCTCACCCCAGGAAGGGGACTCAAAGAGGTTCCCAATATAGACTTGTTAAAATTCAATACCTCACAGACATTAAAGTATAAAACTAACATAAGCAATAAAAACATTCAACAGTCAATTAAATTATTAAAAAAAATGACATTCAAACTTTAAAACATGGAATTAAAAACATATTAATATAAATATTAAAATCACATAATCCGGCAATCCTAGTCCAGGGCTGTTCCAAGTATCAATACATAGCACATTTTTATTTATTTAAAACTTTTATATCCCGATCTTCTCAACCTCCGTAGAGGGACTCAGACCGGCTAACAGCAAGGATTCAATGCTACAGTACAGTCTAAAACATCATACAACAACAATAGATTAAAATACATATAGATTAAAATACATAAAAGCCAATTTGCCAAGATAAAATCATGTCCAACTCAGTCCGCATATGTGGTCCATAACTTTAGTCTATTGCCAGTCTCAGCCATTATTCTGGGAATGCTTCATTCCATAGCCAGGATTTCACTAGCTTCCTGAAGGTCAGGAGGGAGGGGGCAGATCTAATCTCATTCAGGAGGGAGTTCCATAGCCAGGGGGCCAGCACAGAAAAGGCCCTGTCTCTCGTTCCCACCAGCCGCGATTGCGAAAATGGCAGGACCGAGAGCAGGGCCCCACCAGAAGATCTTAACAGCTTTGATGGTTCATAGGGGAGAATACGTTCAAACAGGTAAACTGGGCCGGATTCATATAGGGTTTTGTAGGTTAAAACCAGCACTTTGAATTGTGCTTGGAAGCTAATTGGCAGCCAGTGGAGCTGGTGCAACAAAGGACGCTCTCTGTGCCCTGCTCCTCTCAATAATCTGGCTGCCGAGAGTTGGACTAATTGCAGCTTCCAGGCAGTCTTCAGAGGCAACCCCATGTAGGGAGCATTGCAGTAGTCTGTACGGGATGTAACCAGAGCGTGGACCACCATGACCAAGCCAGACTTCCCAAGGTACGGGTGCAGCTGGCATAGTCTGATCATTCATTGTATCACTTACTGCCCAAAAGCTTGGTCCCATACCCAAGATTTGACTTTTTTTCTGAAGGCCAGGAGAGAGGACGCTGATCTAATTTCACTGGGGGGGGGGGGAGTTCCATAGCTGAGGGGACACCACTGAGAAGGCCCTGTCTCTCATCCCCACCAGCACGCCTGGGAAGAGGGTGGGACCGAGAGTAGGGCCTCCCCGGATGATCTTAGCTTCCTAGATGGTTCATAGAGGGAGATTTGTTTGGACAGGTAAGCTGGGCCGGAACTGGTTACCAGTACTTTGAATTGTGCTCGGTAGCAGACTGGCAGCCAGTGGAGATGACATAGCAGGGGAGTTGTGCGCCTCCTGTGCGGCGCTCTGGTGAGCAATCTGGATGCCCATTGGACCAATTAAAGCTTATGAACAGTTTTTATAGGCAACCCCGCATAGAGTGTGTTACAGTAATCTATACGGGATGTAACTAGAGCATGGACTACCATGGCCAAGTCAGACTTCCCAAGGTATGGGCGCAGCTGGCACACAAGTTTTAACTTACCTTCGTTTGAAATGTTGGATTTTTTATCACTTCCTAAAAAGAGAGAAAAGAGCATCAGTTCTTTGAGCAGGAAAGGTTGCTTGTCTGCTAAATATTTCACAATTCTTCTAGTTTAACTCACTTAAAATTCAGTTATTAAGCAAGGAGGAGGGCAGAAAGATACAGGACTGCAGGCCACCCTGCCTCCCTGCCCAAACCGTTTTCTCTGTGCCCTTCTCTCCTGTAATCCATTCTACGCTTTGAGCTGGGATTCACTTACCTTCCTTTGAAGTGTTGGATTTTTGATCACTTCCTAAAAAAAGGAAAAAGACAAGTGGGTCAGTTATTTTGGGCAGAAAAGGGCTGCAGTTGAATCCCCATCCTCTATTCATGGCCTTTTGAAAGGCTGTGTCTCCCAAAGCAGTTGCTCTACTCCGAACTCAAGAACAGAAAACAGAATGTTGGTGGGCAGGAAACGAGATTCAAAGATGGGCTCAAAGCCAACCTTAACAACTCTGGCATAGACACTGAGAACTGGGAAGCCCCGGACCTTGAGTGCTCCAGCTGGAGGTCAGCTGTGACCAGCAGTGCTGTAGAATTTGAAGAGGCACGAATGGAGGGTGAAAGAGAGAAACGTGCCAAGAGGAAAGCGCGTCAAGCCAACCCCGATCAGGACCGCCTGGAAACCAATGCCCTCACTGTGGGAGAAGATGAGGATCAAGAATAGGGCTCCACAGTCACCTATGGACCCACCCTGGAGAATTATCCTACTTGGACAACGAGGGATCACCTAAGTAAGTAAGTAAGTAAGTAAGTAAGTAAAGTAATGACTTGAAGACACATAACAAACCCATGCCCTGCAGGTATGGCTCCGATCTCGGCCTCTGCTCCAAAAAGTGTACTTGCTAGAATTAATTTTATTCACTTAGGAAACTGTTATTTTTTGTTTATCCAGTTATTTCTTTTATTCACTTACACCATGCAATTGAGGAAGCTCTGAAATAATATGCTTCTCGGAGTTGAAATGTAATTAATGCTATCTTTAGCAATAGCTCTAAAATAATATAGCTACTGGGACCAATCTGACAAGGCATACTTCTTCTAAAATTAAGATCCCTTGTATATAGATATTGTACGAGTACATAACAGCTCGTGCATGTTTCAGACCAATTTGTGATTATCTATATCTATATCTATATCTATATATATAATAAAGAAGAGTGTTTGTATCGGACAGAGGAATTGTGGAGGGCGGTGTATGTGGCAGCGTTCTGATTGGCTGCCGCTGTGGTGCTATTTGCATATGGTCTCTGATTGGCCAGCTTCAATAGGAGCCCCTGTGGAGAAGAGGGTTCATGGCAGAAACGGGGCATGACAGAAGGAAATTTGCATATGGTCTCTGATTGGCCAGCCTCAAATCCAACATTCCGAGATGAGAAAGAGAGGAAAGGAAAGGCCGGGGCTGGGTCAGAACACTCCCAATACAGACCGAAATAGGCACACAGAGCCCCCATAACCCACTCGACATCCTACTGCAGTTTGGAGGAGTATGAACCATGGATGATGGGACTTGCAGTACCACCACTCACATTCTGAGACCGCTGTTAACCTTATCCAATGACTGATCAGGACCAAACTTCGCACAGAGACCTCTCATGACCCACTTTACGTCCTGATGTGGTTTGGCCGGGGATGGACCGTGGATTATGGGACTTGCAGTACCATTGCTTAATTCTTCATACCACTGCAACGCTCATCCAATTACCGATAAAGACCAAACTTGGCACACAGAGTCCCCATGACCCACTCTACATCCTGGTGCACTTTTGAGGAGGACAGACCATGGATGATGGGACTTGAAGTACCTCCACTCTCTTCCCAAGACGGCTGCAACCCTCATCTAATGTCTGATCAAGATCAAACTTGGCACACAGAGCCCCCATGACCCACTCTGCATCCTGCTGCAGTTTGAAGGAGGATCGACTTTGGATGATGGGACTTGCAGTACCATCACTCACATTCTGAGACCGCTGTTAAACTCATCCAATGTCTGATCAGGACCAAACTTGGCACATAGACCTCTCATGACCCACTTTACATCCTGTGTGTGTTTGTCTGGGGATAGACCATGGATTATGGGACTTGCAGTACTTTTGCGCAATTCCTGAGACCAGCAACGCTCATCCAATTACCGATAAAGACCAAACTTGGCACACTGAGTCTCCATGACGCACTCTACATCCAGGTGCAGTTTGAAGGAGGATGCACCATGGACGATGGGACTTGTAATACCTGCACTCCCTTCCTAAGACCATTACAACTGCCAACAATGATGGATCAGGAACACAATTTACACAGAGAGCCCGCATGACCCACTCTACATCCTGGTGCGGTTTGGAAGAATTTGACAATGGATGATGGGACTTGCAGTCACTTCACTCACTTCCTGAGACGACTGAGACCCTCGCCAATGACTAATCAAGACTAAACTTGGCACATGGAGCTCCAATGACCCACTCTACATCCTGGTGCAGTTTGGAGGAGGACAGACCATGGATGATGGGACTTCAAGTACCTCCACTCCCCAAGACTGCTGCAAAACTCATCTAATGACCAATCAAGACAAAAGTTGGCACACAGAGCCCCCATGACCCACTCTACATCCTGCTGCAGTTTTGGAGAAGGGTGGACCATGGATGATGGAACTTCCAGTACCTTCACTCACTTTCTGAGACCTCTGCAAACTTCATCCAATGATGGATCAAGACCAAACTTGGCACATAGACCTCTCATGACCCACGTTACGTCCTGGTGTTGTTTGGAAAAAAATTGGAGATGGATGATGGGACTTGCAGTACCTTTGCTCACTTCCTGAGACCACTGAGACCCTCGCCAATGACTAATCTAGACTAAACTTGGCACATGGAGCTCCAATGACCCCCTCTACATCCTGGTGCAGTTTGGAGGAGGACAGACCATGGATGATGGGACTTCAAGTACCTCCACTCCCTTCCAAAGATTGCTGCAACCCTCTTCTAATGACCAATCAAGACCAAACTTGGCACATAGAGCCCCCATGATCCACTTTACATTCTGCTGCTGTTTGAAAGAGGATGGACTTTGGATGATGGGACTTGCAGTACCTTCACTCACTTACTGACACCACTGCCACCCTCATCTAATGACTGATAAAGACCAAACTTGGCACACAGAGCCCCCATGACCCACTCTATATCCTGCTGCTGTTTGTAGGAGGATGGGCCATGGATGATGGGACTTCAAGTACCTTCACTCACTTCCTGAAAATAATGCAGCCGTTATCCAAAGACCAATAAAGACCAAACTTGGCATACAGAACCGCCATTACCCACTTTCTCTAATAACCCGGGCAACGCCGGGTCCCCAAGCTAGTATATAATAAAGAAGAGTGTTTGTATCGGACAGAGGAATTGTGGAGGGCGGTGTATGTGGCAGCGTTCTGATTGGCTGCCGCTGTGGTGCTATTTGCATATGGTCTCTGATTGGCCAGCTTCAATAGGAGCCCCTGGTGGAGAAGAGGGTTCATGGCAGAAACGGGGCATGACAGAAGGAAATTTGCATATGGTCTCTGATTGGCCAGCCTCAAATCCAACATTCCGAGATGAGAAAGAGAGGAAAGGAAAGGCCGGGGGCTGGGTCAGAACACTCCCAATACAGCCCGAAATAGGCACACAGAGCCCCCATAACCTACTCGACATCCTACTGCAGTTTGGAGGAGTATGAACCATGGATGATGGGACTTGCAGTACCACCACTCACATTCTGAGACCGCTGTTAACCTTATCCAATGACTGATCAGGACCAAACTTCGCACATAGACCTCTCATGACCCACTTTACGTCCTGGTGTGGTTTGGCCGGGGATGGACCATGGATTATGGGACTTGCAGTACCATTGCTCAATTCTTCAGACCACTGCAACGCTCATCCAATTACCGATAAAGACCAAACTTGGCACACAGAGTCCCCATGACCCACTCTACATCCTGGTGCACTTTTGAGGAGGACAGACCATGGATGATGGGACTTGAAGTACCTCCACTCTCTTCCCAAGACGGCTGCAACCCTCATCTAATGTCTGATCAAGATCAAACTTGGCACACAGAGCCCCCATGACCCACTCTGCATCCTGCTGCAGTTTGAAGGAGGATCGACTTTGGATGATGGGACTTGCAGTACCATCACTCACATTCTGAGACCGCTGTTAAACTCATCCAATGTCTGATCAGGACCAAACTTGGCACATAGACCTCTCATGACCCACTTTACATCCTGGTGTGTGTTTGTCTGGGGATAGACCATGGATTATGGGACTTGCAGTACTTTTGCGCAATTCCTGAGACCACAGCAACGCTCATCCAATTACCGATAAAGACCAAACTTGGCACACTGAGTCTCCATGACGCACTCTACATCCAGGTGCAGTTTGAAGGAGGATGCACCATGGACGATGGGACTTGCAATACCTGCACTCCCTTCCTAAGACCATTACAACTGCCAACAATGATGGATCAGGAACACAATTTACACAAAGACCCAGCATGACCCACTCTACATCCTGGTGCGGTTTGGAAGAATTTGACAATGGATGATGGGACTTGCAGTCACTTCACTCACTTCCTGAGACGACTGAGACCCTCGCCAATGACTAATCAAGACTAAACTTGGCACATGGAGCTCCAATGACCCACTCTACATCCTGGTGCAGTTTGGAGGAGGACAGACCATGGATGATGGGATTTCAAGTACCTCCATTCCCTTCCAAAGATTGCTGCAATCCTCTTCTAATGACCAATCAAGACCAAACTTGGCACATAAAGCCCCCATGATCCACTCTACATTCTGCTGCTCTTTGAAAGAGGATGGACTTTGGATGGTGGGACTTGAAGTACCTTCACTCACTTACTGCCACCACTGCCACCCTCATCTAATGACTGATAAAGACCAAACTTGGCACACAGAGCCCCCATGACCCACTCTATATCCTGCTGCTGTTTGAGGAGGATGGCCATGGATGATGGGACTTCAAGTACCTTCACTCACTTACTGAAAATAATGCAGCCGTTATCCAAAGACCAATAAAGACCAAACTTGGCATACAGAAACGCCATTACCCACTTTCTCTAATAACCCGGGCAACGCCGGGTCCCCAAGCTAGTATATAATAAAGAAGAGTGTTTGTATCGGACAGAGGAAGGGCGGTGTATGTGGCAGCGTTCTGATTGGCTGCCGCTGTGGTGCTATTTGCATATGGTCTCTGATTGGCCAGCTTCAGTAGGCGCCCCTGGTGGAGAAGAGGGTTCATGGCAGAAACGGGGCATGACAGAAGGAAATTTGCATATGGTCTCTGATTGGCCAGCCTCAAGTCCAACATTCCGAGATGACAAAGAGAGGAAAGGAAAGGCCAAAGGGGGCTGGGTCAGAACACTCCCAATACAGACCGAAATAGGCACACAGAGCCCCCATCACCCACTCTACATCCTACTGCAGTTTGGAGGAGCATGAACCATGGATGATGGGACTTGCAGTACCATCACTCACATTCTGAGACCACTGTTAACCTTATCCAATGACTGATCAGGACCAAACTTCGCACATACACCTCTCATGACCCACTTTACGTCCTGGTGTGGTTTGGCCGGGGATGGACCGTGGATTATGGGACTTGCAGTACCACTGCTAAATTCTTCAGACCACTGCAACCCTTTGCTCACTTCCTGAGACCACTGAGACCCTCGCCAATGACTAATCAAGACTACACTTGGCACATGGAGCTCCAATGACCCACTCTACATCCTGGTGCAGTTTGGAGGAGGATGAACCATGGATGATGGGACTTCAAGTACCTCCACTCCCTTCCGAAGATTGCTGCAACCCTCTTCTAATGACCAATCAAGACCACACTTGGCACACAGAGCCCCCATGATCCACTCTACATCCTGCTGCAGTTTGAAAGGGGATGGCCCATGGATGATGGGACTTCAAGTACCTTCACTCACTTCCTGAAAATAATGCAGCCGTTATCCAAAGACCAATAAAGACCAAACTTGGCATACAGAACCGCCATTACCCACTTTCTCTAATAACCCGGGCAACGCCGGGTCCCCAAGCTAGTATATAATAAAGAAGAGTGTTTGTATCGGAGGGAGGGGTAGGGCGGTGTATGTGCCAGCGTTCTGATTGGCTGCCGCTGTGGTGCTATTTGCTTATGGTCTCTGATTGGCCAGCTTCAATAGGAGCCCCTGGTGGAGAAGAGGGTTCATGGCAGAAACGGGGCATGACAGAAGGAAATTTGCATATGGTCTCTGATTGGCCAGCCTCAAATCCAACATTCCGAGATGACAAAGAGAGGAAAGGAAAGGCCGGGGGCTGGGTCAGAACACTCCCAATACAGACCGAAATAGGCACACAGAGCCCCCATCACCCACTCTACATCCTACTGCAGTTTGGAGGACTATGAACCATGGATGATGGGACTTGCAGTACCACCACTCACATTCTGAGACCGCTCTCAACCTTATCCAATGACTGATCAGGACCAAACTTCGCACAGAGACCTCTCATGACCCACTTTACGTCCTGGTGTGGTTTGGCCGGGGATGGACCGTGGATTATGGGACTTGCAGTACCATTGCTCATTCTTCAGACCACTGCAACCCTCATCCAATTACCAAAAAATACCAAACTTGGCACACTGAGTCTCCATGACGCATTCTACATCCAGGTGCAGTTTGAAGGAGGATGCACCATGGACGATGGGACTTGCAATACCTGCACTCCCTTCCTAAGACCATTATAACTGCCAACAATGATGGATCAGGACCACAATTTACACAGAGAGTCCGCATAACTCACTCTACATCCTGGTGCGGTTTGGAAGAATTTGACAATGGATGATGGGACTTGCAGTCACTTCACTCACTTCCTGAGACCACTGAGACCCACGCCAATGACTCATCAAGACTAAACTTGGCACAGGGAGCTTCAATGACCCACCTACATCCTGGAGCAGTTTGGAGGACGACAGACCATGGATGATAGGACTTCAAGTACCTCCACTACCCAAGACTGCTGCAACCCTCATCTAATGTCCAAACAAAACCAAACTTGGCACACAGAGCCCCCATGACCCACTCTACATCCTAATATGGTTTGAAGTAGGGCATGCCATGGATGATGGGACTTGAAGTACCTCTACTCGCTTTCCGAGACTGCTGCAACCCTCAACAATGACTGAACAACACCAAACTTGGCACATCGACCTCTCATGACCCACTTTATGCCCTGGTGAGGTTTGACTGTGGATCGTGCATGGATTTTGGGACTTGCAGTACCTTCGCTCAATTCCTGAGACCACTGCAAAACATCATCCAATTTCCGATAAGGACCAAACTTGGCACACCGGGTCTCCATGATGCACTCTACATCCTGGTACGGTTTGGAGGATGATGCACCATGGACAATGGGACTTAGAGTACCTTCACTCAGTGAAACCACTGAGACCCTCATCCAATGACTGATGAAGACCAAACTTGGCACACAGAGCCCCCATGGCCAACTCAACATTCTGGTGAGGTTTGGGAGAGAACAGACTATGGATGATGGGACTTCAAGTACCTCCACTCACTTCCCAAGACTGGTGCAACCCTCATGTAATGACCAATCAAGACCAAACTTGGCACACAGAGCCCCCATGAGCGACTCTACATCCTGCTGCAGTTTGGAGGAGGACGGACAATGGATGATGGGACTTGCAGTACCTTCACTCACTTCCTGAAACCACAGTGACACTCATCCAAATACCAAGAAAGACCAAACTTGGCACAGAGAGCCCCCATGGCCAACTCGACATTCTGGTCATGTTTGAGGGAGACTATGGATTATGGGACTTGCAGTACCTTCACCCATGTTCTGAGACTGCTGTGATCCTCATCCAATGACTGATCAAGACCAAACTTAGCACACAGAGCCCCCATGACCCACTTTACGTCCTGCTGCAGTTTGAAAGGGGATGGACTTTGGGTGATGGGACTTGCAGTACCTTCACTCACTTACTGACACCACTGCCACCCTCATCTAATGACTGATAAAGACCAAACTTGGCACACAGAGGCCCCATGACCCACTCTATATCCTGCTGCTGTTTGTAGGAGGATGGGCCATGGATGATGGGACTTCAAGTACCTTCACTCACTTCCTGAAAATAATGCAGCCGTTATCCAAAGACCAATAAAGACCAAACTTGGCATACAGAACCACCATTACCCACTTTCTCTAATAACCCGGGCAACGCCGGGTCCCCAAGCTAGTATATAATAAAGAAGAGTGTTTGTATCGGACAGAGGAAGGGGAAGGTGTATGTGGCAGCGTTCTGATTGGCTGCCGCTGTGGTGCTATTTGCATATGGTCTCTGATTGGCCAGCTTCAGTAGGCGCCCCTGGTGGAGAAGAGGGTTCATGGCAGAAACGGGGCATGACAGAAGGAAATTTGCATATGGTCTCTGATTGGCCAGCCTCAAGTCCAACATTCCGAGATGACAAAGAGAGGAAAGGAAAGGCCAAAGGGGGCTGGGTCAGAACACTCCCAATACAGACCGAAATAGGCACACAGAGCCCCCATCACCCACTCTACATCCTACTGCAGTTTGGAGGAGCATGAACCATGGATGATGGGACTTGCAGTACCATCACTCACATTCTGAGACCACTGTTAACCTTATCCAATGACTGATCAGGACCAAACTTCGCACATACACCTCTCATACCCACTTTACATCCTGGTGTTGTTTGGAAAACTTTGGAGATGGATGATGGGACTTGCAGTACCTTTGCTCACTTCCTGAGACCACTGAGACCCTCGCCAATGACTAATCAAGACTACACTTGGCACATGGAGCTCCAATGACCCACTCTACATCCTGGTGCAGTTTGGAGGAGGATGAACCATGGATGATGGGACTTCAAGTACCTCCACTCCCTTCCGAAGATTGCTGCAACCCTCTTCTAATGACCAATCAAGACCACACTTGGCACACAGAGCCCCCATGATCCACTCTACATCCTGCTGCAGTTTGAAAGGGGATGGCCCATGGATGATGGGACTTCAAGTACCTTCACTCACTTCCTGAAAATAATGCAGCCGTTATCCAAAGACCAATAAAGACCAAACTTGGCATACAGAACCGCCATTACCCACTTTCTCTAATAACCCGGGCAACGCCGGGTCCCCAAGCTAGTATATAATAAAGAAGAGTGTTTGTATCGGACAGAGGAATTGTGGAGGGCAGTGTATGTGCCAGCGTTCTGATTGGCTGCCGAGGTGGTGCTATTTGCATATGGTCTCTGATTGGCCAGCTTCAATAGGAGCCCCTGGTGGAGAAGAGGGTTCATGGCAGAAACGGGGCATGACAGAAGGAAATTTGCATATGGTCTCTGATTGGCCAGCCTCAAATCCAACATTCCGAGATGAGAAAGAGAGGAAAGGAAAGGCCGGGGGCTGGGTCAGAGCACTCCCAATATAGACGAAACTTGCCACACAGAGCCCCCCATCACCCACTCGACATCCTACTGCAGTTTGGAGGAGTATGAACCATGGATGATGGGACTTGCAGTACCACCACTCACATTCTGAGACCGCTGTTAACCTCATCCAGTGTCTGATCAGGACCAAACTTCGCACAGAGACCTCTCATGACCCACTTTACGTCCTGGTGTGGTTTGGCCGGGGATGGACCGTGGATTATGGGACTTGCAGTACCATTGCTCATTCTTCAGACCACTGCAACCCTCATCCAATTACCAAAAAATACCAAACTTGGCACACTGAGTCTCCATGACGCACTCTACATCCAGGTGCAGTTTGAAGGAGGATGCACCATGGACGATGGGACTTGCAATACCTGCACTCCCTTCCTAAGACCATTATAACTGCCAACAATGATGGATCAGGACCACAATTTACACAGAGCGTCCGCATAACTCACTCTACATCCTGGTGCGGTTTGGAAGAATTTGACAATGGATGATGGGACTTGCAGTCACTTCACTCACTTCCTGAGACCACTGAGACCCACGCCAATGACTCATCAAGACTAAACTTGGCACATGGAGCTTCAATGACCCACTCTACATCCTGGAGCAGTTTGGAGGACGACAGACCATGGATGATAGGACTTCAAGTACCTCCACTACCCAAGACTGCTGCAACCCTCATCTAATGTCCAAACAAAACCAAACTTGGCACACAGAGCCCCCATGACCCACTCTACATCCTAATATGGTTTGAAGTAGGGCATGCCATGGATGATGGGACTTGAAGTACCTCTACTCGCTTTCCGAGACTGCTGCAACCCTCAACAATGACTGAACAACACCACACTTGGCACATCGACCTCTCATGACCCACTTTATGCCCTGGTGAGGTTTGACTGTGGATCGTGCATGGATTTTGGGACTTGCAGTACCTTCGCTCAATTCCTGAGACCACTGCAAAACATCATCCAATTTCCGATAAGGACCAAACTTGGCACACCGGGTCTCCATGATGCACTCTACATCCTGGTACGGTTTGGAGGATGATGCACCATGGACAATGGGACTTAGAGTACCTTCACTCAGTGAAACCACTGAGACCCTCATCCAATGACTGATGAAGACCAAACTTGGCACACAGAGCCCCCATGGCCAACTCAACATTCTGGTGAGGTTTGGGAGAGAACAGACTATGGATGATGGGACTTCAAGTACCTCCACTCACTTCCCAAGACTGGTGCAACCCTCATGTAATGACCAATCAAGACCAAACTTGGCACACAGAGCCCCCATGAGCGACTCTACATCCTGCTGCAGTTTGGAGGAGGACGGACAATGGATGATGGGACTTGCAGTACCTTCACTCACTTCCTGAAACCACAGTGACACTCATCCAAATACCAAGAAAGACCAAACTTGGCACAGAGAGCCCGCCATGGCCAACTCGACATTCTGGTCATGTTTGAGGGAGACTATGGATTATGGGACTTGCAGTACCTTCACCCATGTTCTGAGACTGCTGTGATCCTCATCCAATGACTGATCAAGACCAAACTTAGCACACAGAGCCCCCATGACCCACTTTACGTCCTGCTGCAGTTTGAAAGGGGATGGACTTTGGGTGATGGGACTTGCAGTACCTTCACTCACTTACTGACACCACTGCCACCCTCATCTAATGACTGATAAAGACCAAACTTGGCACACAGAGCCCCATGACCCACTCTATATCCTGCTGCTGTTTGTAGGAGGATGGGCCATGGATGATGGGACTTCAAGTACCTTCACTCACTTCCTGAAAATAATGCAGCCGTTATCCAAAGACCAATAAAGACCAACCTTGGCATACAGAACCACCATTACCCACTTTCTCTAATAACCCGGGCAACGCCGGGTCCCCAAGCTAGTATCCATAAAAACTGGTCAAATGCTTTTAATTACAGGTGGCCTGTTGGCAGTTGCCATTTTGCTCCTTCTTTGTTTTCATGTATAGCACACACAATCGTGGATGGCTCTTTCCGCTTCTGACATTTATAAAGTAGGACCCACGCATCTATGGTGGATAGGTTCCCACACTTTGCATGAATGGCTTAGTGAGGACTCAAACTCTGGTTTTCATAGTCCTAATCCAATGTTCCTATCACTACTCCACACTGGCTCTCAAATACACTACACGTAGTGGTTCTCAACCTGTGGGTCCCCAGATGTTTTGGCCTACAACTCCCAGAAATCCCAGCCAGTTTACCAGCTTGTTAGGATTTCTGGAGTTGAAGGCCAAGACAGCCGGGGACCCGCAGGTTGAGAACCACTGCACTGGAAGCAACTTGCTCAGAAATACTTGGACCAAGTGGGAGCCCTTTAATCAGAGATACTGTCAGGTTTTACAATGTATTGTAATGTAATATAGCTAATATAAAATGCCATATATAAAATGTCAGGTTTTACAATGTATTGTAATGTAATATAGCTGAGTCATGCACTGCTAATGGGCTTCTATTGGAAATGCTGAGTCATGCATTAACTGTATATAGGGAATCATTTGGGGAATGTGTTCTGGCCTAGTCCAGGTGATTGTGAATGATGTAATCCTGGCTCTGAGTTAAGTTAATGAGTTGGGAACCAATCAGAAATTGCTATGTGTAATTGTATAGAATTGTATATAAGGAAGTCATGTACAGTGTATATTCCTCCTTGTGCTGTGATGTTGTTCATCGAAGGCTATATGTAATTAAAAGAACCTGTCTGCTAAGACAAGATATAACTGTATGCTGTGATAAGTTTGTAATGTCATCTAGACTGGGGGAAAGACAATGGTAAAATGGATTTGTGATAACTGTGTAGTGATGATTGTTTATTAGCTATTAATGGAACTGTGGAATTTTAACTGTTTTGTATATTGATTATTGCTGTTTTTATTGTCTTTGCTGTTTGGAAACCGCTGTGAGTCGCCCTCGGGCTTGAGATACAGCGGTATACAAGAATAGTAAATAAATAAATAAATAAATAAATAAATAAATAAATAAAACTGACAATGGCCGGGCATGTTCTCAAGTGTCTGTAAAAGGTTCCAGAGTGACTGCAGTTTTTGGGAGCAGTTGACTGAAAATACTGTGCAGGAAGAAGCTACTGGAAAGCACTGAAGTTGTGCAACTGATCTGCTGCTGAATTGTGAAGTTAATCTCAACAGATAGGCAAACATGGAAGGCCAGAGGGCTGCATTAGAACCCCAGGAGATACTGGAGGGCTTCATGTCTCCACTGCCCCTCTAGAAATGATGGGATTTTCCGCAAGTCTTAGGACCTTCCTGGGTCATTTTAGTCCCACAACAGGGAGGGAGCAGAAGTCATATCCATGTTACTCTGTCCTTGGCCTAAACTCTTGGACATATAGAAGTAAAGGTAAACGTAAAGGTTTCCCCTTGACATGAAGTCCAGTTGTGTCCGACTCTGGGGATTGGTGTTCATCTCAATTTTTGAACCGAAGACCTGGTGTTGTCCCTAGACACCTTCAAGGTCATGTGGCCAGCATGACTGCATGGAATGCCGTTACCTTCCTGCCAGAGCAGTACCTATTGATCTACTCACATTTGCATGTTTTCAAACTGCTAGATCGACAGAAGCCGGGGCTGACAGAGGAAGCTAATGCCGCTCTCCGGATCCAAAACTGCGACCTTTGTCAACAAGCTCAGCAGCTCAGCGCTTTAACCCACTGCGCCACCGGGGGCTCCATATAGAAGTACATCTCTCAACTCATGCACCTCATTCCCACTCCTGCCTCCATCGTTTGGAGTAAAGATGCAACAGGAAAGCAACACTCACCTGAGACTGTTTTGTAGTCCTCTTGATGTTTTTCTGCAGAGAAAGAATTGGGGATTTAAACCCAGAAAAGTACAGCTCCCTCCCTCAGCCTGGCTCACTCTGCACTTGACCACTGGGCCAGATGCCTGTCTTTGGGATCTACATCCAAGGGGTAGTTTGGAAACCATTTATGTTTCCTAGGTTCTTTTCTATGGAGGGGGCTGGATAGCGATGTTCAGTGCTGTTGGCTTCTCCGCTGCTTTGGTAACAGCCTTGGACATATGTCTCAATTCAATCCATCTCAATTCAATGCCCACCTCACCCACGTGCAATGGGTGGGGGGCGGGGGGACACTCACCTGATGCTTTTCTGCATTGACGTATTTCTGCAGAGACAGAATTGGGGAGTTAAAGCTGGCTCTCAAGGATCAACACAATTTCATTCTCTGATAAAGAAGACCCCACACCCTCCTCTTCCTCCTTCCACAGGGATGGAGGCCTGTCAGACTCTCTAGCAAAGACATTAGTGAAATGGGAAACTTTCCCCGACACTACACACTACATAAAACCCCAAAAGAGATTATTTCAAATGAATGAAGAAGACTTTAAAAGAAACCCAAAGAAGGGATGGTCCTCCTGAAACAAGGACTATAAACACCCGGGAACCCTTGTTGTATTCCCAAGACGTATCCTCAAGACATTTTATTATTATCTTGAATATATATGGGACAATACTGGATGTGTTGAAGTTTATCCACACAGTAGGTTCTTCTGGGTTTTTTCGGGCTTTATGGCCATGTTCTAGAGGCATTTCTCCTGACGTTTCCCCTGCATCTATGGCAAGTATCCTCAGAGGTAGTGAGGTCTGTTGGAACTAGGACAAAGGGTTTATATATCTGTGGAATGACCGGGGTGGGGCCAAGAGCTCTTCTCTGCTGAGCTAGGTGTGAATGTTTCAACTGACCACCTTCATTAGCATTTGAAGGCCTGGCTGAGTCTGGGAAAATCTTTTGTTGAGAGGTGTTAAGCTGTGCCTGGTTGTTTCCTCTCTGCTGTTTTGCTGTTGTAATTTTAGAGTTTTTTAATACTGGTAGCCAGATTTTGTTCATTTTCATGGTCTCCTCCTTTCTGTTGAAATTGTCCACATGCTTGTGGATTTCAATGGCTTCTCTGTGTAGTCTGACATGGTGGTTGTTGGAGTGGTCCAGACTACACAGAGACGCCACCACCAAAATAAAAGCTGTTTAAGTTAATGTTTTTAATATGCTTAACTGTTTTTAATGTTTCTATTTCCCACTGGTTTAACTCAAATTCTGTAAAACAATCTGGCTTCCAGCCTCCTATGTGTCTAAGTGACCAAAATGACTGAAGGTCTGGGAGCTACAAACTCCTATAAGGAACAGCAAAAAAACCCTTTTCACAACAGAAAGTCAGCAGAAGTTGTTTCCATTTTACTCCTTCTGTCAAAAAGGAAGCCTCTCCTTGGCCTAACCAGGGGTCCGCAAACCTTTTAAACAGAGGGCCAGATCACAGCCCTCAAACTGTTGGAGGGCTGGATTATAATTTTAAAAAAAACATGAATGAATTCCTATGCACGCTGCACATATCTTATTTTTAGTGCAAAAAACAAACAAACAAACACTTAAAACAATATAATAATTAAAATGAAGAACAAATATAAACTTATTAGTATTTCAGTGGGAAGTGTGGGCCTGCTTTTGGGTGATGAGATAGGATTGTTGTTGTTTTTATGTGCTTTCAAGTCGTTTCAGACTTAGGTTGACCCTGAGCGAGGGCTGAGTAAATGGCCTTGGAGGGCCGTATCCGGCCCCCGGGCCTTAGCTTGAGGACCCCTGGCCTAAACTCTTGAGAGACATAGGAACACATTGCTTGGTTGATCCTTTTATGCCCACTCCTGTCTCATCCATCTGGAGTAAACTTGCAGTAATTCTAATTCTGTTTATTTCTTTACAACCCACTTTTATCTCTTGATTGAGATGATAATAATAATAATAATAATAATAATAATAATAATAATAAAACAATAATAAACAGAATCGGCACTGACAAGAGTACCATCTGCCAGCTGCAGAAGGCCACCTTACTGGGATCTGCACTCATTATTTGCCGATACATCACATGGTCCTAGAATCTTGGGAAGTGTCCGACGTGTGATCCAATACAACAGCCAGCAGAGTGTCTGCTGTGGACTCATCTTGTTGTGTTTCAAATAATAATAATAATAATAATCATCATCATCATCATCATCATCTTTATTTATACCCCACCACCATCTCCCCAAAGGGGACTTGGGGTGGCTAACATGAGGCCAAGCCCAAAGATACAATAGAGCACAATAAAATACAGAATGCAAACAACAAAAATTATATCAGAATAAAATATGTACAGTAGCATAATAAAATAAATAAGGAAAATCAACACAATATAAAATCGAACAGAATGGGCAGGCCAAATGGACGAGGTAAAATGATAAAACCTTGATGAGGTAGCAATAGAAAATATGTAATTGAGGGGAGCCCAAAAATGATAAACAGTGGGGTAAGAATTTCAGTTTAGGATGGGGCAACACTATAGATGGAGCAATCAGAAATGGGATAAATGGTTGCTCATGGTTTCCATGAGATGCTCATGGGAAGGTAACACTCACCTGCAGCTGCTTTGTATCCATATTGAAGCTTTTCTGTAGAGACAGAATCAGGGAGTTAAAGCTCAGAGTGTCATTCTCTGATGAAGAAGACCACACACCCTCCTCCTCATCCTTCCACAAGGTGTCCCCCATTTTTTCCTAGCCACCCATAGGGACAGAAGCCGCCCAGACTCTCTAGGAAAGACATTAGCAGAGATGGGAAAGTGCCCCCAGGCTGAGACTCAAGCTCATGATGTGGCTGAGAGAAGGTGAAAAGAGTAGCCAAGCCTCCAAGTTGTTGGTTAAGCCGAGCCTTCCCCTCAAGGGGAGTAGGGTCTCAAACAGGAAAAATGTCTTCCCCAAAACCAGACTGCCCCTCCCACAAAGAAATTCATTCAGAATTTACTCACTGAAACTGACAGCAATCCCAGCCATCAGAGCGATCAGGAGGAGAACCCCCAGGACACCCCCGATGATGAGCCACAAGTCGGAGGCTGAAGTTGAAATGGAAAAAAACAAAAGAATTAAAAGGAAATCAGCAAACCAAAGCCTTTATGGAGCGGGTTGTAGATAGTCAAAGAACTGGGGAGTTCATGGAGACCAAGGCTGAGGTTAAGATCTGAGGCGGCCTTGCTCTGGTCCTGTCTCCATCACAAGTGTTGGTGGGGACGAGAGACAGGGCCTTCTTAGTGGTGGCTCCCTAGCTCTAGAACTCCCTCCTCAATAAGATTGGATCAGCACCCTCCCTCCTGGCCTTCAGAAAGAAAACAAAGACATGGTTATGGAACCAACCCTTTGACCAATAAAGTAATGCAGTGAAAAAGAATAATTAGGGGATGCATGCAATGACAATGGGAATGGCTACCGTTTATGGTTTTGGATCATGTAATTTTAATATTTATACTAGGATGTTTTCAGGCCTGTAGCGGGGGGGGGGGGGTAGGGGTTCAACCCCCCCCCCAATGTTTCAGATTTTTTTTAAAAAAAACTGGTTTACTCATGAATTTTAACTGGTTAACCAAATCCCATGCTAAGTCTATGAGATGCAAAAAATTAAGAGTCCCTCCAGAACTGCAAGCACTATCTCAAGCAAATATTGACAATTTATTCACACTGTCATTACTTGCAGCAATAGCCGATGTAGTGAAGCAACCAAGTTGGGGGTGGAGTGTTGAATGCTCTCATTAAGGAGGCCAGACTTGGTGGAGGTGGTTGACAGGGGCGGAGCTGCAGGCTATTGAAGGCTGCTCTGCCCCCTGCTGTGCTCTTTGCTTCAGCGTGAGCTAGGAGGCAGGTTTCACCCCCCCATGAAATTTTCAAACCCCCCCTCCCGAAAATTTCAACCCCTCCCGAAAAACTTTTCTGGCTACGGCCCTGGATGTTTTAATGCTTTGTCCTAATGTTTAAATGTTATTTATGTTATATGTTTAATGGTTTTAATAATTTAAATTCATAGTCCTATTCGTTATATGTTATTGTTTAGTTATGATTTCTTTACATGGATGTTGGCATTGAATTTTTGGCATTAATATGTTGTAAACCACTTTGAAGATCCCCCGGTGGCACAGTGGGTTAAACCCCTGTGCCGGCAGGACTGAAGACTCACAGGTCGCAGGTTTGAATCCGGAGAGAGGCGGATGAGCTCCCTCTATCAGCTCCAGCTCCTCATGCGGGGACATTAGAGAAGCCTCCCACAAGGATGATAAAACATCAAAATCATCCGGGCGTCCCCTGGGCAACGTCCTTGCAGACGGCCAATTTTCTCACACCAGAAGCAACTTTGTTTCTCGAGTCGCTCCTGATACAAAAAAAATAATACTTTGAATCCCCCCAGGTGTGAAAAAGGTGGTATATAAATATAGTAAGTAAGTAAAACACGTGTGTTTGTGTACATTCAATGACCAGCCCAGCTCTTGTGACTATCTGTCAAGGTTTGTGGAAGTGGCCATGATAGAAGGGCAGTCAAGCACAGCTCCGTCATCACACCCTCCATGTCCCAACTAGCATTGATCTACTCCAGTGGTTCTCAACCTGTGGGTCCCCAGATGTTTTGGCCTTTAACTCCCAGAAATCCTAACAGCTGGTAAACTGGGATTTCTGGGAGTTGTAGGTCAAAACACCTGGGGACCCACCTTCAAGATGGGACCCAAGTTCAAATCAAAACTTCATTTTTGTTTCAGATACATTTTATGCACATTTCATTTTATTCCAAAAACGAAGTTTGTGTACACTGCACCATCAGAAAGCAATATAGCTTTTGGTATCCCTTATCAGGAATTAGGAAAGACTCTAAAACTGTCCATGTGGGTGGCTGAGATAACAACATCTTAGTTTTCTGGTGGTAAAGCAAGAGTGTCCCTATCTCAGCCAAGAACACAAACAATTTTAGACTGGGCTCTACAGGCCAATGGAGACTCCACCTAGGACATCAGAAGGCCGAGAACAAGCCACGAGAGTCAAGACGAAGACCCACCCAGAGGAAAAGTGTTCTTGCCATACATCAAGGGAACCACTGACCACATAGGGAAGCTGATGAGGAAACACAACATACAAACACTATCTACAGACCCACCAAGAAAATCCAACAAATGCTACGTTCAGCAAAGGACAAGAGGTATCCTCTCACCTCTGCAGGAGTTACCCAAAAAAACCCACAAGAACGCAAAGAACAAGAGGGATCCTCTCACCTCTGCAGGAGTCTACCGTCTACCATGCAGCTGTGGACAAGTCTACATAGGGACCACCAAACGCAGCGCCCAGACACGCATCAAGGAACATGAAAGGCACTGCAGACTACTTCAACCAGAGAAGTCAGCCATAGCAGAGCACCTGATGAACCAGCCTGGACACAGCATATTATTTGAGAACACAGAAATGCTGGACCACTCTCACAACCACCATGTCAGACTACACAGAGAAGCCATTGAAATCCACAAGCATGTGGACAATTTCAACAGAAAGGAGGAAACCATGAAAATGAACAAAATCTGGCTACCAGTATTAAAAAACTCTAACATTACAACAGCACAACAACAGAGAGCAAACAAACAAGGGCATCTAATCACCTCTCAATGAAAGATTGCCCCAGGAACTGCCAGGTCATCAAATGCTAATCAAGGTGGTCAGTTGAAACATTCACACCTAGCTCCAACAGACAAGAGTTCTTTGTCCCACCCTGGTCATTCCACAGATATATAAACCCTTTTTTTCCTAGTTCCAACAGACCTCACTACCTCTGAGGATGCTTGCCATAGATGCAGGCGAAACGTCAGGAGAGAATGCCTCTAGAACACGGCCATATAGCCCGAAAAAACCTACAACCCAGTGATTCCGGCCATGAAAGCCTTCGAGAATACAATTTTAGAGTCTTTGATATTTGCAGATAAGGGATAGGTAAAGGTAAAGGTTGTTCCCTGACATTAAGTCCAGTCATGTCTGACTCTGGGGTGTGGTGCTCATCTCCGTTTCTAAGCCAAAGAGCTGGCGTTGTCCATAGACACCTCCAAGGTCATGCGGCCGGCATGACTGCATGGAGCGCTGTTACCTTCCCACCAGTGCGGTACCTATTGCTCTACTCACATTTGCATGTTTTCGAACTGCTAGGTTGGCAGAAGCTAGGGCTGAAAGCAGAAGCTCACACCACTCCCCGGAATCAAACCTGCGACCTTTCGGTCAACAAGCTCAGCACTTTAACACACTACGCCACCGGGGGCTCCTGCAGATAAGGGATACTTGTCCTGAATTGGTATGGAAACTATACAACGGTAATGCTGATGACTAAGCCTGTGGTGCTATTGATGGTGTCTCTGTGGGTTGGCCCTCCTCTTGCCCCTCCCAGGACCCACCCTCCCTTCTCAAATGACTCACCAGGCTCCTCCCAAGCCACGTCCACAGGATTCAGAAGCCCATCGTGCTCCACGTGGCATTTGTAGCGTCCTCTCTCCTTGGGGTCCACCGTGACGCTCCACCAGGTGTAGTAAGTCCCATCAGAGTTGGGGGACACCAGGCCATGGTAGGTATCTTGCAGCCAGACTTCTCCATCCCTTGTCCAATAGATGTCAATCTCCCTGGGGTAGAAGCCCCGCACATAGCAGATCAAAGCCTCCATGCCATCATAGGTCACCCTGCGTGTCACCATCACTTCTGGCACCATCACTTCTGGCAAGAATGACATCAGAATTAGGATAGGACCTTTCCAAAAGACAGGTAGGGTGAATGCGCTTGTTTGGGCTTCCTGGGGAAGGGATCCTATCTTCAGCTCTCTCCAACTGCGTGGCCTGTCCCTCCCAAACGAAGCTTGACCACATTTATCAGTTGGAAGGCCTTTTAAAAGTCATTGTCTTAATCTCCTTGCCAAGATTTTAATAACCGCCCCCACATTTACCTGTCTCCAGAAGCGTCTCTTTTCCATAGCCCAGGTACTTCTGCAGCCACTCAATGCAGGTCTCCTCCAGGTAGGCCTTCTTGTTCTGGTTTTCTACTAATTCAGTGTCCCTCATCCTCTTGGTGTTCTGGGCTGGGACATCAGCTGCCGTCCAGGTGAGGGTCTCCTTGTCAAAGCTGATGTAGTCATTCCCATCGTAGGCATACTGGTAATGCCCTCCTTTGCTCCCGTCTCTCCTCAGCTCACAGCCGTACATCAACTGAAAAGTGTGAAGTCCTGAAACAGAGACACAGAAAGCAGGGGATGAGGGAGAGAACAGCCAGAACATTCCCCCCACCTCCAAATAGATCAGCTCAGTAAGAGAAGCCCGGGAAGGATTTTACATCAGGATCTACAGTAATTCTAAAATTATGGGAATCCTCCTCCCCCGTTTCCTTGGATTACCCTCCTGTCATTCCCATGGAAAATGACAAATTTCCCATGATCCCTGCTTGCATAAGTGGGATCCTGCTGCTCTTAGGTTAATTAAATATAATAAATAAAATTATCCTATGGATATTTACACATGAGCAAGACCCAAGACTAAATTCAATGGGGCTTATTTTGAACAAAGTGAATATTTTCAAATTAGTTGAAGATGCTAATGCAAATGGTCTAAATGGCAAAACTTAAATAAATTACACACAATGTTGAGTCTTGCAGAAGATTGTCTCTCTTTTAATGAACACATCTTAATTATTGGCCCTACACCACTGGAGAAATTACAGTGTTTAGTCAGTATTGCACCACCTGACATCCACCGGGAAGTAGCAGCCAATAGTGAAAGGACCAAGGCAGAGACATCTCCAGCTCATCCCCTGTTTGGGTATCAGCTGGTACGTTAATGACTTAAATCAAGAAATAGTTTTCTAAGATCTACAGAGACACTCGCTGGAACACATCAGCAGGCGAGAGTCCAAAAGTGGCAGGTTCAAACCCAGCACCTGAATCCATGGCTGATATCAAATGAGAGACTCCCCCCTGGGCAACCAGAAAACTGGGAGACTTGGAAGGCGCTGAACAGACTGCGCTCTGGCACCACGGGGTGCAGAGCCAACCTGCCGGAAGAGATCCAACATTTGAATGAAATCTCAATACTTTAAACACATTTAAAGTATCTGCCCCAGATACTGTTGAAATTGGCCATATCTTTTTTCTAGTAATTACCCAGGTCACTTTCATCTATTAGGCCCTGGAAATGTACAGCCATAGAAAAAAGGCCCACCCAGCCAAGTTTAATCATAACACTAAAACTCGCATCTTGTGTTTTTAAATCTTTGTTCTGTGTATTTTAATGTATGTATTTATAGAAATATATTTTAATATATGTATTTTATGTAATAGGTTCTTGTGGGTTTTTTCGGGCTATATGGCCATGTTCTAGAGGCATTTCTCCTGACGTTTCGCCTGCATCTATGGCAAGCATCCTCAGAGGATGCTTGCCTCTGAGGATGCTTGCCATAGATGCAGGCGAAACGTCAGAAAAATGCCTCTAGAACATGGCCATATAGCCCGAAAAAAACCCACAAGAACCTAGTGATTCCAGCCATGAAAGCCTGCGACAATACATTTTATGTAATGTTTATGATGACTATGTGTTTCAGCTAAGTTGTAATGCACTTCAAGCCATGAGAAGAGGTGGGTAAGAAATAACAATAATAACAATAATAATAATAATAATAAAGTGTTCCCTCACTACTTAGGGGTTCACTTTTCACGGACTCGCTGTTTCATGGGTTATTGCCTCCCAATTTATGAATGGTTGCCATTGCCCAGAGCGGCGTTCTAATCCCGCCTCCTGGGAACGATGGAGTGTGGAAGGGGATTTCATCCTCCCCCTTGGGAGAGAGGCAGCCAATCAAGAGAGACTGCAAAGCAAAGCAGAGATAGCTAGCTAGAGCCCCTACTTTGCAGATTTTCACTATTTGCGGGTGGTCGCAACACTCAGGATAAGTGAGGGAACACTGTAATGCTTTCCATTGGCTATTTCTCTGAAAAAGAAATATCTGTCGCCACCTACCTCCGCTCTGATTGTAGTACTTAGCCAGAATCACCAGGTCATTTTTGAATCTCTGCTCATGGCCCTGAGCATACTCGGTGTTTCGCTCCCAGTACTTAGGATCATACTTCTCCACCTCTCTTATCCAGGGCACCTTCGCAAGATACCTCTTGGTGCTGGCATCATAGGAAACAAACTCCTGGTCATCCACATACCCCACATAGGAAAACGGAGGCACCAGCGGCCCAGGCTCTGAGACAGAGGTGAGGAAATAGCGCAGGGAATGGGAGGAAGAGCCTGGAAAAAACAGAGAAAAGGCAGAAGGTAGGCATTATTGACTTTGTATTGTCGAAGACTTTCATGGCTGGAATCACTGGGTTGTTGTACGTTTTCTCGGGCTGTATGGCCATGCTCTAGAGGCATGTTCTAGAGGCCATGTTCTAGAGGCATTTCGGGCTGTATGGCCATGTTCTAGAATGCCTCTAGAACATGGCCATACAGCCTGAAAAAACCTACAACCCATTATTGACTTTGTTTTTTTATTCCACCTTTCAACTGCTATTGGGATTCAAGTTGGCTTAACTTGAAGTTATGATAATGTCCAGCTGAAGACAAGCACATCTACAGTTAATTTCTCCATTACTTTCCTTTAAATATACCTGAAATAATAAACAATCCTTGCAATGACTACATTTTTTTTGCCATTTTATATCATCACTAGTTGTACCCGCCACGCATTGCCGTGGCCAACCTTCCCTCCCTCTATCTCTCCTCTTTTCTTTCTCTTCCTCCTTCCTTCCCTCCCTCTCCTTCCTTCCTTCCTCTTCCCTTCCTTTGCCCCCTTTTTCCTTCCCCTTTTTCTCCTCTCTACCTATTCTTTGACTCCATTCCCACCTGTCCTCTATCTATCTATCTATCTATCTATCTATCTATCTATCTATCTATCTTCTATCTATCTATCTATCTATCTATCTATCTATCTATCTATCCATCCATCCATTGGATGCCTCTCCTCCATCCATCCATCCATCCATCCCTATCTATCTATCTATCTATCTATCTCTATCTATCTATCTATCTATCTATCTATCTATCTATCTATCTATCTATCTATCCTATCTATCCTATCTATCTATCTATCTATCTATCTATCTATCTATCTGGGGGATTTTTGGGAGTTGAGGTCCACGAATAGGGAATTGGAAATATGCAGGGATTGGGATGATCTCAAAGAAATCCAAGGAGAAGAAAGCTTGCAGCTTGAAAGCAGTGCAATTGGATTCCTCTCCTCTTCTAAAGGGCCAGGTCTAGGGGATGCTGGCAGATATAGTGTGAAAGAGTGTGGATATGCTATTGTGCATTTTATTTGCCAGGGGGAGTTGTTTTTGCACATGTGCTGTAGCATCTTTTTGCTTTTTTTTTGGCTTTTTAAGTCCCTTCTGTTGTGTTTTTTTATGCTTTTATGAGTGATGGTCATTTGTTGGTCTGATAGGTGTACTGTGTCCAAATTTCATGTCAATTTGTCCAGTGGTTTTTGAGTTATCTAAATCCCACAAACGAACATTAAATTTTATTTATATTTATAATTTATTTATTTATTTATAATTTGAACTTCTATGCCGCCACTCCCCTGGGGCTCGGAGCGGCTTACAAGAACAAGCTAAAATCTAACACAATTTAAAAACAATTTAAAACAATTTAAAAACAGCAATATGAGAGATCAAAGGCCCGTCGAAACAGATACGTCTTCCATGCCCTGTGGAAAGCTGATAAGTCCTGCAGGGCACGGACTTCAGGTGGCAGAGTATTCCAGAGTGATGGTGCCACTGCTGTGAAGGCTCTGCGTCTAGTTGCTGTTAGACGCAAGGTCTTGACACTGGGAATTTCCAATAGATCTTGGTCCTCAGACCACAGGGATCTCTGGGGTTGGTAGGGGATGAGGCGGTCCCTCCGGTACATCGGCCCCAGACCATGCAAGGCCTTAAAGGTGAGTACCATCCCTTTGAAAGTGATCCGGTGCTCAATTGGTAACCAATGCAGCTGTAGTAAGATTGGTGTTATGTGGCATCTCATTGGAATTCCCGCAAGAAGCCGAGCAACTGCGTTTTGTACCAGCTTGAGCTTCCGGATCACCGACAGAGGAAGGCCAATGTAGAGGGCGTTACAGTAGTCCAGTCTTGAGATGACCGTGGCCTGGATCACCGTAGCTAGGTCGTCCCTGGACAGGGAGGGGGCCAGCCGTCTAGCCTGCCGCAGATGAAAGAAGGCGGTTCTGCTAGCGGTGGAGACCTGGGCCTCCATCGTCAGCAGAGGGTCCAAAAGGACTCCCAGACTCTTTACCAATAATGACGGGCGTAGCTAATTTTTTATCACTGGCTAATTTTTTACTAAAAAATGTGATTCCAATAAACTGCAAAAATTCGACTCCACTGTACAATTATGAGTAATTTCATAGAAAACGTCTTGGAAAGATCTGTAAGTCCTGTAAGACCAATCCCCTGCCATGCAGGGATACAGATTCACATCTCTCTCAAAAGCTGACCAACCAATCTCTCTAAAAATTACCAGAAGAGAGGCCATCACCCAACAGGCTGTCTATTCCACAGTTAAAACTGCTCTTACAGTCACAGAGTGCTTCCTAAGGTTTACGGGGAGTCTCTTTTCTTGTCATTTGAATACATCCATTTCATAGGCAATCGCACGTGGGTGAGAATTATTGTCTTCCAAAGGAAAGGTCTTGGAGATGGGTTAGATACGACTGAATCCATATCCACCACCCTTGGCCGGTCTGTAGCAAAGGGGTTTCAGACTTCACTCCCTTATTGTCATGGGCCTTTTGTTGGTTTTGGTTTGCTTGGAAGATGCGTAAGTGGGGATTGGTCATGAACACAGAAAGAGGTTCTAGTCGAATGACTGGTGGCCTCTTTGTCCATTGTCACAGCTATTGTAACATGCACCTGTTCTGCCGTTGAGGACTTCCTTGGATTGTTCTAACTAATACGCGATGTGGTTGAGCCTTGTTGGCTGCTTCCCTCCCGCTCAATGCCCAGCATAGTAGGGGAAAGCAATCCTGCTCCATCTTTTCTGCGACAAGTCTTCAGATGTTTAAAGACAGCTATCATACCACCTTTCAGTCTTCTCTTTTCCCAGCTAAACCTCAGCCCTGAGTCATTCCTCATAAAGCCTGGGGCAAATCGAAGTAAGCCCAATCTGGCAGATTGCGGGATCATTTGGGACTCCCTTAGTGGCCAAGAGACCTGACTGCTCAGCGGCACAAAACATAGTTTAGCATGGCTACCCTATGAGGCCTTCCCTCCAACTGTGTCATAGCATGTTGTCAGCTAAGAAACCCCCACCTGCCTTCTCTGAGTAACATTAACTAGAGTAGCGCCTACTACAGAGGTTTGTGGGAAGCCCCCTCCTCCACAGTTAGCAGGCAGTCTGACTAATAGCACCCATGGAGAAGGTGGTGGAATGACTCAGTTGGTGACACCCCCGCAGAAAGGGGGCAGGGGTGACAAAGGATTACCATCGTATGTCCCCTGGTTGTCTGAGAAAACGAAACGGCAATCAGCTATTCCTGTTATGATCTGGCCCAAATGTATGGACTTCCCCTAACTCGGGGGAGAACTTGTGTTTTCCCGTGGGTTAATGTAACCCAGGGTGAGGCCACATTAAGGCAGACTTTGTTGCACAGCAATTGGATTCTAGCCAACTTCCCATGGAAAAGACACACACAGGCAAGAGGAAAAATGAACAGAAAAACTTTACTCTTATTAGCAGAGATAAAACATAAACTTGCAGTGTTGCATGCAAAAATCAAACATTGCAACAAACTTACATAGTCGGAAGTAACACAGAATAAGGCATCTTCATCTTCAATCAAATGAGAAAGCAAAACATAAACCTTGAGTAAATAGCTATTTCCCCATAGCCTCCTTCAGAGTAGCTTCTCCATAGTGCTCCCCAGAGCAAAGCCTTTGAGCACAGAGCTCCTCATAGAATCAGAGTTGGAAGAGACCTCCTGGGCCATCCAGTCCAACCCTATTCTGCCAAGAAGCAGGAATATTGCATTCAAATCACCCCTGACAGATGGCCATATGGCCATCCAGCCTCTGTTTAAAAGCTTCCAAAGAAGGAGCCTCCACCACACTCTGGGGCAGAGAGTTCCACTGCTGAACGGCGCTCACAGTCAGGAAGTTCTTCCTAATGTTCAGATGGAACCTCCTCTTGTAGTTTGAAGCCATTGTTCCGCGTCCTAGTCTCCAGGGAAGCAGAAAACAAGCTTGCTCCCTCCTCCCTGTGGCTTCCTCTCACATATTTATACATGGCTATCATATCTCCTCTCAGCCTTCTCTTCTTCAGGCTAAACATGTCCAGCTCCTTAAGCCGCTCCTCATAGGGCTTGTTCTCCAGACCCTTGATCATTTTAGTCACCCTCCTCTGGACACATTCCAGCTTGTCAATATCTCTCTTGAATTGGGGTGCCCAGAATTGGACACAATATTCCAGGTGTGGTCTAACCAAAGTGGAATAGAGCATGGGGAACATGACTTCCCTAGATCTAGACACTATGCTCCTATTGATGCAGGCATTGTCCCCCATTCTGTATCTTTGCATTTCGTTTTTTCTGCCAAAGTGGAGTATCTTGCATTTGTCCCTGTTGAACTTCATTTTGTTAGTTTTGGCCCATCTCTCTAATCTGTCAAGATCGTTTTGAATCCTGCTCCTGTCCTCTGGAGTCTTGGATCTCCCTCCCAATTTGGTGTCGTCTGCAAACTTGATGATCATGCCTTCTAGCCCTTCATCTGAGTCATTAACAAAGATGTTGAACAGGACCGGGCCCATGACGGAACCCTGCTGATGGCACTCCGCTCGTCACTTCTTTCCAGGATGAAGAGGAAGCATTGGTGAGCACCCTCTGGGTTCGTCCATTTAACCAATTACAGATCCACCTCACCGTAGTTTTGCCTAGCCCACATTGGACTAGTTTCCTTGCCAGAAGGTCATGGGGGACCTTGTCGAAGGCCTTACTGAAATCCAGGTACGCTACATCCACAGCATTCCCCGCATCTACCCAGCTTGTAACTCTATCGAAAAAAGAGATCAGATTAGTCTGGCATGACAGTTCAGAGCAAAAGCTGAACTGTATTCTAAAACCATACAGTTATACCCCACCGGGTGTGTATACTGCACTGCACATTCAGAGACCAGACTTGGATTTTGGAAAAGGGGAGCACCAGAGATCACCACAGGTGCCTCAAACCACCTCCAGGATGATGAGTGGGAAGGCCATGATGGTCCCATGGGGAGTAGGGCTTCTTCTCGCTTTTTTGCTAGCCATTGGTGCCAGCACTGCCTTGGTCCCTGAAGGTCTTGACCACCTTCCCTACCTCTCTCACCCACAGCCAAGGTGATAATGGAACCTCTGAATGAAGTGGGCAGTATGGGAGGGTGACCAGGGTGACTGACATGTGAACAGCTTCTTCCTTGCCTCCTCTGCTAGTCCTGTGGTTATGACTCTGAAGTCAGCTGCTCTGCAGAGGTTGGGAGGTTCTTCCTCAGCCAGAACATATGGAGAGGGAACACCCAAAGACTGCCTGGTATCAAATTTATCAGGAAGTACAGAAGGGTGGCTTCTTGTAGATCTCAACTGTCTAGTACCCTGCCCTTCGCAATAGGTTCTTTCCAAACACAGAAGAAAGCAGGTTTCATAAACTGGCTAGTCTCCTTACACACCCTTGAATCACGGATATGAAATTCATGTATTTAGCACATTACATCAGCATACTGCTCCAATATGCTGATGACAACATTGTCTGTGCACATTCAGAAGAAGACCTACAAGCCGCTCTAAACCCCTTTGCAGAAGCATACAAGACGCTCGGCCTGTCATTGAACATCGAGAAAACCCAAGTGCTCTTCTAGCAGTCACCAGCCAATCCCTCTCCAATGCCAGAAATACAGCTTAATGGTGTAACATTAGAAAATGTTGACCATTTCCGCTCCCTCGGCAGCCACCTCTCCACAAAAGTCAACATCGACACTGAAATACAACACCGCCTGAGCTCTGCAAATGCAGCATTTTTCCAAACGAAGCAGAGAGTGTTTGAGGACCAGGACATCCGTAGGGATACCAAGGTGCTTGTTTATAGAGCTATTGTCCTCCCAACCCTGCTATATGCCTGCGAGACGTGGACTGTCTACAGATGTCACATGCAACTCCTGGAATGATTCCATCAGCGCTGCCTCCGAAAAATCCTGCAAATTTCTTGGGAAGACAGGTGGACAAATGTCAGCGTGCTGGAAGAAACAAAGACCACGAGCATTGAAGCGATAGTCCTCTGCCATCAACTCCGTTGGATCGGCCACGTTGTCTGAATGCCCGACCACTGTCTCCCAAAGCCGTTGCTCTAATCCGAACTCAAGAACGAGGGATCGCCCAAGTAAATACGTCCATCACATCATTTTCTGGAAAGTCTACCTGCTGCAAGGAAGCTACAGAATGAACTATGACACAAATACATATATATACAACAAGGCCTCTTTACAGCAAGCCTTCCACAAAGTTCCTTATTTTGCAACGTCCGTTCCTATAATCTCTACGAACGCTGTAACCAACTGCCTGTCTCAACAGGAAGAGAAAAGGAAGATAGGTAACAGTTTCCAGCATTCTCTGAAACAGCCTGGAGAGGGCACTCGATCTTAAGCTGAGAGTCCCACAACCAAGTCTTTGTTACACATTGCAGGAAGTGTTTCAACAATGCGGCCAGAGAAGCCAATGCAATCCTAGGCGACGTTAATAGGAATATAGTATCTAGATCAGTGGTTCTTAATGTGTGCTCCTTTGAGTCCTTGAGGCGCCACAAACCATAGTGTGGGGTCTGTGCTTCCCTCCTTCCTCCTCCTCCTCCTCCCCTCCAAGCTTTCTCTCCTCCTCACCCTCCCCTTCCCTCCCCAAAAAAGCCTTTTCTATCACCTTCTGTGCCTCCTCGATCCTTTTCCTCACCTTCCTTGTTTCCAAAGCCAAACCTATATTTCCCTCCCACCACTCAAGGGGTGCTTTTGATAGTGCTTTTCCCGCACGGCAGAATAAAGGGGGTTGGGCTGGATAGCCCCTGGGGTTGCTTCTATTATTATTATTATTATTACAAAGGCTGGGTGGCCATCTGTTGGGGGCGCTTTGATTGTGCTTMTCKRWKATGSRAGAATAYAGGGGGTTGSYCTGGATGGCRTCTGGGGTTGCTCATTARTATTATTATTATTATTATTATTATTATTATTATTACAAAYYRTGGGTGGCCATRTGTTWYGGGTGCTTTGARTGTGCTTMTCCTMCATGCCAGAAGGGGGTMGCACTYGARYMCCTCTGGGGTTGCTCACGATAATAATAATAATAATAATAATAATAATTATTATTATTATTATTACAAAGYCTGGGTGGCCATRTGTTMGGGGRGCTTTSATTGTGCTTRTCCTGKATYGCASAATAAAGYGGGTTGGGCTGGATGGTCCCTGGGATTGCTTCTATTATTATTATTATTATTATTACTACTACTACTACAATGGCTGGGTAGCCATCTGTTAGGGGTGTTTTGATTCTGCTTTTCCTGCATGCTAGAAGTTGGTTGCACRGGYTGGCCCCTGYGSTTMCTCCTATTATTATTATTGCAAAGGCTGGYTGGCCATCTGTTGGGGGTGCTTTGATTGTGCTTGTCCTTCATGCTAGAAGAGGGGTGCACTGGATGGCTTCTGGGGTTGCTCATTATTATTATTATTATTATTATATTATTATTATTATTGCTGCAAAAGCTGGATGGCCATCTGTTGGGGGTGCTTTGATTGTGCTTTTCCTGCATGGCAGAAGGAGGTTGCACTGGATGGCCCCTGGGGTTGCTCCTATTACTATAATAATATATTATTATAATATATACATATTTCTTGGGGCTCCACGATAAACTTTTGCATCAGAAAGAGCTCCGCAGCCGAAATAGTTTGAGAACCCCTGTTCTAGATCCAGGGAAGTCCTAATCCCACTCTCTTCCGCTTTGCTCAGGCCTCACCTGGAATATCCCTGTCTAGTTCTGGACAAAGCAATTCAAGCAGGAGTTGGAAAAGATGGAAAATGTCCAGAGAAGGGCGCCCAAAGAAGCAGCTGAGGGGGCTGGGGGTGTTCAGCTTGGAGCAAATAAGGCTGAGCAGGAACATGAGAGCCATGCTGACATAGCTGTTTACACACTGAAGAGGGAGCTGGCTTGTTGCCTGCTGCTCTGGAGACTTGGGAGGTGGAGCAATGGATTCAAATTGCAGGAAAAGAGACTGTACAGCCCGGAAAAACTCACAACAACCCATTGTACCTAAACATTAGGAGGAACTTTGTGATGTTTAGAGCTATTTGGCAGTGGAACCTGCTGCCGCCTGGGAGTCTGGTGGAGACTCCTTCTCTGGAGGTTTTGAAGCAGAGGCTTGATGGCCGTCTCTCGGGAGGGCTTGGGTTGTGTCTTCCTGCCTGGCAGAAGGGTTGTCTCTTCCTGCTCTAGGATTCCATGATGTGAAACCAAGGATGGAAAATAAGAGCAAGCAACCACCCGGCAGTGGGTTTCAGTCATCTCAGGCCTCTTCTACACTGCTCTATATCCCAGGATCTGATCCCAGATTATCTGGGTAAGTCACCAGCAATTATAAGATCTATCAACTGAAAGGTTGCAAGTTCGAAGCCCTGGGTCGGTCTGAGCTGCTGACTGTCAGCCCAGGTTACTATTTACCTAAGCAGATTGAAAAGAGCTTTAGCTGTAATTAGAGAAATTAGATACCCCTAAAAGAAGGGGAGGTGTTTTACGACGCCATAAAGAAAGAAGATCAGAAAATGCTGGGCAACTGAAAAGGAAGGAGGAAGTCCTGATGGTTCTTCGTCATAGAGGATGGAGCAACTGCACCCCCTGGGGCTGGACACACCTTCTTTGGCACCAAAACAAAAAAAAAACCAGCTGGACACTTAGTCAACAACACTTCCTTTCTGTTCTTTCTGTCTGTGTATTGTCTATACAAAAATGGAATTGAATGTTTGCCGTGTATGTGTGCTGTGATCTGCCCTGAGTCCCCTTTGCGGCGAGAAGGGCGGGATATAAATAAAGTGTTGTTATTATTATTTAAAACACAACAAGATGAGTCCACAGCAGGCAAGGCAGTGTATTGTATTTACTTTTTACTTTTAAGCCACTCTGAGTCCACTTCAGGGTGAGAAGGGCGGCATATAAATGTTGTAAATAAATAAATAAATGTTGTTGTTATTATTATTATCATCCTATCCAAGATTATCTAGCAGTGTAGACTCATATAATCCCATTCAAAGCAGACCCTGGGATAGATCCTGGATGGCCATTTCCTTCTCTAACTTTCATAAATTCATTTTATTAATCGTGTCAGAAGCGAACCAAACAGTTGCATTAAAAAACAAGCAAGCAAGCAAGCAAGCAAGCAAGCAAGCAAGCAAGCAAGCAAACAAAACACAAAGTTTGCAAACTTGGTAGTTGATTAAATGTCCTTTGACCAGTAGCTGCCCACGTGGAGTGCCTCTGGTGTTGCCGCAAGAAGGTCCTCCATCATGCATGTGGCAGGGCTCAGGTGGCATTGCAGTAGGCGGTCTGTGGTTTGCTCTTCTCCGCACTCGCATGTCGTGGATTCCACTTTGTGGCCCCATTTCTTGAGGTTGGCTCTGCATCGCGTGGTGCCAGAGCGCAGTCTGTTCAGCGCCTTCCAAGTCGCCCAGTTTTCTGTGTGCCCAGGGGGGAGTCTCTCATTTGGTATCAGCCATTGGTTGAGGTTCTGGGTTTGAGCCTGCCACTTTTGGACACTCACTTGCTGAGATCTTCCAGCGAGTGTCATAACAATCCATAAACAGTGGGTGGTAGGTTTTTTTGGGCTGCCTGGCCAGGTTCCAGAATCATTCCCTCCTGACGTTTCGCCTGCATCTGTGGCAGACACCCTCAGGGGTTGTGAGGTCTGATGGAAACTAGGAAAATGGGATTTATTTTCCGAATGACAGAGAATGGTCAACCCTCCTGTTTAAGGAGCTCCACTGGCTGCAGTTTATCAGATGGGCCAAAACTAACTAACAAAATGAAGTTCAACAGTGACAAATGCAAGATACTCCACTTAGGCAGGAACAACGAAATGCAAAGATACAGAATGGGGGACAATGCCTGGCTTGAGAGCAGTACGTGTGAAAAAGATCTTGGAGTCCTCGTGGACAACAAGTTAAACATGAGCCAGGAATGTGATGTAGCAGTAAAGAAAGCCAATGGGATATTGGCCTGCATCGATAGGAGCATAGTGTCTAGATCTACGCTCTGGTTACATCCCATCTAGACTACTGCAATGCTCTCTACGTGGGGTTGCCTTTGAAGACGGCCTGGAAGCTCCAATTAGTCCAATGTTCGGCAGCCATGATACTAACAGGAGCGGAGCGCAGGGAGCATACAACTCCTCTGCTGCACCAGCTCCACTGGCTGCCGATCTGCTACCGGCTCAATTCAAAGTGCTGGTGCTGGCCTTTAAAGCCCTAAACGGTTCTGGCCCAACTTACCTATCCGAACGTATCTCGGCCTATCAGCCCACCAGGACCCTAAGATCTTCTGGGGAGGCCCTGCTCTCTATCCCGTCTGCTTCACAGGTGCGGCTGGCGGGGACGAGAGACAGGGCCTTTTCTGTGGTGGCCCCGCGGCTATGGAACGCCCTTCCCATGGAGGTAAGATCAGCCCCCTCATTGATGGTATTCCGAAGAAGATTAAAAACCTGGATGTTCGAGCAGGCATTCGGTTAACTCAGTGCAAGGAATGTAATGATTAAAGGACTGGCAATATGGACGACGAAACTGGATCACGATTTTAGTCAGGAGTTGAATTGGATTGTTTGTTGATATATGTATTGTGTATTATGTTTTTTATGCTTTTAAACTGTATACTGCCGATTGTTATATTTTGTTGTAAACCGCGCTGAGTCGCCGGCTAGGCTGAGAAGCAGCGGTATACAAGTATAGCAAATAAATAATAAATAATAAATCTAGGGAAGTCATGCTCCCCATGCTCTATTCCGCTTTGATTAGACCACACCTGGAATATTGTGTCCAATTCTGGGCACCACAATTCAAGAGAGATATTGACAAGCTGGAATGTGTCCAGAGAGGGCGACTAAAATGATCAAGGGTCTGGAGAACAAGCCCTATGAGGAGCGGCTTAAGGAGCTGGGCATTTTAGCCTGAAGAAGAGAAGGCTGAGAGGAGACATGATAGCCATGTATAAATATGTGAGAGGAAGCCACAGGGAGGAGGGAGCAAGCTTGTTTTCTGCTTCCCTGGAGACTAGACGGAACAATGGCTTCAAACTACAAGAGAGGAGATTCCATCTGAACATGAGGAAGAACGTCCTGACTGTGAGAGCCGTTCAGCAGTGGAACTCTCTGCCCCGGAGTGTGATGGAGGCTCCTTCTTTGGAAGCTTTTAAACAGAGGCTGGATGGCCATCTGTCAGGGGTGATTTGAATGCAATATTCCTGCTTCTTGGCAGAATAGGGTTGGACTGGATGGCCCAGGAGGTCTCTTCCAACTCTTTGATTCTATGAAGCCCTAATCCCATTCTCTTCCGCTTTGTTCAGGCCTCACCTGGAATAACCCTGTGTCCCGTTCTGGGCAAAGCAATTCAAGGAGGAGATGGAAAAGGTGGAAAATATCCAGAGAAGGGCAACCAAAGAAGTAGGTTAGGGAGCTGGGGATGTTCAGCTTGGAGGAAAGAAGGCTGAGCAGGAACATGAGAGCCATGTTGACATATCTGTTTACACACTGAAGAGGGGGCTGGCTTGTGGCCTGCTGCTCTGGAGAGGAAGGAAGGAGGAAGTCCAGACAGCTCTTGGTCATAGAGGATGGAGCAACTGCACCCACTGTGGCTGGACACACCTTCCCTGACGTTTCGCCTGCATTTGTGGCAAGCATCCTGAGAGGTAGTGAGGTCTGTTGGAGCTAGTAAAAAGGGTTTATATACCCGTGGAATGACCCGGGTGGGACAAAGGACTTTTGTCTGCTGGAGCTAGGTGTGAATGTTTCAACTGACCACTGATGCAGGCGAAACGTCAGGAGAAAATGCCTCTAGAACATGGTCATATAGCCCGGAAAAACCTACAACAACCCAGTGATTCTGGCCATGAAAGCCTTTGACAATACATTATTATTATTATTTATATATCTGTGGAATAATGTCTAGGGTGGGAGGAAGAACTCTTGTTTGTTGGAGCTAGGTGTAAATGTTTCCATCGACCACCTTGATTAGCATTTGATGGCCTAACCGTTTTTAGGTGTGGCTTGCTACTGCCTGGGGGGAATCCTTTGTTGAGGGGGGGTTAACTGTCCCAGTTTGTTTCTTGTCTGGAGTTCCCCTGTGTTTGAGTTTTGTTCAGTGTCCATAAACACTGGGAAAGTTAGGCGGAAGAAAGAGAAATGGGAGAATTCCTATATGGAAGCAGAAGTGGGTCGGGAGGAGGGCAGGAAAGGGCTCGGGGGGGGGGGAGGGGAGGAGAGGGCCCAGGGACCCCCAGGGATCCGGGTCCGAATCCTGCTCTCTCTCCTCCGCGGAGGAAGGCAAAGGCCTGGCTGTAAACAACCCCACCAAAGAGGAGAAGTTCTTCTACTCACCGGAGCAAGTCCCCGCCAGGAGAGCAGCCAAGCCCAGGAAGAAAGGGGGACCCCACATCAGGGTCATGCTGCCCCTCCAAGAAGCCATTCTTCGGAGCCACCCAACTACATTCCTTCCTCTTCTCTGCCCAGCGGCTGACTGAGGAAAGGGGAAGAACCAGGATTGGAAAACAGCGTACCCTTCCTCCAATCGCAAAAAAGAGATTCGGTGACGTCATCAGGTGCTGGGGAGACTCTGCCCCGCCACAGGCCGAGCAAAGTCGGGGGAAACGAAAGTAGAAGCAGACTAACAGGAAAAATACGTTTGCTATTCGATCTTGTGTGCTGGCAAAGAGTTGACCTGTAAGCTTGTTCAAAAAAAAAAAAAAAAAGGGGGGGGACCACTTAGAAATGGTAAATTCCTGGGGGAAAGTCCTCCTGGAAGACTGCAGATTATGACCACAAGAGTCCAGGCTCTGGTCCAGTCAGGCTAGATCAGGCCTGGGCCAACTTGGCCTGAGTTTGCCTGAGCTCTGCGAGCGCAGCATTTTTCCAAATGAAGCAGAGAGTGTTTGATGACCCGGGACATCCGTAGGGAGACCAAGGTGCTTGTTTATAAAGCTATTGTCCTCCCAACCCTGCTATATGCCTGCGAGACGTGGACTGTCTACAGACGTCACATGCAACTCCTGGAACGATTCCATCAGCGCTGCCTCTGGAAAATCCTGCAAATCTCTTGGGAAGACAAGCGGACAAACGTCAGCGTTCTGGAAGAAGCAAAGACCACCAGCAACCATGAAAATGAACAAAATCTGGCTACCAGTATTTTTTAAAAAAACTCTAAAATTAGAACAGCACAACAACAGAGAGGAAACAAACAAGGACATCTAATCACCTCTCAACAAAAGATTGCCCCAGGCACTGGCAGGCAATTAAATGCTAATCAAGGTGGTCAGTTGAAATATTCACACCTGGCTCCAGCAGACAAGAGTCCTTTGTCCCACCCTGGTCTTTCCACAGATATATAAACCCATTGTCCTAGTTCCAACAGACCTCACTACCTCTGAGGATGCTCGCCATAGATGCAGGTGAAACGTCAGGAGAAAATGCCTCTAGAACATGGCCATATAGCCCGAAAAAACCTACAACAACCCAAAGACCACCAGCATTGAAGCAATGGTCCTCCACCATCAACTCCACTGGACTGGCCACATTGTCCGGATGCCTGACCACCGTCTTCCAAAGCAGTTTCTCTACTCCGAACTCAAGAATGGAAAATGGCTGTTAGGAATTCTGGGCACCAAAATTGAAGGGAAATATTGACAAGCTGGAATGTGTCCAGAGGAGGGCAACTAAAACGATCAAGGGTCTGGAGAACAAGCCCTATGAGGAGCGGCTTAAAGAGCTGGGCATGTTTAGCCTGAAGAAGAGAAGGCTGAGAGGAGACATGATGAGGGCCATGTATAAACAGAGGCGGTCCTAGGTAATTTTCAACTGTAAGCAAACAGTATTTTGGCGCCCCCCCCCAACCAATCACTGATATATATATTCTGTTTGTTGTGGGAGTTCTGTGTGTCATATTTGGTTCAGTTCCATCATTGGTGGAGTTCAGAATGCTCTTTGATTGTAGGTGAAGTATACATCCCAGTAACTACAACTCGCATATGTCAAGGTCTATTTTCCCCCAAGAGCGCCTCAAGAGCGCCCCTGGGTAAATCAACTATACTGCAGATGCTTACTTTGCGTAATGGGTTGAGCCGCCCCTGTGTATAAATATGTGAAAGTGATGGCGTGAGCCCCCGCCATGTAATTGGTCTGCACTGCGGCAGGGAGTTCCGCAGTTCCCAGTGGTCGCCAATGGAGAAAACGGATGAAACGTGCCCCAGCCAGCAGCTCAAAGCAAAGGACTGCATGAAGTTTTTCTTTCACTTTCCCCTCTCCCTTTTCTTTGTAACAAAATCCCCCAATAAAGCACTTAAAGCTTGAAACTTTAAATCTTTTCCGCTTGTTACTTTGTGTCCCCTTTACTGCCTGAAACTTTGCTAACACAAAATAAACCTTTTTCCGAGCTCCGGGGAACCGTGAGCTCACTGGGGATGCCTTCCTGGCTTCCCCAGGCCCCCGAATTTGTGTTAGTTCAAAACGCGGTTACGGAGGTTTTTTCTAATGGGCCCCTCTATCCGCCAAAACAACAACATGGCGGATCGGGCCCGTTCAAATTTTATATTTTTCTACACTAAATTCTAAGACTAACTGCTATCTTGGTTTTCTCATTTTGGACTCCTGCACTCGTGAAATAATTGTTTTTGTTTAATTATTAAATCTGGCCGAGTCACCAGCTGATTGTCAAAATTTCGCCGGCTTTCCGCATTGCTCCGTTCTGCTTACGGCCGCTTGCTCCAGCATGGTTCCAGCCGCCTGCGATCCACCGCCGTCGCCCAAGGGAAAGCCTTGGAAGTGGGGGATTGGGCAGGGAGGCCCGATCCCCGGTTGGGAGCGCTAGTTCCACCAAGGACGGGACCGTGGAACGTAGCTCCCCCTTCAGCTCCAGCTCCTGCTTCCTGGAAGGACTGATCTTCTGCTGGCCAGCCTGAACCATGGGCTGGCCCATGCCTCCAAAACCTTTCCATCTGGACTTTTGGGATTTCTAGTCTTTCTTTCCTCTTTTATGAAATAAAATAAAAATAAAATCTTTTCTTAACTATGATGAACTGGGATGGGTGGTGGGTTGTGAGACTATGAAATGCCTGTATATTAGTGATGCCTGTATTCTATGAATATGAGATATGTGACCCTCATGAACTCCCCTGTATCCTCACCCCTTGACCCTTTGTCCCGAAAAACCGGCGTGACCAGGAATTTGCCTGAGGAAAGGGCTCAAGCCTCTTTCCCCAATTACCCATTGATTACTCATTATGCATGGACAATGCTGCTGGCCCCCCGATTTCGTCATCGGAGCAAGGCCAACGAAGGAAGGAAGGTCAGCAGGGCCCCGGAAGAAAAGACTGATTAAATCACCCAGAAATTGTTGATCCCCCGGGCTGGTCCGATTTCGATCCAGTTATTCAAATTCCTTGCCAGAACTCATCAAGGACAGGAAAGCTTTTGTTTGCCAAACATCACCCTCTTCCCGCCTTGGACAATAGCCCGCATTCCAGCGGGCAGGAAAGTCCAAATCCCATCATCTTTCCCCCATTGTCCGCAGCTGTCCTGCCTCCTCGCTCCTGATTGGCCAGGACCCAGGAAGCGAGCGGAGGGCGCCCATTGGCCCTCCCGAGGCAAGGGTGCGCTCCCATTGGCTCCTGACAGGGGAGGGCGGGATAACTTCCTCCCAGCTGTTCCAGCCTCAGCCAATCAGCGTGAAGCCGGCTGACAGGGGGCGGGCAGGATTTTCAAACTGCTTTCTTTTGTTCTAAACTGTATAAAAATGCCTGGAAATCCTTGTACTGCATGCTTGCAGTGGAATGATTCCTGTAACGCATCCATTCAGCTGAATCGCAAATAAACGCCTCGGTCGCTGGACTCCTTTCGCCTCTGGTGAGCTTACTTTATTTTTAAATATTTTTTGGCGCTCTTGGATTGGCTTCCGGAAGATCTCACCAAGGTATCCAGGACCCTCTTTGGTGCGGTCCTTGGGCTCTCCTCCCTGGAGAGACCCCCTAAAAGAGCTCGATATCAAAAGGATGCCATAAGGAAGAGGGAGCAAGCTTCCTTTCTGCTTCTCTGGAGACTAGGACGCAGTGGAAGAATGGCTTCAAACTACAAGAAAGGAGATTCCATCTGAACATGAGGAAGAACTTCCTGACTGTGAGAGCCGTTCAGCAGTGGAACTCTCTGCCCCGGGGTGTGGTGGAGGCTCCTTCTTTGGAGGCTTTTAAGCAGAGGCTGGATGGCCATCTGTCAGGGGTGCTTTGACTGCAATATTCCTGCTTTTTTGGCAGAATGGGGTTGGTCTGGATGGCTCATGGGGTCTTTTTCAACTCTAGGATTGTATGATTCTATGATTGCTGGGTTATTGTGAGTTTTCTGGGTTATCTGGCCATGTTCTAGAAGCATTCTCTCCTGATGTTTCGCCCGCACCTATGGCAGGCATCCTCAGAGCTTGTGAGGTCTGTCGGGAACCAGGAAAAATTGGGTTTATATACCTGTGGAATGAGGTCCAGGGTGGGAAAAAGAACTCTTGTCTGTTTGAGCCAAATGGGAATGATGCAATTGGCCATCTTGACTAGCATTGGATGGCTTTGTAGCTTCAAAGCCTGGCTGGTCGCTGCCTAGGTCTCTTCCAACCAGGCCCGTAGCCAGGATTTTGATTCGGGCGGGGGGGGGGGGGGGGGGCTGAGTCTGAGTAAAAGAGGGTCTACCCTAGCAAACCTTTTGTATTGTTACCCCAATACCCCCATGCATATGGGATATATTGAGTATGGTGATCAGATCATGATATGAATAAACATAACAGTTTAAATAACGTACCAGTAAGGACTTCTTGCGGGGGGGCGTAAGCCCCTCCCCCCCCCCCCCCGGGCTACATGCCTGCTTCCAACTCTATGATTCTTTATGAAAACACCTGGAGGGAGGGAGGGCCAGAAAACCCAGAGGAGTTTGACGTGTTCATTCTCTGTAACTTTTTCCAGCTTGTGATCCCACCAGTTCTTTGTCGCAGGTAGATGGTATTTGTGGCACAAGTTAAAACGAATCATCTGAGCAACTGTGTTATTATTATTATTATTATTATTATTATTATTATTAGAAACACAACAAGATGACTCCACAGCAGACACTCTGCTGGCTGTTGAATTGGATCACACGTTGGACACTTCCCAAGTGTCTACGACTGTGTGATGTATTGGCAAATAATGCGTGCAGATCCCAGTAAGGTGGCCTTTGGCAGCTGGCAGATGGTAATTTTGTCAGCGCTGATTGTGTTTAAGTGCAGGCCAAGGTCTTTAGGCACTGCACCCAGTGTGCCCATCACCACTGGGACCACCTTTACTAGTTTGTGCCAGAGTCTTTGCAGTTCAATTTTTAAATCCTCATATCGTGTCAGCTTTTCCCGTTGTTTCTCTGCAACCCTGCTGTCACCTGGGATTGCGACATTGACGATCCATACTTTGTTTTTAACACAATTGTGAGGTCAGGAGTCTTGTGCTCCAAAACTCTGTCTGATTCTTGAAGTCCCAGAGGAGTTTGGCATGTTCATTCTCTGTAACGTTTTCCGGCTTGTGATCCCACCAGTCCTTTGTTGCAGGCAGATGTTGTTTGTGGCACAAGTTCCAATGCATCATCTGAGCAATGGTGTTATGCCTCTGCTTGTGGTCTGTCTCACAATCTTCTTGCAGCAGCTGAGGATGGGATCTATTGTTTCATCTGCTTCCTTGCAGAGATCTGTCATCAACTTTCCAATTCTGGCTTTGATGGCATTGGTTCGAATGGCTTGTCCTTGGGCTGCCAGGATCAGGCCCTCCTTTGTCTCCTTTTCCAGAGTTCCATTTGTGAGCCACAGCCATGTTTTGTCTTTGTCAATTTGGCTCTCAATTTTCCCCAGGAACTGTCCATGGAGAGTTGTTATTATTATTATTATTATTATTATTATTTATCAATGACATTGAATTGTTGCCAACATTGTGAACCGCCCTGATTCGCCTTCGGGGTTGAGAAGGGCGGTAGACAAATACTGCAAATAAATAAATAAAATAAATCTCAGAAGAAGAGCCATGTTTTTCTTCTTCCAAGCCAGGAGCAGCCATGGCGCATTGAATAATATGGAATGTTGGATAAGTGAAGGTTGGATAAGCGAGAGTCTACAGTACTTAGGTAGTAAAGTTGATCCTTGCGTAGTTTCCTCTACAGCTGTTCCATGTGGTTTGTCACAAACATCATTGTCAACACATTTTCTTATGTATCCATTTTAATGGTGAATACTGCAGCTCAATCAACAAATTGTGCAAACAGTTTATTTTATTTATCGTGTCAGTTGCATTGCATTTTTAACAAACAAACAAAACACAGTTTGCAAGCTTGGTAGTTGATTAAATGTCCTTTGACCAGTACCTGGCCCCTTGGAGTGCCTCTGGTGTTGCCGCAAGAAGGCCCTCCACTGTGCATGTGTCAGGGCTCAGGTTGCATTGCAGCAGGTGGTCAGTGGTTTGCTCTTCTCCGCATTTGCATGTCGTGGATTCCACTTTGTGGCCCCATTTCTTGAGGTTGGCTCTGCATCTCGTGGTGCCAGAGCGCAGTCTGTTCAGCGCCTTCCAAGTCACCCAGTCTTCTGTGTGCCCAGGGGGGAGTCCCTCATTTGGTATCAGCCATGGGTTGAGGGCCTGGGTTTGAGCCTGCCACTTTTGGACTCTCGCTTGCTGAGGTGTTCCAGCGAGTGTCTCTCTGTAGATCTTAGAAAACTATTTCTTGATTTAAGTCATTGACGTCCTGGCTGATACCCAAACAGGGAATGGGCCCGGAGATGTCACTGTTTTGGTCCTTTCACTATTGGCTGCTACTTCCCGGCGGATGTCAGGTGATGCAATACTGGCTAAACAGTGTAATTTCTCCAGTGGTGTAGATATCTATCTGTGTGTGTGGGTTTTCTGTAAACGGTGTGACCCAATTGTTGATCTGGTTTGCAGATGACTAGGACATCTAGAAAAGGCAGTCTTCCTTCATTTTCTTTTTCCATGGTGAATTGGATGTTTGGGTGGATGTTGTTAAGATGTTCCAGGAACCTGTTGAGTTCTTCTTCTCCATGGCTCCAAATAGTGAAAGTGTCATCCCGTGATAATGCAGCATGTCTCACTAAGAGCCACATCCACTGTTTTAGCGTGGTGAGATGTGTTCCACACTGGGCATGCATACTCAGCAGCAGAGTAGCATAGTGCAAGGGCAGGTGTCTTCACTGTGTCTGGTTGTGATCCCCAGGTTGTGCCAGTCAGCTTTCGTATGATATTGTTTCTAGCACCCACCTTTTGCTTGATGTTCAAAGCACGGTCCAGAGTGACTCTCTCTGTCCCTTCTGGCAGTGGCTGGTCATTTGTGTAAATGTTGAACATGGATGGGGAAAGCACGCTCCCCTGAGGCAGGCTGTTCTTTTGTTTCCGTGCAAACAGTTAATAACAAACGGTTTCTGTGCAAACAGTTAACTTAATAACAGTGCCAACATTTGAACGGCACCAGCCTTTGTTTGCCCTAAAAATATAAGTTTCCGCATTATAAAGAAAAAGCCACATTTACCAAACCCACATCCTCCAACAAGATGCATCCTGACTCTAGTTTTGCAAGGCTGAGAAAGAGGTGGAGGAAGAAATTAGATGAAGACTCCCCTTCCAGTTTAAAGGGAATCCAGGCATTTTATTCTATTTTACTCTTAAAAGAGAAGGAACAGGTGCAGAAACAGGAAGCAGCAGCCCAAAAGCGACACGTTGTGGCTGTTATGAAGTGGAGCATATCAGCAACAAGCACAGTGTTGTAGTAGAGCCTGTTGGTAACACTACAAATGATAGTATGGGTGTCAGAAGAGGGAAAAGGAGTGCTCAAGAGTTAGATGAGGAGCAACAGAGGAAAAGGATCCGGGAGATACTTATGTCACCTACTGACGAAGATTCCTTTTCTGAGAGTGAAGGGTCAATGAGTGAGGAGGAGGAAGGAGATACAGTGGATGTGAATAGGGGAACTAAGAGGGTTACTTGGGAGCAGGAATCGGATGAGGAGCAACAAAGGAAGAAGATCCGGGATATACTTACTGCTCCCACAGATGAGGAGGCTTTCATGGGTTTCTCTGGGAGTTATGGGTCTGGGAGTGATGGGGATGAATCACTGGATTGGACTAAGGTGCAAGAGGTGCAAGATGTTTGTACTCAGCCAACGTCTAGTGACACGTTTGTGGGGTTTTCTGGTGATGGGGATTGGCAATTTGTAGATACTGTGGAATTGTGGGGACTCGGAGAGCTAAGTCTTGACAAGAGGTGGGAGAGTTGGAGGGATGGGAGTCGGTGTTCAGGTGCAGAAGCAAGGACAGCTGTAAGAGATAATGGCAGGGAGGAGGTCAGCTCATCATCGGATGATGAGTTGTAAGATAAAAGTAGGCACTGAAATGATAGATCTTTGCAGAAGGCAAAGTGTTGGTTTCGTGCCTTGGGTTTTGTGGCTGCTGCTTTCGTGTTGGGCTTGGGTCCTGGATCTGCAGGTTGCTGTTACCATTCGTGTTACAACTCGGCTTGAATTCTCGTGAGTGCGGATTTCCCCTTCCTTGACTTTGGACTGCTTTTGACAACGACGCTGCTTACATGGACCTTGGAACCTCACAACTTTGGACTTGGCTTTCTTCGACCTAGAACTTCTTTTGACTACGGCTCTCGCTTCACAGCTCTTTGTTTGTACGTCCTCATTTCCTGTGTTGTTTTCCATGACTTTGGAAGCAATTCAGTTTAATCCGGATCTTTTCTCTGGATAATCCAGATTACTACTTTAGTTTGTTTTTTCAGCTGAAACTTGCTGCTACTTTTGAGTTTTGACCAGGGACATTGAAGTAAGTGTCTCTGAGTCCTTTTGCTTTGTATTATTAAACTATTCTTTTGGACAAACTCTTGAGTCTGGCTCTTTAAGGCGTCTGGGCTCCGACATACCTGCGCTTCTGATCAAGTAGAATCGGAGAGTTGGGAGGCACATCCAAAGGCCATGTAGTCCACCCTCTTATCAATGTGAACATTAATTAATGTACGCTTTAATTTGACTGCAGATGTCTTATTTTGGGCTTTGGTTGGGTTGTGATTGAATTTGTATTTGTGGTTATGTCATGGCACTGAATGTTTGCCTTTTGTCTGTTGGAATCTGCCCCGAATATTAATAATAATAATAATAATAATAATAATAATAATAATAATAATAATAAAGTACTATTATCGTTTGAAACACAAAAACAAGGTCACTCTGCTGGCTATTGTATTGGATCACACATCGGACACTTCCCAAGTGTCTAGGACTGTTGATGTATCAGCAAATAATGCGTGCAGATCCCAGTAGGGTGGCCTTTTGCAGCTGACAGGTGGTAATTTTGTCAGTGCCGATTGTGTTTAGTGCAGGCCAAGGTCTACAGGCACTGCGCCCAGTGTGCCAATCACCACTGGGTCCAACTTGACTGGCTTGTGCCAGAGTCTTTGCAGTTCAATCTTTAAATCCTCGTATTGTGTCAGCTTTTCCAGTTGTTTCTCTTCAATCCTGCTGTTGCTTTGGATTGCAACATCAACGAGCTATACTTGGTTTTTTAACACGATCGTGAGGTCAATATTGTGCTCCAAAACTTTGTCAGTCTGGATTCAGAAGTCCAAGGGTAGTTTGACATGTTCAAATGCA
>NW_026845477.1:306323260-306337377 GCF_025583915.1 Anolis sagrei ordinatus | reverse complement strand
CCATGACCCACTCTGCATCCTGCTGCAGTCTGAAGGAGGATGGACTTTGGATGATGGGACTTGCAGTACCTTCACTCACTTACTGAAACCACTGACACCCTCATCCAATGACTGATAAAGACTAAACTTGGCACACAGAGCCCCCGTGACCCATTCTATATCCTGCTGCTGTTTGGAGGGGGGTGGACCATGGATGATGGGACTTCAAGTACCTTCTCTCACTTCCTGAAAACAATGCAACCGTTATCCAATGACCAATAAAGACCAAACTTGGCATACAGAACCGCTTTCTCTAATAACCCGGGCAGCGCCGGGTACCCAAGCTAGTAGATTACTATAAAAATGATTTTCTAGCTCTTGCTGCTACAAAAAAAAATATGATTCCAATAAAGTGCAAAAATTCAACCCCTGTTAACTGTACAATTACAGATGATGTCACAGAAAAGACTTGGAAAGAGCTACAAATCCTGCAAGTCCAATCTCCTTCCATGCAGCGATACGGAACCACATCTCTCCCAAAAGCTTGCCAACCAATCTCTCTGGCCATCAACCTCAGGCTGCCTATTCCACAGTTAAAGCTGCTTTTAAAGTCAAGAAGCACTTTCTAGGTCTCTTTTCTTGTCATTTGAATCCACTGGTTTCTTCTTCATCATCATCATTAGCAATCACTCATGGCTGAGAATGATTGTCTACCAAAGGAAGTGTCTTGGTGATGGGTTAGATATGACAGAATCCATTTCCCCCACCCATCTGTAGCTAGGGGCTTCCAGGATTCACAGCCCTGCCCCCGTTGTGACTCCCCAATCATCACGGGATGTTTGTTGGTTTTGGTTTGCTTGGAAGATGGCTGTGTTTGGGATCGGTGCTCAACAATCAACATGGACTTCAAAGGTTTTAATCCAATAGTATAGATACCATAAAACTATGTAACAAAATTTTAATTATTTTATGTTCCTGGTTTGAAAGCATTGTTTCCTGTTTAATTGGGTGATATGTACTTTGAGAGCAGCTGTTATACTTCAGAAGCTTCACTTCTGTCCCCCAGCACTTCAGAAGCTGGGGGACATGAGAGAAGCCTCCTCGCAGGATTGCAAGACATCCGGGCGTCCCCTGGGCAACGTCTTCGTAGACGGCCGATTCTCTCGATCCAGAAGCAACCAGAGACGACTTGCAGCATGCAAACAAGAAAGAAAAACAACCAACGGTCCTTTTCAGGACCAACCATGACAATAATCTCAATCAACATCGAAGGCATGTCAGCTGCCAAAGAACAACTGCTCTATGAACTGTGCCGAGATAAGAAATGTGATGTGCTGTGTGTCCAAGAAACACACAGGGATGAACGACAGAAACGACCCAAAGTTCCAGGAATGATCCTAGTAGCGGAAAGACCACATGCGCAGTATGGAAGTGCTGTCTTTGTCAAACCAGGCCTCCAAGTCAGCAGTGCCCACAATACTGAAGAAAACAATATCGAGGTTCTAACAGTAGAGCTTAATAACATCACCATCACCTCTGTGTACAAGCCCCCAAATGAAGAGTTCTGCTTCTCCTCCCCCGAGAACTTTGACAGGCACCAAAGGGCGGTAGTAATTGGTGACTTCAACAGCCATAGCCACGTATGGGGCTATGCCCAAGAGGACAGAAATGGAGAGGCTGTCCTGTCCTGGTCTGAACTGCACAAACTATCACTCATCCATGATAGCAAGCTCCCACCATCCTACAACAGCGGGAGATGGCACCGAGGTTATAACCCAGACCTCCTATTTGTGAGCGACAGCATTGTACAGCAATGCACTAAATCAGTGGGACCACCAATCCCAAACACACAGCACCGACCAATAATATGCCAACTGTTCCCAACAATAAGGCCTCAGGAAGTTCGATTTAAACGAAGATACAACTTCAGAAAGGCAGATTGGACTAAATTCTCAGACATGTTAGATGACATGATCACATCGGTCGTGCCAATCCCTGAGGAATACGAACATTTTATTGAAATAGTGAAAACCTGCTCACGGGCCTCGATACCGAGAGGCTGCAGAACCCACTACCTTCAGGGCATTACTCCTGAAACAGCTGCCTTGTTGGAAAACTATTACAGGCTCCACAACGAAGACCCATTTAGTGAGCAGACCCTTCAGGCAGCGCAGAGCATTGTGTCCTCCATCTCTGAAGCCAAGAAAGAACAGTGGATCAAGCTGATCACAGAGGTCGACATGGGCAGGAGCAGCCAGAAGGCGTGGAGGTTGCTAAGACGGCTGAGCAATGACCCCTCACAAACTAATACCCATGCCAACATAAAGGCAGACCAGATAGCACACCAACTCTTGAAGAACGGGAAACCCAACCTTGCCACCAAAGTAGGAAAGAAACCAATAGCCAGACAACAAGAGATTGAGAACAACAACCTTCATGAACCCTTTACATCTACTGAATTGGACATGGCTCTCAACAAATGTAAGAATGGCAAAGCAGCTGGCTTGGATGATCTACGGATGGAACAAATCAAGAACTTTGGTCCAAAAGCAAGGCGCTGGCTGCTGGAGCTGATGAACAACTGCACTGCATCCTGTCAGATCCCCAAAATCTGGAGGAAAGCAAGAGTCATCGCCATCTTGAAGCCAGGCAAAGACCGTAATGATCCAAAAAGCTACAGACCAATCTCCCTGTTGTGCCACCTCTACAAAGTTCTGGAGAGACTTATTTTGCATAGAATTATGGAAAAAATAGACCCCTGTCTGATCCCACAGCAAGCTGGCTTCAGGAAAGGCAAAAGCTGCACATCGCAAGTGCTGAACCTGACTAAGCACATAGAAGATGGCTTTGAAAGGCAGCAGATCACAGGAGCTGTCTTCATAGACCTGTCAGCAGCCTATGATACTGTGAACCACCGCCTCCTCCTGAGAAAAATGTATAATATCACAAAGACGACCACCTCACCCGCCTCATAGGAAACCTGCTACAAAACAGGAGCTTTTTTGTTGAGTTCCAGGGCCAGAGAAGCAGATGGCGGAAACAGAAGAACGGCCTGCCTCAGGGGAGCGTGCTTGCTCCATCCATGTTCAACATCTATACAAATGACCAGCCACTGCCAGAAGGAACAGAGAGTTTCATCTATGCTGATGATCGTGCCATTACTGCTCAAGCAGGGAGCTTTGAGATGGTAACAGAAGCTCTCCGAAGCTCTAGGTGCTCTTACTGCCTATTACAGGGAAAACCAACTGATCCCTAATCCATCTAAAACACAGACATGAGCCTTTCACCTTAAGAACAGACAAGCATCCCGAGCTCTGAGGATTACCTGGGAAGGAATCCCACTGGAGCATTGCAGCACACCCAAATACCTGGGAGTCACTTTGGACCGTGCTCTGACCTACAAGAAGCACTGCCTGAACATCAAGCAAAAAGTGGGCGCTAGAAACAACATCATACGAAAGCTGACTGGCACAACCTGGGGATCACAACCAGACACAGTGAAGACATCTGCCCTTGCGCTATGCTACTCTGCTGCTGAGTATGCATGCCCAGTGTGGAACACATCTCACCACACTAAAACAGTAGATGTGGCTCTTAATGAGACATGCCGCATTATCACGGGGTGTCTGCGCCCTACACCACTGGAGAAATTACACTGCTTAGCCGGTATTGCACCACCTGACATCCGCCGGGAAGTAGCAGCCAATAGTGAAAGGACCAAGGCAGAGTCATCTCCAGCTCATCCCCTGTTTGGGTATCAGCCAGCACGTCAACGACTTAAATCAAGACATAGTTTTCTCAGATCTACAGAGACACTCGCTGGAACACCCCAGCAAGCGAGAGTCCAAAAGTGGCAGGCCCAAACCCAGCACCTCAATTCATGGCTGATACCAGATGAGAGACTCCCTCCTGGGCACTCAGAAGACTGGGCGACTTGGAAGGCGCTGAACAGACTGCGCTCTGGCACCACGAGATGCAGAGCCAATCTTAAGAAATGGGGCTACAGGGTGGAATCCATGGCATGCGAGTGCGGAGAAGAGCAAACCACTGACCACCTGCTGCAATGCACCCTGAGCCCTGCCACATGCACAATGGAGGACCTTCTTGCGGCAACACCAGAGGCACTCCAAGTGGCCAGATACTGGTCAAAGGACATTTAACCAACTACCAAATTTGCAAAATCTGTGTGTTTTTTTTTTTCTTTTTAATCTGTGTGTTTGTTTTGCTCTGTTAGAATTGTAATACAATGGTTGCTGATGACACGATAAATAAATACTTCAGAAGCTTCTTTTTTGAGGCTGCCACAACCATGGCTGAGACACTAAGAAAGCCCTTCTACACAGGCCCTAAAACCAAAGAGTAACCTGGATAAAAGGGGTGGTGTGTGTGTGGCTAATGATGTTTGCCAAAAATGCACACTGGATCTCATTAATGATTGAAAAACAAAGGTTAAAAAGGTGTGCTTAAAAACCCGATTTTGGATGAAAATTACACATATTGACATACCCCTAAACTCAAGAAAAACATGTGACTTAATTCCTACATACTGGTTTTTTAAAACCCCCGAAGCAGCTGATGAAGGCTGTAAACAAATGGAGTTGTGAAAACACAGGTGGCTAAATGGGAGCACAATTGGAAAGCAATTTCCATAAGACCTCTCAGCAAGCATTCTTCTGTTCTGATGTTTATGAAATTAAACAGAGCTTATATTTACACAGTGGGCACCACATGGCAGGCAAGTGACCCCAAAGGGAAGTGGGGTTGAAGAGGGGAAAAGTAAAGTCGGCAGGAGGGTGAGGAGAGATATTGACAACAAATCCACTTGTGTGCACATTCACATATCGGCATCAGTGTATACGAGATCCTGTTGTAGATTAGCCTGTGATACCTATGATTATCTCTGATGAAACTGGGAATGATTGTTTTCCTGATGCTGGGGTTTCTGGGCCTATGTCTGATGATAAGTCAGACTTGGCCACGGTGGTCCACGCTCTCATTACATCTAGGATAGACTACTGCAACGCACTCTATGTGGGGTTGCCTTTGAAGACTGCTCGGAAGCTTCAAATAGTCCAACGAGAGGCAGCCAGGTTAATAACTGGGGCGGTATACAGGAAGCTTACAACTCCCATGTTACGCCAGCTCCACTGGCTGCCAGTTTGCTACCAGGCGCAATTCAAAGTGCTGGCTTTGGCCTATAAAGCCCTAAACAGCTCCGGCCCAAATTATCTGTCCCCCTATGAACCAACGCGGAGATTAAGATCCCCCAGGAAGGCCCTGCTTTCCATCCCACCACTGTCACAGGCATGATTGGTGGGGACGAGAGACAGGGCCTTCTCAGTGATTACTCCCAGGCTATGGAACTCCCTTCTTGGTGAGATTAGGTCAGCCCCCTCCCTCTAGTCCTTTAGAAGGATGGTAAAAACTTGGCTGTGGGATCAAGCTTTCGGGACAGGGCAATAAAGCAGCAATAGGAAAGATGACCAGGCCAATTAGATTTGATGCAGATGACTAGGGCGGATTTAAATGGTGCATTTTAATATTTTGAGAAATGTTTCTTAATGTTTATGTATTGTATGTGAATTTGTGTCCCGGCATTGAATGTTTGCTGTGTATATGCTGTGCTCCACCCTGAGTCCCCTTTGGGGTGGGAAGGGCGGAATATAAATGTAATAAATAAATAAATAAATAAATGGAATAATGTTTTTCTTAGCCGGCCTGGCTCTGAGAGGCCTGATGTTTCTTTTGAGCAGAGTGTGGATGCTCAAGGCCAAATCCCTGAGATAGGCCCTCAGCAGGCTTTCCCTGAGAATCCGTCTTCTGAGGATGAATTGTCAGGTGCAGATTTTAATGAGCTTTAAGACAGAAGAAGGCAAGACTTTCATAAACAAAGGGAAAATTCACAGGTTCATTGAAAACCAGCCCATCTCTGAGAGAGAAGGGAAAATAAGGTTTTATCTGGTGGGAAAGTGAAACGGAAAGTGTTATTTTCATTGCGTGAGGCAGGAAAGCCTTTATGAAACAACAGGGAAAGATTTGTACTTCAGTTGGGTCAACGTTGGATTCTCATGACAGTGGATATGTAGTTTCATGGTTCCGGTTCCAAGTGGATCTCTAGTTTCATGGTTCCTGTCTTGCCAAGTTCCTGTTCTGAGTTTTGGGATATCTAACTGCCTTGTTCCTGGGGATTTTATAACCTAGTTTCTTGTGTTTGTTTTTTGTACCTGGAATTTTATGGACTATCTGTTGCCTATTGAAGAAACCTTTTTGGGCTATACTGTTTGCTTCATTTTTATTATTTTGCTCATATATAACCTTCAATAAACTGTTTGCTGATTATACTCAACTGGTGTGGTGACTAAGGTCACTGGGGTTCCTGCTCTGGAGTGCAAGAGATCCAGCACTTCTCAGAGGGTCAATAAAAAATTAATTAAACATGTCCTGAGTCCATCTTGCGAATTTCTAAACTCCACTACAAGCAAATCTGTCAGGATGCTGGGGGACTATTTGCCTGGACTGATACCTCCATGTTTGGACTTGCTTGTACCATGGCTTTAAACTTACTTCTTTGTCCCACATTAGGAGACTGTCTGGAAGGGCCCTGAGATACTCATTGAAAAACTATCACAAAAATGTGCTGCAGGATGTCCTGCAAAAAACGTTTTCACAGTTAGTAAACTTTTGCTATGTTTTTATGACATAATCATTTAGGAAATGACATTTATAACCCATGAACCAAAAATTGTGTTATGGGGCCTTTTTGTCCCCCAACACAGCTGTAGTAATGAAAGGGTCTTTGAGTGAAATTTGCAAATGTTAAGCAAGGGGCTTTGAATGAAATTAACAGCAAAAGAGAAATATACCCTTTCTCTGTAGAAAAAGAGCAACACGGAAGAAAATGTTTTTAAGAAACAAGATGTGACATGTAGAGGTCATACAAAGTTCAAGCCTACATAGGAAGTAGTTGTGTTGTGGTTAAGCCAAAGGTTGTGGTTAAGCGCAGAGCCTGCAGGTACAAGAAGGTACTTTCCATTAAAAGGTCAAGGGAGAGGGGCTAGAAAGAGAATACTTTCCATGACCAAAAAATATTCTTATTTACTTGAGGGTATATAACGGTGTATAAAAGCCAAGGGGGCATGGCAGTCACTTGAAGGGTAGCATCTGCGTATGCTGCCAGGCTGTCCGTCTTTTTCATGAAGAAACTAAAATAAACCTTGTTTTTTTATCTTTTTTTGGGACTATCTCCTTCCTGACGTGCTCCCATGATATGGACCTAAGAAGACCCAATTTAGGGTCTCTAACAGTAACATGCACCTGTTCTGCCTTTGAGGACTTATTCTGACTGTTGTAATACACAAGGCAGGGTGTTGCTGTGTTTTCTGGCTGTCTCCCTCCCACTCAATGCCCAGAAACTCTTCAGTCATTTAGAATCATTGGGTTGGAAGGAGCCCCCGGTGGCGCAGTGGGCTAAACACCTGTGCCGGCAGGACTGAAGACCAATAGGTTGCAGGTTCAAATCCGGGGAGAGCATGGATGAGCTCCATCTATCAGCTCCAGCTCCTCATGCGGGGACATGAGAGAAGCCCCCCACAAGGATGATAAAACATCAAAACATCCCGACATCCCCTGGGTAACATCCTTGAAGACGGCCAATTCTCTCACACCAGAAGCAACTTGCAGTTTCTCAAGTCACTCCTGACACGACAAAAAAAATTGGGTTGGAAGAGACCTCCTGGGCCATTGAGTCCAACCCCCTGCCAAGAAGCAGGAAAATCACATTCAAAGCATTTAAACATAGCTATCATGCCACCTCCCAGTCTTCTCTTCTCCAAGCTAAACACCAGGCCTGATGTGTGCTGGGGAAAGTATTTACTTTCGTTGTACAAAGTTCTTCTATTCTATGAAGGTTAGAGAAAGAAATTGCCATCTCTGGCTGTACACTGAGATGAATGAAATCCACTTGTCCCGTCTCCCAGGAGCCTGATTTGCCTCACTTTAAAGTTGCTTGAGGTTGCTTCCTCTTGCATTTTCTCCCAGGGCTGCTGCAGCTTTGCAAGAGTCCTAAAAGCTAATAGTATCAGAGTCTGCAGGCCTCTTTGCAACTATTGGCTTAGAGAGCAGCTCTTTGAGTTTAGGGACCACCTTTTCTCCCAGGGAAAGATCCCCATTTTAGATTCTCCCCTGCCTTTTCAGTTTGAGGAAAGATTTCAGACGTGCTGATGGCTAAGCAGTTAGCTCTGGGAGAACCATTGCAAAAACTATAACCATAGATAAGTATTAAGCTAAACTGAGATAGTATATTGTGTTTTGAGCTGTTTTTGAGATATTATAGACAGATAAGCTTAGTTGAGAAGATTGAGTTATATAGTTATAGAGAGAGAGTCGTGACTGCTTTGTCTCCAGGACTGACCTTAAGTTATAGATAGGGAAAAAGCCTGCCTTTTTCTAAACCACAACAGCTTTAGGTTAGGGTGTTAAGATTCCAGAATCTTATCTGCCATCTGGAGAAAGGGTTGCCTCTGTAACTATAAGAAAGAAAGAACATTTTTGTGACTTCATCTATTGACTGTTTGTTTGCAACTTTGATGATCTGTGATGAACTGTGCCAAGTCTTCAAGGACTTTGAATAAATAAATACTCTTTTTTGTTGTTTAAAACCGGTACTAGTCTCAGTTGCTTAGTATCTTAAGTTTTCAAGATAGACAACTGCAGTTCACTCAGCTATAGAGAGAAGCACGTCGCAGTCTTATTTTTTATAGTGTCTGGGTGGACGGCACACCACTGCCAGGTTGTTGCTTCCTCGTTGGTTTCCATCGTTGGTTTCAAATCATGGAGTTTGACAGCAGAAAGAAAAGCCAAAGGCCATCTGGCCCAACCCCCTTCTTCAAGGCAGGAAGACACAACCAAAGTCCTCCCAACAGATGGCCATCCAGCCTCTGCTTAGAAATCTCTGGAGAATAAGTCTCCAACAGACTCCCAGGCAGCAGCAGATTCCACTGCCAAATAGCTCTAAACATCCTCCTGATGTTTGGGTAGAATCTCTTTTCCTGCCATTTGAATCCATTGCTCTGTGCCCAAGTCTCCAGAGTGACCCTCATCCAATGACTGATCAAGACCAAACTTGGCACACAGAACCCCCATGACCCATTCTACATCCTGGTGCAGTTTGGAGGAGGATGGACCATGGATGATGGGACTTGCAGTACCTTCACTCACTTTCTGAGACCAGAAACAGGAATGACTGATCAAGACCACACTTGGCACACCGACCCACCATGACCCACTCTACATCCAGTTGTGGTTTGAAGGAGGATGGACTATGGATGATGGGACTTATAGTACCTTCACACACTTCCTAAGATCACTGAGGACCTCATCCAATGACTGATCAAGATCAAACTTGACACACAGAGCCCCCATGACCCATTCTACATCCTGGTGCTATTTGGAGGAGGATGGACCATGGATAATGGGACTTACAGGACCTTCACTCACTTCTTGAGACCACTGCGACCCTTATTGAATGACTGATCAAGACCAAACTTGGTACACTGAGCTCCCATGACCCATTCTACATCCTGGTACTGTTGGAGGAGGATGGACCATGGACGCTGGGACCTGCATATGAGAGTTTTAGTTCACCCACACCCACTTACTCCGGAATGACGTCAGACTTAAATCTTACTCCAGGAAACAAACAGGGCCAGCTAATCACCAAGCTGACATTGGATCTAGGCTAAACATGGAGCACAGACAAACAATGCCTTTCCCAAACAACATGGGCACTGCCAGGTCCCCAAGCTAGTAATAAATAAATATAGCACTGTTCGAATCCCCCTGTCTCCTTCTGTTTCTCAGTCTAAGCACTTGCATAGCTCAGTGACAAATGCAAGATACTCCACTTTGGCAGGAAAAACGAAATGCAAAGATACAGAATGGAGGACAATGCCTGGCTTGAGAGCAGTACGTGTGAAAAAGATCTTGGAGACCTCGTGGACAACAAGTTAAACATGAGCCAACAATGTGATGTGGCGGCAAAAAAAGCCAATGGGATTTTGGCCTGCATCAATAGGAGCATAGTGTCTAGATCTAGGGAAGTAATGCTACCCTTCTATTCCACTTTGGTTAGACCACACCTGGAATATTGTGTCCAATTCTGGCACCACAATTCAAGAGAGATGTTGACAAGCTGAAATGTGTCCAGAGGAGGGCGACTAAAATGATCAAGGGTCTGGAGAACAAGCCCTATGAGGAGCGGCTTAAGGAGCTGGGCATGTTTAGCCTGAAGAAGAGAAGGCTGAGAGGAGATATGATAGCCATGTATAAATATGTGAGAGGAAGCCACAGGGAGGAGGGAGCAAGCTTGTTTTCTGCTTCCCTGGAAACTAGGACATGGAACAATGGCTTCAAACTACAAGAAAGAAGGAGATTCCATCTGAACATGAGGAAGAACTTCCTGACTGTGAGAGCCGTTCAGCAGTGGAACTCTCTGCCCTGGAGTGTGGTGGAGGCTCCTTCTTGGAAGCTTTTAAACAGAGGCTGGATGGCCATCTGTCAGGGGTGATTTGAATGCAATATTCCTGCTTCTTGGCAGAATGGGGTTGGACTGGATGGCCCATGAGGTCTCTTCCAACCTTTGATTCTATGATTCTATAAGTTTATTCTACGAACAAAAATGTAACAGTGTCCAAAAATCCCTGGCTCGGCAATCTCCCGGGGCATTGCCCGATTCATCAACTTCATGCATCTTGTTTTAGAGTTGCCACACACACAAACACTCACTGATTTGGATGCCCCAACACCTTCTGCCTTGGAGGAAGCCTGTTCCCTGGGGATCCCCCAACTCTGCCCTCCTTCCTGGCTGGATCCTTTCTGGCTCTGGGCTCCCTGTGGGCTCTGGGTCTGCGCAAGGCCAGCGGAGGGGCTGCCCATGTCTCCCGAGGGGGTGCGAGGCCCATTCCTGGCCCTCCGGGGCCACCCTAACCCCAAGCCCGCCCTCAGCTGCAGAAGAAGGCAAGGAAGGGCTGGGAATCCCCTCGCCAAGGTAAAAGCCCAGCTCTACTCACCGGAGCAGCAGCTGCTCCCCGCCAGGAGGACAGCCAAGCTCAGGAAGAAGCGGGGGGGACCCCATCTCAGGCCCATCCGGCCCCCCGAAACCCCCTCACTGCCTTCTTTCTGGGCGAGACTCCGGAGCGACCCCAGCGCGTTCCTCTCTCTTCGCTGCCCAGCCACGGACTCAGAAAAGGCGAAGAGCCAGGATTGGACGGAAGGGTAGCATTCCTCCAATCGCAAAAAAGAGGCACTTCGGTGACGTCACCGAGTGCTAGGGAGATTCCGCCCAGCCGCAAACTGAGCAAAGTTGGTGAAAACGAAAGTAGAAACTGGCAACAAAAAAAACCAGCAGCCATTCGTTTGCATTGGCGAAGGCTTTCATGGCAGGAATCCGCGCGTTGATGTGTTTTCGGGGCTGTCTGGGCATGTTCTAGTAGCATTCTCTCCTGACGTTTCGCCTGCATCTGTGGCAGGCATCCTCAGAGGTTGTGAGTGTTGGAAACTAGGAAAATTGGATTTATATATCTGTGGAAAGTCCAGAATGGGAGAAAGGCCAGAGGAGGGCGACTAAAATGATGATGATGATGATTATTATTATTAACTTTATTTGTAGCCCGCTAACATCTCCCAAAGGACTCGATGTGGCTTACACAGGCCAAGGCCATGATGAAGGGTCTGGAGAACAAGCCCTATGAGGAGCGGCTTAAGGAGCTGGGCATGTTTAGCCTGAAGAACAGAAAGCTGAGAGGAGATATGATAGCCATGTATAAATATGTGAGAGGAAGCCACAGGGAACAATGGCTTCAAACTAAAAGAAGGAAGATTCCATCTGAACATTAGGAAGAACTTCCTGACTGTGAGAGCTGTTCGGCAGTGGAACTCTCTGCCCCGGGGTGTGGTGGAGGCTCCTTCTTTGTAGGCTTTTAAACAGAGGCTGGATGGCCATATGCTGGGGGTGCTTTGAATGCAATTTTCCTGCATCTTGGCCGAATGGGGTTGGACTGGATGGCGCACCAGGTCTCTTCCAACTCCAGGATTCTATGATTCCTGCATTTGTCCTTGTTGAACTTCATTTTGTTAGTTTTGGTCCACCATCATCTCTCTAATCATTATAAACCCCACTTGCCCTATTTTCCAACAGATCTCACAACCTCTGAGGATGCTTGCCATAGATGCAGGCAAAACGTCAGGAGAGAATGCTTCTGGAACATGGTCAGACAGCCCGAAAAACTTACAGCAACTGTGAAGGAGGGATGAGGTTGTTGTTGTTATTCATTCGTTCAGTCGTCTCCGACTCTTTGTGACCTCATGGACCAGCCCACGCCAGCGCTCCCTGTTGGCTGTCACCACCCCCAGCTCCTTCGAGGTCAGTCCAGTCACTTCAAGGATGCCATCCATCCATCTTGCCCTTGGTCGGCCCCTCTTCCTTTGCCTTCCACTTTCCCCAGCATCATTGTCTGCTCCAGGCTTGGCTGTCTCCTCAGGATGTGGCCAAAGGACTTCATCTTTCCCTCTAGTCTCCTTCCCTCCAATGAGCAGTCGGGCTTTATTTCCTGGAGGATGGACTGGTTGGATCTTCTCGCAGTCCAAGGCACTCTCAGAACTTTCCTCCAACACCACAGCTCAAAAGCGCCTCTCTTCCTTCGCTCAGCCTTCCCTAAGGTCCAGCTCTCACATCCGTAGGTGACTACAGGGAATACCATGGCTTTGACTAGGCAATGGATCTTTGTTGCCAGTCTGATGTCTCTACTCTTTACTATTTTATCGAGACTGGACATTGCTCTCCTCCCAAGAAGGAAGCGTCTTCTGATTTCCTGGCCACAGTCTGCATCTGCAGTCATCTTTGCACCTAGAAATACAAAGTCTGTCACGGCCTCCACCAAATTTGTGAGGAAGCCGGGCAATGATCAATATCAGCTTAGGAGCTGGTTTATAAAGGGACTATTAATTACAGAAGGATTTATTTATTTGACAGCGTAGCGTTTAATGTCCCTGATTTGGTCTTACTTCTTATGCAGGGCTGTTTGACTTAGGAAAAACTGTATCAAAGGCAATGCTTGAAGAAACAGTAGCAAGTTTATTGGAATAAAGCAGGGTATAACAGATTCAATGTTTCTTCTCTAGAGGCACAAACTTAGTTAGTTACATTGCTAAGGGTTCTTGAATAACTTTAGGTACAGACTTCAAGAGGTTTCTTTAAGCAAATGTATCTTTCCTGGACAACTGTCCTAATAAAACAAATAAGCTAAGAGGCTTATTTAACAGAATTGGTTCACAGTCAAACCTTGATTCTTAACCAAGAATCAATCACCCCCTGTAGCTCTATCACTACAGGATCCTTTCCTGTAACCCTTTTGGTCACAGATTAGTTTCCTAAATCTCCCACCAGAGATTTCAGTCTTCTCTGTAGCTCACCGGCTTACAGACTGCCCATTTTCAAACAGATGTGCAGTTAAGTGACAGTTGGCTCCACCCCCGTTGCTATGGCAACTCAGCTCAAGCCAAGCCAGCCACCATCTCTAACAAAATATAATTCTACATACTTACCATTATTAACTATTGCCTAAACAACAAATAACTATAAGAATAACAATACACATCTTCATAGCAACGGATTTTGAATTCTGCTCGTCTTCTAGAGCCTTGGCTCTCCCTCCCAATTTGTTGTCATCTGCAAACATGATGACCAAGCGTTCTAACCCTTACTCTAAGTCATTAATAGAGATCCTGAATAGAATCGGGCCCAGGATGGAACATGTAGGTGAAATACTATCCCAATAAATCAAGGTCAGTTTCCCCCAAACCTGGTCATGGGGGTTCTGTATGCCAAATTTGGTCCATGTCCATTATCAGTGGGAATCACAGAGCTGTGTCTTGGTGCAGGGCAAACTACAACTTCTGTCAGGTTGAGTCAGTTCCCTAAACCCTTCCAGGATGTTTATTTATTTATTTATTTATTTACTTCATTTTTAGACCGCATTTTTCAGCCTAACTCGGCGACTCAATGCGGTTTACAATACAATTTCTAACAGTAACAACTAATTAAAACACATTATACACAGACAGACAATACAACATAATCATCA
>NW_026845477.1:306263428-306277288 GCF_025583915.1 Anolis sagrei ordinatus | reverse complement strand
GGAGCCTGGTGAGTCACTTGAGTCGGGGAAGGAGAGTTCTGGGAGAGGCCAAAAAGCACCATCCATAGTACTACAGGGTCTGCCATCAGAACCTTAGTTGTATAGTTGTCAGCACTACTCTTCTGGCAAGTATTTTGTGCGCCATATATTCACATTCCCTCGCATTATGAGTAACTACGATGATAAGTTTGTATTTTAAAAAAAATATTGGATGCAAATTTGCCAGCAAAATACAGTTAAGTAAAGCTAATTAGTCCATTATATGTGTGTTTGTTTGGAACATTTATACAATGAATTTCTTACAAATCATTAATCGCTGCCATCAGGTTTAAAGTCTAAATGCCCTGATATCTGGGATTGCTGGAAAAGGGAATGACAGTGTGGGGGAACATGAAATCTAGTAGATCTGAGTGCTGTTCCCTTCCTCAGAGGCCAGAGCAAAGCCATTAGCAACTTGAAGGGGAGCCTCTCACCTGCCACTGGGGCCAAGGCATACTGGAGCTTAACCTGGTTGTTTTTTCCCTTTGCGAACAAACATTGTCACTTCCAGCTCTTCACATCCTGACAGATGATAATGGGAGCTGGGCTGTTACCTGAATATACACTTTAGCCTTGGACTCCATTAACTTTCCTGCTCTGTTTTCACAATCTACAGATTATTTGACTTTGAGATTTCCATTTATTTATTTCGGTCTTTCCTGTTTCACTCCCAGCCTCCAACCTGTGGCTGATCATCTCATGCGTTGTGGGCATTGCTGTCCTGGTATCTGGGATTGTTGGATTTGCTGTATATTTCAGTGAGTAAATTCTGGTTATATTTCTTAGTGGGGAGAAGTCAGGCTGTAATTCTGGGGAGAATCCAACACCCCCTCCCCTCCCCTTGATGATCAGCTTAACCAACAACTTGGAGGCTTGGACTTCTCACCTTCTCTCCTCACAGGACCCTTCCACACAGGACCAAAACTCGTGATGGGTTTTGGGTTAATCAGAGGTGCCAGATTAATAATATGTCTTAACTCAGAGTAAACTAGGATTTCCCAATTTATTCTGGATTTTAAACAACTGAAAAGACCCAGAGCTCACTACAAGGTCCAGATCTTTTGAGATGTTGGGCCTGTGGAGATTGACTTCTGGGACCACGTTCCATGATTCCAAGGGTCAATCCCCACAGCCATCCAAGTCCGTTGTGCTCAAAATAAGTGACTCAAAGGCTGACAGAAGATAATTCACCCACCTGCAGTAAGGTGGCAAGGAGTGTGCCAGTCTACCCTTTCTGGGAAGTGGGTTCTAGAGCCTGGAGACAGCCCTCAAGAAGGCCCCATCTCTCGTCCTGACCAGATGTGCCTGTGAGGGCAATGGGGCAGGGATCAGGCCCTCCAGCAGATCCCAAAACATGACAGGTTTGCAAGGGAGAGTAGGACCCTTTCCATCACTTGGAGTTCGTGAGAGGCAATGTGGTGTAGAGGTGTGTATGATGGATGAGGACTTTGGGAATTTAGTCAGTTTCTATGATGCAGCAGGGATTCAACCTTTTGTGTTCCTGAAATCCTCGTCATACATGAACATTACTGTGCCACTTTCTCAGTCTCAGAGGAAGGCACTGGCAAACATTCTCTGAAGAAACCTTACTTTTACTTCTCTTCATTGCATGATTTAATTTATCTGCCACTTCTCTCCAAGGGTGGAACCCAAGGCAGTTTCCAAAGACATAAAATTCACCATAAAATTTAAGAGCCATTAAAGTCACTTCATAAAACATTTTAAAAGCAATTAGAACATCCAGATTTTGCCAGAAGTTTTGTCTTAGGGTTGCTATGAGATGTAAACTACCTGAAAGTACACAACAGATATTATGTTTATGTTTATTGATACCCAGCTTTTTCTGTCCTCAAAGAAGACTCAAATAACATGAAGTTCTCAAAATAGTTAATGTGTCAGGAAAAAGGATAAAGTTATGCACATTTGTATTTAAAAGATTTTATTTTTTGTGGTGGTAGACAAAAAGATCTCCAACATCTGACCAAAATGTTGTTTGGAGGTTCAAATATGACCAATGTCCATAAACATGTCCACTTTATCAGAAGCTTAGTTCAAACAAACAACAGAAATGAGGAAGCTAGCTAACATCAACAAGTTCAACAACAAGTTCAAAGTCAGTGGTGCAAGAGTCCTTGGAAAACAGCAGAAAAATACAAACGACAGAGACTAGAGCCAGTACCAAAGTCTAAAGATCATGAAGCCTAAGTCAGAATTCCTTGGACATCAAGCCAAAACAAACAAAAAAACAAAAAAACAATGGAGTCAGCTCCCAGATCAGGAACAAATGAGTCTGATAACAAAGTAAAATTATTTGCAATGGGTGAGTGCTGATACTGACTAGATTGATAGCTCTGGGTCAGGATCTCAGCTGCTGCCTGAGAAATGTGTGTTTGTCAGGTAACCTAAGAGCCCTGCAAAGGCCCAGCATGTATCGGACACTCTATGTTTAGCCCTTCTGAAGCTTGCCTAGACATGCTTGTTTCAGCTTTCTCACTGGGATTTGCACAGGCTGCAATGAAGTGTTTGCTTCAACCAAGGACTCATCTTTAGCAGTGGCTGAGCTAGACATAACTAGATGGGAGCTGATTACCTCCATCTAGTTGCAATTCATCCTCGCTGTCTGGGCTGGGTGTGACACATTGCATAGGACATTGGTCCTTTGCCAACTGCAAGAGGTTGGGGTCAGGATCTGTGCCTGGGGCACTTTTCAGGGATCGACAATCATCACAACCTTCAGGATATCACCTTCTTACTTACAGTGGTTCATTGGAGTTCCATTTCCAAACAATATTACTTTTCACCAAACCAATGAAAGCTATACTCAGCAGATTTTAAAAACAATTTCACCAACTAAAATCTGAACCAACAGTTACTATATGGCAGCTCCTGCTCACTTATACACTATGACAAAACATGCAGAAAGAGATTGTGAAGAGCCCACTGTTCTACAAATTTTCAGTTTTTCTCAGTTGTGGAAACAAAATGTGCCATTTCTTAATAAATTTAACATGCTGAATTCAAATATAATAATTAAATGTGTTAATTGGCTCTGTTTTTTATGCAACAGCTATTTCAATTTTCTCCACAATAGGTAATTCGTTAATATTATGATAATGCGCCTAACCTTACTGCATGTATATAAACCGTGAATATTTACTAAATTTTAGTCAAATTATATTGCCAATAGTTTATACATGAGAAATATTTATTTAATTAGTCTATTGTTTATGTTTGTGCAGCAAGAAACTCTATTAGTAGGCCTAATGCAGTTGAAAAGTCTGAAAGTTTAAATGTCGCTTTAATCGTGACTTTAGTTTCTATCCTGTTTGCTTCTCTTGACTTTTCTTTTGTATTCAAGGAAAGGATTGTCTCTTCCAATGCTCCAGCAGTAGTCTGACAGCATTGACGGAGTCCATTGGCCTTGATATCTTTTTTCCATAGTGCTTTATTTACACACGTGCGAGGCATAACTACAGTAAAAAGAACAATGTAAAACGATGTTTAACGATACTGTCTCAGTCTTCAACTGACTGACCCTCACCGTTCAAAAGTCTGGCCTTATATAGGGCTTTCTGGCTTTTGCACACGGCACTAATACTGCATCATCAAACTTTCTAGAATATTCTAGAATCTTCCATAGTGTAAGTCGCAACATGCATTTTTTCAACCATACGTGATCACGTGATTGTTTATATCATAAAAACTATATCAGGGGTCCTCAAACTTTCTAAACAGAAGGCCAGGTTACAGTCCCTCAAACTGTTGGAGGACCAGATTATAATTTGAAAAAAGCATGAATGAATTCCTATGCAAACTACACATATCTTATTTGTAGTACAAAAAAACACTTAAAACAATGCCATAATTAAAATGAAGAACAATTTAAACAAATGCAGCTGTGGACAAGTCTACATAGGGACCACCAAACGCAGCGCCCAAACAAGAATCCAGGAACATGAAAGGCACTGCAGACTACTCCAACCAGAGAAATCAGCCATAGCAGAGCACCTGATGAACCAACCTGGACACAGCATTTTATTTGAGAACACAAAAATGCTGGACCACTCTCACAACCACCATGTCAGACTACACAGAGAAGCCATTGAAATCCACAAACATGTGGACAATTTCAACAGAAAGGAAGAAACCATGAAAATGAACAAAATGGCCAGAAAAAAGTTAACAGAAAAACAGGCAGGGACATCTAATCACCTTTCAAGAAGAGTTTGCTCCAGGCACAGTCAGGCCATTGTATGCTAATCAAGGTGGTCAGTTGAAAGATTCACACCTAGCCCAACTGACAAAAGTCCTTTGTCCCACCCTGGTCATTCCACAGATATATAAACCCCTTTTTCCCAGCTCCAGCAGACCTCACCTCTGAGGAAGCTTGCCATAGATGCAGGCGAAACGTCAGGAGAAAATGCCTCTAGAACATGGCCATATAGCCCGAAAAAACCCACAAGAACTGAGTGATTCCGGCCATGAAAGCCTTCGACAACATGATACAACAGTTTAAATCTTATTAGTATTTCAATGGAAAGTGTGGGCTGCTTTTGGCTGATGAGATAGGATTGTTGTTGTTGTTGTTGTGTGCTTTCAAGTCATTTCAGACTTAGGTTGACCCTGAGTGAGGGCCAGGTAAATGACCTTGGAGGGCCTTATCCGGCCCCCGGGCCTTAGTTTGAGGACCCCTGGCTTATATCATAAAAACTAGAGCCAATATACATTTTTAAATGTCATTTCCGTTTTCAGCACCCCAAAATTATAAAAGAACAACTATTTTCAGGCCCGCAACTTTTTCTCCGTTGAACAGTGTAAGTAATGGCCTGACAAGAGGGAGTGAAGAAAGGGGATTTCACTGAGAAGAGCTGCTGTAGAAGCTAGTTCCTTGTTCACAAGCTGGATCCACTTCTAATTACCTGGGCCCCTTATACACTATCATATAATGCTGATTATCAATTCAGATAATACACATTATCTGCTTTGAACTGGATTATATGAGTCTACATCGCCATGTAATCCTATTTAAAGCAGATAATCTGGATTTTATATGGCAGTGTAGAAGGGGACAATGTGATCAGAAAGGGAGATGTGGTTTTGAGCACTCTATATGATGGATATTGGAAATGCTAGGCATCAAATTTATATATGTATCTATTTTGGGGGCTGAAGCATTTATGATTACTTGATAGCTCTATATGTAAGTAATGCATCTGCACATGTTTGTCTTGAGAAAAAGGGACAAATACATCAACTCCCATATCCAAGGAACTGACCACCTCTCCATCTTTTTTCTCCTTCTCAGAAAGTAAGCAAAGTTCCAACAGTTCTGGGACAGGTAAGTGTTTACTATTATTATTTTTCAGTGGCAGTAGAATCATAGCATCCTAGAGTTGGAAAAGACCTCCTGGGCCATCCAGTCCAACCCCATTCTGCCAAGAAGCAGGAATATTGCATTCAAAGCACCCCTGACAGATGGCCATCCAGCCTCTGTTTAAAAGCTTCCAAAGAAGGAGCCTCCACCACACTCTGGGGCAGAGTTCCACTGCTGAACAGCTCTCACAGTCAGGAAGTTCTTCCTCATTTTCAGATGTAATCTCCTTTCTTGTAGTTTGAAGCCATTGTTCCATTGCGTCCTAGTCTCCAGGGAATTCCTCTCACATATTTACATGGCCAACATGTCTCCTCTCAGCCTTCTCTTCTCAGGCTAAACATGCCCAGCTCTTCAAGCCTCTTCTCATAGGGCTTGTTCTCCGACCCTTGATCATTTTAGTCGCCCTCCTCTGGACACATTCCAGCTTAGAGTCAACATTCCCTTCAATGTGGTGCCCAGAATTGGACACAGTGTGATTCCGGTGTGGTCTGACCAAGGTAGAATGGAGGGTAGCATGACTTTCCTGGATCTAGACTCTAGTCTCCTATTGATGCAGGCCAAAATCCCATTGGCTTTCTTTGCCACCACGTGACATTGGCTCATGTTCTCTTTCCTTCCCACGAGGACTCCAAAATCTTTTCTCCATGTCCTGCTCTTGAGCCAGGCATCGTCCTCTATTCTGTCTCTTTGTGTTTCATTTTTTCTGCCTAAGTGGATTATCTTGCATTTGTCCCTGTTGAACTTCATTGTGTTAGTTTTGGTCAATCAGCTCTCTAATCTGTTAAGATCATTTTGAATTCTGCTCCTATCTTCTGGAGTCTTGGTAGTAAGTGACTCCCGCCTCCAAGGGCAGAAAGAATTCCAAGTGAAAAATAGGGAGATTCCCTTCCCAAGTTAATTGTTGTGTTTGATCTGCACCTTTCTTCAGTCATTTCTTTTCCAGACTCCCACAGACTTCCAGGCAAGTAAGGGGAAGCCTTCCTTCTATCCAGATTTTCCACCACCATCCTCTTTAAGGCAAACGCTCAGTCCTTGAGAATAGAAGTCACATCCCAGTTCACATCTGGCACATCAGATAATGCCTGAATTCTGGAATTACAGTCAGGGCCGTAGCCAGAAAATTTTTTGGGGGAGGGTTGAAATTTCGGGGGGGGGGGGGGGTGTAAAAAAATTTTTTTTGGGGGGGGGGGGATTCTTTTTTTCGGCGGGCCATCAACCAATAGATTTGGGGGATTTTTTGTTTGTTGGGAGAAAAGTTTTGAAACCGTTTTTTTTGAAAAAAAAAAAAAAAAAAAAAAAATAAAAAACAATGCATATTTTTGAATTATTGAATACTATGAACTTAATTATAATTAACAAATAATAAAAAGAATTATCATTTATCAAACAAACTAAAACAATTTTATTTAAAATCCTCAAAAAAAATGAGATTTAATTATATATACAAAAAAACAATTATAAATTCATAATATGATTTAAACAATAAATTACTAATTATAATTAAATTAACTAAAAGTTTAATTTTACTTGAAATAATATTTATAGAGAAGATATTTTTAATATATCAAAAAAAATATTAATTCATTTATATTAAGGGGGGTGCACTGCCTTCACCATTTTTTTTTTTTCCTTCCGGTGGGTGGGTTTGAAACCTGCCTCCTAGCTCACGCTGAAGCAAAGAGCACAGCTGGGTGCAGAGCAGCCTTCCATAGCCTGCAGCTCCGCCCCCGTCAACCACCTCCACCAAGTCTGGCCTCCTTAATGAGAGCATTCAACACCCCCCCCCCCCAACTTGGTTGCTTCGCTACATCGGCTATTGCTGCAAGTAATGACAGTGTGAATAAATTGTCAAATTTGCTTGAGATAGTGCTTGCAGTTCTGGAGGGACTCTTAATTTTTTGTGTCTCATAGACTTAGCATGGGGATTTGGTTAACCAGTTAAAATTCATGAGTAAACCAGGTTTATTTTTTTTAACCTGAAAAATTTCAGGGGGGGGGTTGAACCCCTAACCCCCCCCCCCCTCTACAGGCCTGATTACAGTAGTAGTAACCTCTGTGGATGCCATGAAGCCAGCCAGTATATGGGCAGTTTATTGCAGAGTTTGCCCCGACTAGTCCACACACTCCCACAGAAGTCTATGGCTCCCTTTGGTTCAGTCCCCAGCCACTGACACCAGTTCCCCTTCCTGGAATGCAGCTCTCAGTCTCCTGTGCTATCGAAGGAGGCTAACCCAGTTTTCTTTCTTTCTTCTTTCAGGGACTGCTGTGGCCATCTAGCAACTGCAAAACAGGTAAATGGCAATAGATGGAAGAGGATCAAGCTTTTTGATAAAGGATCCATTGGGGACATGTAGGCATTGAGAGGGAAGGAGGAGAGTGCCAAGGCACAAGGCAGAGGTGAATTTATGACACAGGTATGCATCAGTCAACAAAGGGGACAATGCTCTTATTTATTTATTTCCGGCATTTCTATCCCTTCCTTATTTATTTACTTACTTCATTTCTATCCCGCTCTTCTCACCCCTCAGGGGACTCAGAGTGGTGTACAACATACATCTAGGCAAAAATTCAATGCCTCATTATACAAACCATATAAAACATAACATAAAATCACTAGAAACAATTTTTTTTTTATTTGTCGTGTCAGAGCAACCAGTCCATTATATATTACATTTCTAATAGAACAAGCAGACAGACAGAAAAATACACAAACTTGTGAGTTTGGTAGTTGGTTAAATGTCCTTTGACCAGTATCTGGCCACTTGGAGTGCCTCTGGTGTTGCTGCAAGAAGGTCCTCCATTGTGCATGTGGCAGGGCTCAGGATGCATTGCAGCAGGTGGTCAGTGGTTTGCTCTTCTCCACACTCTCATGTCGTGGATTCCACTTTGTAGCCCCATTTCTGAAGGTTGGCTCTGCATCTCGGGGTGCCAGAGCGCAGTCTGTTCAGCGCCTTCCAAGTCGCCCAGTCTTCTGTGTGCCCAGGGGGGAGTCTCTCTTTGGTATCAGCCATTGGTTGAGGTTCTGGGTTTGAGCCTGCCACTTTTGGACTCTCGCTTGCTGAGGTGTTCCAGCGAGTGTCTCTGTAGATCTTAGAAAACTATTTCTAGATTTAAGTCGTTGACGTGCTGGCTGATACCCAAACAGGGGATGAGCTGGAGATGTCTCTGCCTTGGTCCTTTCACTATTGGCTGCTACTTCCCGGTGGATGTCAGGTGGTGCAATACCAGCTAAGCAGTGTAATTTCTCCAGTGGTGTAGAGCGCAGACACCCCGTGATAATGCGGCATGTCTCATTAAGAGCCACATCCACTGTTTTAGTATGGTGAGATGTGTTCCACACTGGGCATGCATACTCAGCAGCAGAGTAGCACAGCGCAAGGGCAGATGTCTTCACTGTATCTGGTTGTGATCCCCAGGTTGTGCCAGTCAGCTTTCGTATGATATTGTTTCTAGCACCCACTTTTTGCTTGATGTTCAGGCAGTGCTTCTTGTAGGTAAGAGCACGGTCCAGAGTGACTCCCAGGTATTTGGGTGCGCTGCAATGCTCCAGTGGGATTCCTTCCCAGGTGATCCTCAGAGCTCGGGATGCTTGTCTGTTCTTAAGGTGAAAGGCACATGTCTGTGTTTTAGATGGGTTAGGGATCAGCTGGTTTTCCCTGTAGTAGGCAGTAAGAGCACCTAGAGCTTCGGAGAGCTTCTGTTCAACCATCTCAAAGCTCCCTGCTTGAGCAGTAATGGCACGATCATCAGCATAGATGAAACTCTCTGTCCCTTCTGGCAGTGACTGGTCATTTGTGTAGATGTTGAACATGGATGGAGCAAGCACGCAGGCAGTTCTTCTGTTTCCGCCATCTGCTTCTCTGGCCCTGGAACTCAACAAAAAAGCTCCCGTTTTGTAGCAGGTTTCCTATGAGGCGGGTGAGGTGGTACTCCTTTGTGATATTATACATTTTTCTCAGGAGGAGGCGATGGTTCACAGTATCATAGGCTGCTGACAGGTCTATGAAGACAGCTCCTGTGATCTGCTGCCTTTCAAAGCCATCTTCTATGTGCTGAGTCAGGTTCAGCACTTGCGATGTGCAGCTTTTGCCTTTCCTGAAGCCAGCTTGCTGTGGAATCAGACATGGGTCTATTTTTTCCATAATTCTATGCAAATAAGTCTCTCCAGAACTTTGTAGAGGTGGCACAACAGGGAGATTGGTCTGTAGCTTTTTGGGTCATTACGGTCTTTGCCTGGCTTCAAGATGGCGATGACTCTTGCTTTCCTCCAGATTTTGGGGATCTGACAGGATGCAGTGCAGTTGTTCATCAGCTCCAGCAGCCAGCGCCTTGCTTTTGGGCCAAAGTTCTTGATTTGTTCCATCCGTAGATCATCCAGGCCAGCTGCTTTGCCATTTTTACATTTATTGAGAGCCATGTCCAATTCAATAGGTGTAAAGGGTTCATGGAGGTTGTTGTTCTCAATCTCTGGTTGTCTGGCTATTGGTTTCTTTCCTACTTTGGTGGCAAAGTTGGGTTTCCCATTCTTCAAGAGTTGGTGTGCTATCTGATCTGCCTTTATGTTGGCATGGGTATTAGTTTGTGAGGGGTCATTGCTCAACCGTCTTAGCAGCCTCCACGCCTTCTGGCTGCTCCTGCCCATGTCGACCTCTGTGATCAGCTTGATCCACTGTTCTTTCTTGGCTTCAGAGATGGAGGACACAATGCTCTGCGCTGCCTGAAGGGTCTGCTCACTAAATGGATCTTCGTTGTGGAGCCTGTAATAGTTGGAGAGGCTGTCCTGTCCTGGTCTGAACTGCACAAACTATCACTCATCCATGATAGCAAGCTCCCACCATCCTACAACAGCGGGAGATGGCACCGAGGTTATAACCCAGACCTCTTATTTGTGAGCGACAGCATTGTACAGCAATGCACTAAATCAGTGGGACCACCAATTCCAAACACACAGCACCGACCAATAATATGCCAACTGTTCCCAACAATAAGGCCTCAGGAAGTTCGATTTAAACGAAGATACAACTTCAGAAAGGCAGATTGGACTAAATTCTCAGACATGTTAGATGACATGATCACATCGGTCGCGCCAATCCCTGAGGAATACGAGCATTTTATTGAAATCGTGAAAACCTGCTCACGGGCCTCTATACCGAGAGGCTGCAGAACCAACTACCTTCAGGGCATTACTCCTGAAACAGCTGCCTTGTTGGAAAACTAGAAACAATAAGCATATAAATACCATTTAAAACCATTAAACCATAATAACCCCTTACACAAATAACACATTGGACCAATCCTTTAAGCACCCCTCTCATGATCCTAAGGAGCACCTCCCAATTTGTGGGTCCTCAGATGCACTAGCCCCCAACTCCCAAAAATCTCAATAAATTAGCTGGGATTTCTGGGAGCTACAGGCCAAAACACCCGGGGACTCACAGGCTGAGAACCAATGACCCAAGGTCTTCTTTGGCTGTCTTGGATGGTGCTGTATGACTGGTCCTCCGCTGGCATCCTCCTTTTATGGCCCAGCCTCAGGAGGCAGCAGGTGTTTCTGCTGGGCCTTGCTTTAGCCAGGCAGTCAGGGCCTGAGTCTGTAAGGAGCCAGTCACCAGGGGCTGAGGTCAAAGGCAGCCTGCAATGGACAAAAACTTCTCAACCCCCGAAGGGGGACTCAGGACAGCTTACATTTAGCAACAATTCGATGCCATAGATACAAGCAAACAACAATATAGCAAGAGTTTAAAACAATAAATAAATCATTAGATTAAAAGCAGTTAAAACATTTGTCAAAACCATAAGCTATTCCGGTTCAATTCCATAACCAAGTGCTGCTATGTCTGTTGTCCAAAGGCCTGGTCCCAGAACCATGATTTCAGGTTTCTTTTTCCTGAAAGACGGGAGGGAAGAAGCCAACCTGATCTCGCTGGGGAGCGAGGTCCACTGGCGGGGGGCCACAGCCAAGAAGGCCCTGTCTTTCATTCCCACCAAACGAATATGCGAAGCTGGTGGAGTCAAGAGCAGGGCCTCCCCGGATGATCGTAAACTGCAGGGTGGGACGTAGAGGGAGATACGTTCTGACAAGTAAGCTGGGCCAGAGTTAAATGGAGTTGGATATTTTTCAGCAGGCATTTCATTCAAAATGAGCAATATTCCCAAGTGGACTAACCAGGACAGGTTGGCCTTGCAGAAGTAAAGAAAACAATTCTGGATATTCTACAAACCAGTTCAAAATTCTTCCAGTTGGATCCAGAGAAGATGTGGGTTTTCTTGCTTGCCTCCAGTTTTCTTATCATTTCTATTTGAATGGTCAAACCTACAGATCAACACTTTTTAAGCTGATAGATAAGCAGGTCCCGAACTGTTTAGTGGATAGGAAGGGGGCTAGCCTGATCTCCTTGGGGAGAGAGTTCCAGAGGTGAGGGGCCACCACCAAAAAGGCCCTCTCTCTCATCCCCACCAACCATTGCCTGAGACAGGAGTGGGACCGAGAGAACAGCCTCCCCAGAAGATCTCAAAAACCGTGTGGGCTTGTAGGGGAAGATATGGTCACGTAGATAAGCAGGTCCCGAACTGTTTAGAGCTTTATAGGTGATAGCCAGTGGAGCTATTTAAACAGGGGGGTTGACTGCTCCCTGTAAGGGATGTTTATTCCCATTATGATCTTTAAACTATGGCTCCTTCCCTTCCTTGTTCAAGAACTCTCACCCTTGAGCCCCTTCCTCCCTAACCCTTCCTCAGTTTGAATCAAAATCTTCCCCTTACTTCTTCTCCTTACTTCTTTTTTTTTAAATCAATTTTTATTGAAAGAGTATACGATTACATGGAAAGTGGGGGGATATAATGAAGAAGATAGGAAAGTAGGAAATAAGACAGAATAAAATAAGAGGGGAAAAACTTAGAGACAAAATCCATTAAAAAAAAGAAAAAGATAAAAAAGAAAAAATATAATAAAAATGTCCGGTACTTCCTTCTAATTCTGCGCGTATTTCATATTCATTGTCTATTCACTTTCCCCTGTTTCTGAGTGTCCACTTTAAAATTTCTTAATTATGAATAAGTCCATTTACCTATCCTTGTATTTCCTTTCTATGTATTCTTCGTCTAGTGACCAATTCATTTCTTTGACCGGATTTCCTGTATTTCTTTTTAATAGAAAAGTTAATGTGTCCATGTCTTTAATTTCATTTATCTTTTTTATCCATTGGTCTTTATCTGGTATGTCCTTTTGTTTCCAGTGTTTCGCAAAAATAATTTTAGCGGCTGTTGACATACACATAAATATCTTTGTTTGTGTTCAAATTTATGTCCCCATCCGTAATTCCCAATAAATAATATTCTGGTTTTCTTGGATATTTCTTTTTAAGAATTTGTTGGCTTGCTTCGTGGATATCTTTCCAATATTTCTGGGCTACCCCACAACTCCATCAGAGGTGAAAAAAGCTTCCTTCATGCTCATTACATTTCCAGCAATTCTTTGATGTGTTTTTGTAAATATAATTTAATTTGATTGGCGTTATGTACCACCTATGAAATATTTTCAACCAATTTTCTTTTAAGTCCATTGCATAGGTGTAATTTAGTTTTTTATTCCACATTATTTCCCAATCGCTCATTGAGATGGGCCTTTTAATATTTTCTGCCCATTTTACCATGCAGTTTTTTTTATCAACTCTCCCTCCGTTGACCATTCCAACAGTTTGTCATATAGCTTAGTTATACATTTCGTTTCTGTTTTCAAGATTTTATCCCAAAATTCTTCCTTAATTTTCTCCTTACTTCTTAAACACCTCACTGTTTCTCTCTCCCTAGCATAACTGGCTGATCTGCCATGGAAGAGAAGAAGGGGCGAGTGCATCCATTCAAATAGAGGAGTTCTTCGGTGTTTTCCGCTGGCTTGTCACCTGTACAGTTTCTGATATTTGTCTTTTTTTGCAGGGATATGGGATTGAGGTGATTTGCCTGTTGGTTAGTTTGGACTTTTTTTTGTTGCAGAAATGAAGTCTTTTAGAATGCATGTGCAGCTGAAAGGATGAACTTAAGCTTTTCATCTGACTAAAAATAGTTGTGCTTGCCTCCTGGAAGAATGAGGAGAGAAGTCGGAATAGGATGAGGCACCCAGTCTGGGCTTCCAGGGGAAGGGAAAGAGCATGTCCTCCACCTGGGACTGCACTCCCTTCCCCTGGTGGCCCACAGCAGCCCCTTGGTTCTCCTCTGGAGCACTGGGCCAGCAATGTCTGTGTCCATAGCCCCCCATTCCTGGCATCGGCAGGGTAGAGGGAGGAGCTGGGCGAACTCTACACATGCATCTTCTTTATAGTTTCGCTACCATCAACCATGGTATCCATCTGAGTTGCCTTTTTGGGTTGGGACTTGGAGATACTGTTCTTCATTGGCTCCGTTAATTCCCAGAGGGATGTTTTCAGAAGGTGGTACTGGGGGACTTCTGT
>NW_026845477.1:306236336-306258871 GCF_025583915.1 Anolis sagrei ordinatus | reverse complement strand
TTCATAAGGAGAGATACGTTCGGACAGATAAGCAGGGCCAGAACCTGGTCAGGTTTAGACTCACCGGGGCTCTACATCTCCGCAGGGGTGGTGGACCAATTAGGAAGCTTCTGCCTTGGAAGCTTTTAAACAGTGGCTGGATGGTCATCTGTCAGGATATTTTGATTGTACTTTTTGTGCATGGCAGGGAGTTGGACTAGATGGCCCATGTGGTCTCTTCCAACTCTATGATACTATGAGCACCACCCTGCAGAGCCGGACACGACTAGACTTAATGTCAAGGGGAAATCTTTGCCTTTTATGAAATCCTTATAAGGGGTTGGCTTAACCTCCGGTTTGCCAGTAAAACTCAATTACTGTGTCACGGAAGATCCATGTCTAACAAGCGTGTCACCGCCATGAAAAGTCTGCAAAGCTCTGCCTTGGAGGGTAGTGGTTTTTTTCCCATCTGGGGAGCTCTTTAAACCAAGGTTGGGTGGGTCACTCTCAGGGCTGTTTCAGATGTGCATTCCTGCAGGGCAGACGGGGGTGGACTAGATGGCCCTTGGGAGCCCCTCCCAGCTCTCAGGTTCTCCTTATTCAGAAGAGCAGAGGACTGTTGCTGGCTCATTCCACTTCATTTAGAGTAACTGCGTGCAGCTTTATGCGTCTGCTCCTGCTTTAGGCATGGGCTCATTCTCTTCCAAAGGGAAATGCTGGGACTCCTGTTGAACTGGATGGGGAGCCTTGCTACGGTTTCCCCTCCACTCACCCTTGTGGAACCAGAGACAGGGTGGGCCTTGGCCTTGGTGGCATCTCTCTACCATTAAGATGTTCACTCCCAGCGACTCTTGCCAGGCACTGAGATACTGGGAGTCCTAATGCAGAAAAGGGGCACCCCAAAGGCCCTGCTTGTTGTGTGCCCACAGACCTGGGCTCCTGTTTCTCTTAAGAGGCAGGAAAGGAATCCGCTTCTTCTGTGTGGAGGCATCTTATATATTTATTTATTTATTTATTTGCAGTATTTATATTCCGTCCTTCTCACCCCGCAGGGGACTCAGGGTGGATTACAATGTACACATATATGGCAAACATTCAATGCCAATTTTTGACATACAAACATATAAAGACATACACAGAGGCTATTTAACTTTTTCTGGCCACCAGGGGAGCTGTTGCTTTCCTCGTCCACCTGCGACACTGATGAAGCACTTCCGCATTCCCCGCATGCTTCCCTGCTGAAATGCTTTTTGCTGGAGTCTTCTTTATCGCCTCATAAATCAGTTAATTTAGCCTCCCCACACTTTAAGGTGGTACCTTATTTTCCTACTTGACAGATGCAACTGTCTTTCGGGTTGCAAAGGTCGACAACAGGCTACACACAATTGGTTGGAAACCCACTCCAACCCGGGCCGGCTTCGAACTCATGACCTTTTGGTCAGAGTGATCTTAATGCAGCTGACACTCAGCAAGCTGTGCCACAATCCCGGCTGAACCTGGTGGATTGTGTGGCCTGCTTCCTCTTCCTTGGGGAGAGAAGTCTTGACGATCTTCCCCTGATGTGGAAATCTGAGCTGAGAGGACACTGAGGTGAGGGCAGGGTTTTTGGTGTGTGTCCAGAGCGACTTGAGAAACAACAAGTTCAACAGGGACAAATGCAAGATACTCCACTTTGGCAGGAAAAACGAAATGCAAAGATACAGAATGGGGGACAATGCCTGGCTCGAGAGCAGGACGTGTGAAAAAGATCTTGGAGTCCTCGTGGACAACAAGTTAAACATGAGCCAGGAATGTGATGTGGCAGCAAAAAAGCCAATGGGATTTTGGCCTGCATCAAGAGCATAGTGTCTAGATCTAGGGAAGTCATGCTCCCCATGCTCTATTCCGCTTTGGTTAGACCACACCTGGAATATTGTGTCCAATTCTGGGCACCACAATTCAAGAGAGATGTTGTTATTGACTTCCGGTAGCGGCAACATGGCGGGCGCCACGGAAAGCTGAAGCTCTGCAATCTGGCTTTTCCTCTTCTACCGCCAAACCCTTGGTTGAGCGGGAAACCTTTCCCAGCTCCCCCCAGCCCGGCAGCGAGAAGCGGGTGGGCGCTAGTAACTCAACCGGCAAAGCTGGTCTGCAGACTGACAAATTAGTGACCAGCTTAGCATACCGGTGAGTTGTGCAGGGTGCAGTAAAGTCACCTGGCCTAAAGCCGGGAACAGCCTGCCAGCCGCTATTTTAAAAGACATGAAGAAATAAAAGACAAGAAGCAGATAAAGAAAAAAGGGAATCCGGAGTGGAAAGAAAGCTACAAGCTTACTAATTCTCTCTTGGACTAGAAAGGCTATTAGCAAAATACACTCGTGAGTAACCCGTGAGTAACCATTAAACCATTAAACAAACAAAGAGCTCTATAGTGAGTTTGGAATGCGGACTGCAGACTACCAAATGTTGTTGTAACATATTGAACTATTGAGCTATTGAAATAATGATCCAGTGATCAGTGATCCGGGGTCTTGTGAACCAACAAATTGGATCCGCATTACTGTGATACATTGAACTATATGGGTGGAACTTTATTGGTTGAACTACTGAACTATTGAATTACATTGAATTACATCTGTATATTGAATTACATCTGTATCTGTATACCAACATATCTATACATCTAAACCAAAGTGTATCTACTTATTCTACCTATCCAGTGGAGCCAAGCCAGCCTATGGCCGGATGGCCCTGAGTAAACTCGGCGAAAACTCAGAGGAGTTATCCTCAGGATCAGGACTTAACTTCTAGCCCCAAAAATCTGGCGAACTATGATAGAGACAACGACCGCGAACCAGAGATTCTGGCTCTAAAGTGAAGTGACTGTGGAAAATGTTTACAGGAAGACGATATCCGCAAGGCATGTAAATAAAACTCCTCCATAAATAACCCTACATTGATCTAGTATAACCCCGGGGCTCAAATCCCAAGAGACCCACGCCAACAAAAAGAAGGAGGAGGGGACTCGATCTGGAGTAAAGTTAGAAAACCCAAACCCAAACGCAGTGATACTACAATGTCACACACTGTGGGATACTGTGGGATACTATGAATCGCTCCGAGCGAAGGGCGCAGAGTACGCCTCTAACTGCCGGGGTTTTTTGACTCCAGCGACACAGCGACACAGCAGAAACAAAGACTGAGCCCACGAGGGGGAGAGAGCAAAAACCGAGGCGTGGAGGAACAGAGGGAAAGGCGAAACGCGGAGAAAACCCTGAGGCTCTATAGGAACCACGGATCATAAAAAACCAACATAAAAGGAGCCAAACACACCGTTCGTCCCCCCACCCCACCCCTTCCTCCCCCTACTTGCAGTAATCGTGTCCGAACCCAAGCTGGAAAGAGGCGGAAGGAGAGGCGACGCGCAGGTGGAACGGGCCGTGCCAAGTCCGAGCGGACGACCTTCTACTCAACGAAAGGACTGGGACTGACTGGCGGGCAACACACAAGACGCACTCTCGCCAGGAAATCTCGCGAGACTGGCAGAGAGGGTCCTAAGCACAACAAACTGCCCCCAAAACTACCGTGTAGATCCAATACTTGATGCATACGAGACTGGGATACTATCTGGAAAATTGCTTTAAGGAACAGAGGGGAGGAGGGGATAAGGAAGGTGTAGAGTAAATTTAAGAGAGAAATATAGAAGAAGACAAAGGATCAATGAAAAGATAGGAAGAGTTGAAACAACAAAATAAATTGCAAATAGATAACCATCTGGAAAGCTAGCTTACCATAAATAAAATTTCTGACCCAAAACAGTCCATAGATAGAACAAATCAGGACCAGGGTAGTAATATAATAAATAAACTTCCTTCCCCTCCCAACCCCCCCCCCCAGTACATAACTTATCCTCTTGTTTCCATTTCCTGTTTTTAATATTTTGGATGTGTATAAAAATTAATAAAAACTATATTAAAAAAAATAAAAATAAAATAAAATAAAATAAAATAAAATAAAATAAAACAAAAATAAATAAACAAAAACAATATATACATAAATATATGAATGACTAGATAATGCTTAAGTGACTACACAATAAGGAAGAACCATAATATAATAATAGATCGTAGATAATATCGATAACATAAAAACACGCCAGTAATAAGATTAAAAACAAGCACATCTACACCCATCTGCAATAAAACATGGAAAAAAGGAGAGAAAACCAACAGGAAAAATTCGCTCACAGAAGAGATCGGGGTGAAAGATATCCTAAAAGAAATCTGGAAAATTCAAATGGAAATCAATAATCAAAATGAATTGCTAAGAGGAGAAATGAAGGAGATGAAAAAAGAGATGAAAGAAGAAATTAAGACATTAATAAAAGAGGAAATGAAAAACCTGGGAGATGACATGGAGAAATTAAAACAGGACAACAAAGACCTATTAAGAGAGAATAAAGAGATGAAGACAGAACAAGGAATTATGAAAAAGAAAATAGAGAACCTAGAAGGAAGATTAGCCACATCCGAATTTCAACAGGAATTATTAGAAGCCAAAGAAAAAGAACATCAATTAAGATTTAGAAATGTGAAGGAAGAAGAAAAAGAAAATATCAAAGAAACTATAATTGAGATCATATGCAATATTACTAAGAAACCTAGACCCAGTACGGAGACGGACCTAGACAGGGTATTTAGAATTCAAACTCAATATTCCAAAAAATTTAAAACCCCAAGAGACATTATAGTCTGCTGTGCAAAAAAATCATTGAGAGATGAAATTTTAAGTGAGAATGCCAAGGAACCAACAATATACAAAGGAAACAAAGTAGTAATATTAAAAGAAATGCCCTCCACAGTCCTGGAAAGACGGAGAAAGTACTTCTTTTTGACGGACGAATTGAAGAAGAGACATGTAAAATTTAAATGGGAAAAGAGGGAGGGTATAATGGTGACCTGGAGAGAAACGAAATACTGGCTCACCTCCGAAGCTAAAGCAAAAGCATTCTGGGAGAGACTAACCAAAACAGAGAACCAGAAGGAAGAAGACAAAAATAAAGAGAAAGAGAAAAACCCGACAATACAACCGAGAACCTCAGAGAACGCCTCAAGAAGCAACAGAATATCTAGAGGAACAAGGAGGAATATGAAAATCGAAGAAAAAGAGCCAGAGAACTATCACCAAAGGTATACCCAACCCAACAGACGGAAGCAAGGAAGGATATGGATGTAGTAGAAATAAATAAAAATAATGATGGGTTTTAATATTAAAGTGTACAGTAATAATGTTAATGGCCTTAATATGCCTAATAAAAGAAGGAAAATCTTCCACCAATTAATAAAAGGAAACTATGGTATTATTTCTCTGCAAGAGACGCACATCACGAAGAAACATAGTGACCTCTTAGAACATCATAGACTGGGAAAGATGTTTTACACAGCGGGCCCCCAGAAAAAAAATGGAATTGTAATGTACATTAATGAAAAAATACCATCAAAATTAATATTCAAGGATCAGGAAGGGAGAATACTGGGTGTAAAAATAGAGATAGAAGGCAGGGAAATACTAATATGCTCTATCTACGCGCCGAATTCTACAAAGGACAACTTTATCAATAAATTGAAAAAATACATAGATGATGAAGAATACAAAGACTTACTCATCCTAGGAGACTTTAATGGAGTGGTTGACCCCTTAAATGATAAGTCTCCCAGCAAACGAAATACCAACCCCACTAAGTCAGGCACACTTCCAAAATATTTTATAAACATGTTAGAAGATCTAGAATTAAAGGACATTTGGAGATACCAACATGAAGGTGAAAAAGACTTCACCTTCTTTTCCCACAGACACAAAATTTGGACACGTATCGACATGGCCTGGGGATCCAAAACAATATTACCTAACATACTAAAAAGTAAAATATTGCCGATGATAAACTCAGACCACTCCCCGATATTAATAATAATAAATCTATATCAAAAAGAAAATAACATCTATAACTGGCGTTTGAGGGATAATCTCATAAAAGATCTAAAACAAGTGGAACACACAAATTCGACAATAATGGAATATTTCGATTTTAACATAGATAAGGGAACACCTATAAATATTGTATGGGATGCCAAAAAGGCCTATATTAGAGGACATTTCCTTGAACGAGGGGCTAGAATGAAAAAGACCAAAAAGGAAGAAAGCGACAAACTTCTTAGAGAAATATCCAAAGCCGAAACCCAAGTAAAAGAAAACCCACACAACAAAAAAACCCTACTACATCTAGAGCTACTGAAGAAACAAATGAACACCCTGCAAATAGAGGAGATAGAAAAGAAACTTAAATTCGCCAAACAATATCACTTCGAAAATGCAAACAAGATTGGGAAATGGTTAATGAGAAGAATCAACATTAAAAAACAAAAGAGACATATAACGAAAATAGAGACGAATGAAACAAGTTTCTTCCAAACAAAAGACATTATGGAACAATTTGTGAATTATTATAAAGAACTTTATAAGGATGAGAAAGTCCCAGAGGAAAAAATCTCACAATACTTAGGAAGGCAGGATATACCACGCATATCAGATGAACAAAGGGATGCTTTGAATAGAATCATCACACAAGAGGAGATCAAAACAACAATAAAAAACATGCCGATAGATAAAGCGCCAGGACCGGATGGTTTTACCATCAAATATTACAAAACCTTCCAGGAAACTCTAACACCTTTTCTGCAGAGAATATTTAACAATATATTAGAGGAAGGTAGCATTCCTGATTCCTGGAGAACAGCCTCCATCTCGCTTATTCACAAAGAAAATACAAACAGCACGTCGGTCAAAAACTACAGACCCATCTCGTTACTTAACGTTGATTATAAAATTTTTACAGGAGTGTTAGCTAACAGATTAAAAAATCTACTAAATCAAATAATAATGGAAGATCAAACAGGGTTCCTACCCAAACGCCAATTAAAGGACAACATAAGAACCGTAGTAAACATCATAGACTACTGTGAAAAAACAAAACAGAAAGAAGTAGGCCTAATGTTCCTCGACGCAGAGAAAGCGTTCGACCGGGTGAACTGGAATTTTATTAGGGCAGTATTGAGAGAAATGGATATTGGATATCAATTCACCAAAGCGATAGGAGCCATATACAACGAACAAACTGCAAAAATAACGGTCAATGGTCAACAATCGGTAGATATCCCTATATTGAAAGGGACAAGGCAGGGATGTCCTCTATCGCCGCTGATATTCATTTTAACCCTTGAAAACCTGCTTAACAACATAAGGAAAAACCCGGAATTAATAGGACTAAAAATTAAAGGCCATTGCTTTAAACTACGCGCATTTGCGGACGATGTTGTGTGCTTTGTGGAGGACCCAACTAATAACATAAATAAATGGCTATCAATAATTGATGAATATGGCGAAGTAGCGGGACTAAAAATAAATAGAGACAAAACACAAATTATTGCTAAAAACATGTGTAAGGAGAACCAGGAAAAGCTACTAGAATTGTCGAAAATAAGAGTCAGCAATAAAGTAAAATATCTCGGAATAACGATTACTCCGAATAATAATTACCTCATTAAAAACAACTATGAGAAGAAATGGTCAGAAATCCAGAAAAAACTGCAGAAATGGTCTCAGCTAAATCTATCACTATTAGGTAAAATAGCTGTAATTAAAATGAATGTGTTGCCAGATCTCCTCTTTATATTCCAATCATTACCAATTCTGAAAACAAAGACAATGATAGATAAGTGGCAAAAAGAAATCATTAAATTCATTTGGAACAACAAGAAACATAGAATAAAGGCGACACATCTGGTGGATGATAAAAGGAGAGGGGGACTGGCCCTCCCTGAGATTCAACTATACTATGACGCTGCCGCCCTAAGTTGGATCCGAGACTGGGCAACACTCAATAAAGAGAAGATTCTAGCAGTGGAAGGGTTCGATATAAATCAGGGATGGCATGCTTATCTCTGGAGAGACAAAGACAAAAAAGAAAAACTCTTTAAAAACCATCCAATAAGAGCCGCCCTAATTAACACCTGGAATAAGTATAAGATCAAATTCCATCAAAAGACGCCAATGTGGTTTTCACCTACTGAAGCCCACCACAGAAGAGAAATACCTAGGAGGATATGGCTCACGTACAAACAACTCATTAACATCAAGGGACAGGAAATAACGCTAAAATCCAGAGAAGAATTAAATCAAATAGATGTTTCCATCTCCTGGTTCCATTACCACCAGATCAGAGAAAACTTTAGAATAGATGAGAAAGTAGGCTTTGAAACGAAAACTTCCTTTTGGGATAACATTCTAACAACCGACACAAAGCTCATAAGAAAAATATACAACCAGCTACTAACCTGGGCCACGGAGACTGAGCAAGTCAAGGCCAATATGACAACCTGGGCAAGAGACATAGGCCATTCAATACCTCTAGCTGATTGGGAAAAAATATGGAAAAATAAAATCAAATATACCTACGCCACGGACATCAAGGAGAGCTGGTACAAGATCTTCTATAGGTGGTACCTAACCCCGGAAATCTTGGCCAAAATAGAAAAGAATAAAAAAAAAGATCGATGCTGGAAATGTGAGAAGGAAAAAGGCACATTTCTACACATGTGGTGGAATTGTAAACGGATCAAAAAATTCTGGATACAAGTCCACAGATCGATAGAAAAAATTCTAGAAGTAAAATTTAACCCGACACCGGAAATCCTAGTACTAGGACTTCATAATCTTAAACTAGACAAGAACGAAGACAAAATACTTTTCTATGTAACAACAGCAGCCAGAATGGTCATAGCAAGGCTTTGGAAAAACAAAGAAGTTCCATCATTGGAACTCTGGATGGATAAGATATTTGACATAATAAACATGGATATTCTGACACAAAAAATTTCCCAAAGTAATAGGAAACCTCAAAAAACCAATTGGAATTCAGTATTAAAATTTATAAAAGAGGAAAACAATGGGTTATACACAATAGAAATTTAATAATACTCCAAGAAAGTGACTAAGTGTCAAGGAGAACCCAAGGGTCTAAATACCTTGAGCACTTAATAATAAAGATATTTTTCATATTTTCAGAAAGTTAACCATTAGGTATGGGAAAATACTCAATAGTTTGTTTAGAATATAATATGAAGAATGCAATAACAATAACAATAATTAAAATACATATATATGTATATAAAAGTAAAAGTCAAATCTACTATACAAAACCAAAGAAGTATATACCACGACGGATAAACCTGGAAGTACTATACCCCTCCCCTGTTACCTCCCCCCACCCCCTTCACTAGCCCCTCTCCTTCACCCTCAGATCCTCCCCTTACCCAACTTTCCCTTCCCCTCCGCACCCCCCCCAGTATGTAACTTATCCTATTGTTTCCATTTCCTGTTTTTAATATTTTGTATGTCTATGAAAATTAATAAAAACTATATTTAAAAAAAAAAATAAAGAGAGATGTTGACAAGCTGGAATGTGTCCAGAGGAGGGCGACTAAAATGATCAAGGGTCTGGAGAACAAGCCCTATGAGGAGCGGCTTAAGGAGCTGGGCATGTTTAGCCTGAAGAAGAGAAGGATGAGAGGAGATATGATAGCCATGTATAAATATGTGAGAGGAAGCCACAGGGAGGACGGAGCAAGCTTGTTTTCTGCTTCCCTGGAGACTAGGACGCGGAACAATGGCTTCAAACTACAAGAGAGGAGATTCCATCTGAACATGAGGAAGAACTTCCTGACTGTGAGAGCCGTTCAGCAGTGGAACTCTCTGCCCCGGAGTGTGGTGGAGGCTCCTTCTTTGGAAGCTTTGAAAAAGAGGCTGGATGGCCATCTGTCAGGGGTGCTTTGAAGGCGATTTTCCTGCTTGGCAGAATGGCGTCGGACTGGATGGGCCAGGAGGTCTCTTCCAACTCTTTGATTCTATGACATCGGGGTTTCTCAAAGTCTTTGGGGAAGACTTTGGATTTCTCAAAACCTTCCCAAAGCCCCTCTCCCCCCTCCGCCCCCCTCCTGCCTTCCCAGGGGATTCCCGAAAGAGCTTGGGATCCGCTCACTTTCTCTTTCCCTTTCCAGCCTCTTGTCCGCTTGCGGCCGGGCTTCTGCCCAGCACCCGGTGACGACACGGGACTTCTCTTTTCCGATTGGCCGGCCCCTTCCCTTTGGGCCAATCCTGGCCCTCCTCCCTGGCAGTACGCAGCTGGGCTGCGAAGAGAGAGAAGCGCTTCTCTTTCGCTCCGGAGTTTGGCCCAAAGAGAGAGAGAGAGAGAGAGAGAGAGAGAGAAGGCGGCGAGGGAGAAGAAGAGGGGGGATGGCCATGTTCGGGGGCGCCCCTCCCTTCCCCCTCTTCTTCTGCTGGGCTGCGCGGCCTTCCTGGCGGGGAGGGGGTCCGGTGAGTGGAGGTCGAGGGGGGGAGAGGGGAGGGGGTCCTCCTCTTGAGCCCAGGGTCCTGGGGGGAGGCTGCCCTGGCCTGCTCTTCCTCGCTTCTTAGGGGGCGGGAGTGGGGGGGGGGGCTTCCCTTCCTGGCGGGATTTGGGGGGGGGGGTGATGGAGGAAAGGGCCCCCTCGTGGCTTCCGGGCATTTGCCCCCCGGGAGGAGGCAGCCATAGGGATGCCCTCTTCCTGCCCCTTTCTCCTCGGATGCTTCTCTGATTCCAAACCCCATTCATGCCCCTCTGGCCCCTCTTCTGGTCTTCTGGCACAAACCTTTTCCTCCTGGACCCTGAGGCCTCCTTCCTCCCTCCTTCCCAGGCTCTTCCTCCTCCTCCCATTCCATGCGCTATTCTTCACTTCTGTCTCTGAGCCCGACCAGCCAGTGCCCCAGTTTTACGCCGTGGGCTACGTGGACGACCAGCCGTTTGTTCACTACAATTCCAGCACAAGGAGATACCTTCCCTCAGTCCCCTGGGTCAGAGAAGTGGACAAGGAGGACCCTGAGTACTGGGAGAGGAACAGCCAGCATATCCGGAATTCTGAGCTGATCTTCCAAGCGAACCTGGTGAATGTGCCCAGGTACTACAACCAGAGCGGAGGTGAGTGGAAGGGAAGGAGGGGGCCCCTGCTCCCCTCACCACAATCATTCTTCTTCTCAGAAAGAGGGAGCGGAAAGCAAAGGTGGATGAGATGGAGGGCCTCCTCACCCGTGAGCATTTCCCCACACTGATCCACTTTCCATGCTATGACTGCCTCCTGCAGAATTCCTGGGCTTGGAGTTTATTGAGGGGGTCTTTAAACAGTTCATCCAGCAAACCCCTGGCCCTCCCTCAACTACAAGCCCCAGAATTCAGCAGGAGGCAGTCACAGCATGCAAAGTGGATTAAGGGGGGAAATGCTCAAGGGTGAGGAGGCCCAAAGAGAAGGCAAGTGGGGGGTGCAGCAAGAGCAGAAGAGTCTTCCTTGACAGTGCCGTCCTGGAAGAGGGAGGAGCAGCTCTGGGTTGCCTCCTCTTTGCTATCTCCACCAAAGAAACCTCTAGGCCAGTGGTTCTCAACCTGTGGGTCTTCAGGTGTTTTGGCCTACAACTCTCAGGGCCCTTCCACACAGCCCTATATCCCAGAATATCAAGGCAGAAAATCCCACAATACCTGCTTTGAACTGTGTTATCTGAGTATTCAGATAATGTGGGGTTTTCTGCCTTAAGATCTGGGATATAGGGCTCTGTGGAAGGACCCCCAGAAATCCCAGCCAGTTGACCATTTGTTAGGATTTCTGGGAGTTGAAGGCCAAAACATCTGGGGGGGACACAGGATGAGAAACACTGCTCTAGAGGAAGGTCCCCCCAAGGCTGGGAGAGTAACATTATTGTTCTTTTATTTAGTTGTAGTCCTTCTATTCCGCCCTTCTCATCCCGAAGGGACTCAGGGAATAGCACAGAACAAATACAGTATATTCTGGCGTATAAGACTACTTTTTAACCCAAGAAAATCTTCTCAAAAGTCAGGGGTCGTCTTATACGCGGGTGTAGTCTTATGCATGGGAGTCATCTTAACTCTATATTTTAACTGGAAAAGTTGGGGGTCGTCTTATACGCCCAGTCGTCTTATATGCCGGAATATACGGTATATGGAAAACATTCAGTGCCGATTACACAATGACAAGGCAGACAACAGATATTTAGGCTTTTCCCAATAATTCGGCATCTTTTGGAGGCTGTGCTCAGTTCCGGCCACAGGGGGATGCTGTTGCTCCATCTCCTTGCCGAAGAGCTTTCTTTATTTGCAAACTTTCCTCCCAAACGCCAGGCCTAAAATACCTCCCTGCTTCATGCAGTTCCTATTCATCTACTCACATTGCTGTTTTCAATCTGCTAGTTGGTTGGGGAGCTGGGGTGAAGGTCAGGCACTCACACTGACCAACCTTCGAACTGTGAACCTTTCGCCTGGCAAGATGGACTGGAGCTGGTAATTTACTTACTGTGCTAAAGCCGGCCCTAAAATCAGAGGTGCCGCTCTCCTCATCCAGAGAGAGATCCCAGTGAGGGAGGGATGCACTGCCTTCCAAGGGAAACGTGGACGTTTTCCACGCAGCCTGTTCCCGAGAGTGGGAAAAGGAAGAGCAAAGGCATCTTGAGAAGTGAGGATTCTGGGTACCTGGAGAAAGGAAATAAAATCAAACTCATGCCTCTCACTCTTCTGTAACATTCCACTTTATGTTTGATTGATTTTAAGTTTTGCCATTCAGGTGATTTTCTATTACTACCTTCAATTAATGTACACATTTACATTTTTTTTCCTCCAAGGAAGTGGTTGGGAGGAAGTCTCAGTCAATTTAGTCTGAGATTTGCTTATAAGTGAACGTGCCTAGGATGGTGTTACAAAATGAGCTTCACAGAACATAAACGTCTTCATGTTTTAGTAAATGATGCTCACAGAAATTGATGTCCAGGAATGAAGCAAAGCCCATTGTCATGATTTTCCATTACATTTGTTCAAATTGTGAAGAACACACACACACACACACACCCCTCCAAACCCCCCCCCCCCAATAATACTCTGATTCAATGCAGTTTCTATGTGGTTAAAACCCATAGAGGTTAAAATACAAAAAGCCTACATATTTATTTATTTATTTTGTCGGCTGCCTTTCTATCCCGCCCTTCTCACTCAAAAGGGGGCTCAGGACTGGTCACAGCAAAGGCTCAATTCGATGCCATAGATACATACATAAAATAAAACGACATATACATTAAAATCACATAATTAAGATATATCAAGCTTAAAAACAAATTTTTCCTGTGTCAGGAGCAACTTGAGAAACTGCAAGTCGCTTCTGGTGTGAGAGAATTAGCCATCTGCAAGGACATTGCCCTGGGGATGCCCAGATGATGTTTTGATGTTTTCCCATCCTTGTGGGTGGCTTCTCTCATGTCCCTGCATGGGGAGCTGGATCTGACAGAGGGAGCTCATCCGCACTCCCCCCGGATTCAAACTGTCGGTCTTCAGTCCTGCCAGTGCAAGGGTTTAACCCATTGAGCCACTGGCGGCTCCTGGAAAACAATTACTTATAATCAACACAATTAAAAACAATTACTTATAATCAACACAAAGCAACAGCATAGTCCAGGAGCCATTCCGGTTGTTACTTGCATTATTCATTATTGGCAGGGGTTGGTGTTCAGGGCCTTTGAAAAAGTGGCAAAACCATACATTTTTTTTAAAAAAAACCTTTTTTAACCTAAGAGCCCACTCTGTAGGAATCCAGGTCTTCCAGCACAACTTTCAGTAGAAAATGAGACCATAGAGTCTCTGTGGAGGACCTGGAGATTCCTAGAGAGGCCGTGAGGGTTGTTTAAAAAATAATGCCCCACATTTGTTTTCTCAAACATGAAAAAAGATAGAAAAGTGAACTTTTGCATGATGGAAATCTGACTTTTCTCCCATGTGATGATTGAGTTTCAAGTCCTTCTGACAGATTGTGGAGTTGTAGTGAACTATTGAAATAACACATTGAATTCTTAGTTCATGAAAATAAAAGAGTTGTGAACCTCCATAAACATGTGGGAGAAATGTGGGAGAAACCTCTGATTCCATCCATTCCAAAGTGGACTTGTCTGCCTTTGTTAATGGCCTTCTCTCGTCTCCCTCCTTCCTTTCTGTGGGTCTCTTCCAGGGACTCACACTGTGCAGCGGATGTACGGCTGTGAGCTGAGGAGAGACGGGAGCAAAGGAGGGTATTGGCAGTATGCCTACGATGGGAGTGACTACATCAGCTTTGACAAGGAGACCCTCACCTGGACGGCAGCCGATGTCCCAGCCCAGATCACCAAGAGGAAGTGGGAGGCTGAACCTCATTGCCGTGAGAAGGAAGGCCTACCTGGAGGAGGAGTGCATTGAGTGGCTGCAGAGACACCTGGAGTATGGGAAGGAGACCCTGCTGAGGACAGGTGAAGGGAGTCTCATGAAAACCATGATGGGGGTGGGGAGGGAGAGGAGGGCTGCAGGGGCTTCATCTCCTTCTCACCCCCCACATTTTGTATGTCAATGGAAGGCAGGAAAGGGAGGGTGGGAGTCTGGACAGTTCCTCTTCAGCCTTTGCAGCAAGGAGGGGAGGGGGGCATCTTGGAAGACTTCCCCAGATTTGGAAAGACACATGGCAGAAGGAGGCTTCATTCCATGTATTCCTTGCAGGAGGCTGGATCCTGTTTCAGATGAAGCAGCCTCCCAACATGGAGCCTCCTTTCCCCTTTTAGCCTGAAGGGAGACAGTCCACCCCCTCCGCCTTTCTCCTTGGTGGGCAAATCCTGCCAGAAAGTAAAACAGAAGCACTGCATCCAAGTAATAAGAGAGAAGGGGAGGAAAGGGGGAATGTGGCAGCACCTCACTTCAGACTAGCTAGATTTTATTCTAACCGGCACTTTCCTGGGGATGAACCTAGTTTGGCAGATGAAGTGCAGAATGGTATTAAAATATCAGGTTATAAAGCGTATTTATGTAGTTGTGGGAATGCATTAATATCACTCTAGGTCAGTTTCTCAACTTTCCTAATGCCACGACCCCTTAATCGAGTTCCTCATGTTGTGGTGACCAGCAACCAGAAAATTATTTCTGCTGCTTCTTCATAACTGTCATTTTGCTACTGTTATGAATCGTAATGTAATCCTCGTAGGGCTTGTTCTCCAGACCCTTGATCATTTTAGTCGCTCTCCTCTGGACCCAATATATGTCCTTCACTTAAAAATGTTGATTTTGTCATTTGGGAGTTGTAGTTGCTGGATTTATAGTTCACCTACAATCAAAGAACATTCGAACTCCACCAATGATGGAATTGAACCAAACTTGGCACACATAACTCCCGTGACCAACAGAAAATACGAAAAATTTGGTGAGCATTGACCTTGAGTTTTGGAGTTGTAGTCACCTACATCCAGAGAGCACTGTGGACTCAAACACAATGGATCTGGACCAACTTGGCACGAATACTCAATATGCCCAAATGTGAACACTGGTGGAGTTTGGAGGAAATAGACCTTGACATTTGGGAGTTGTAGTAGTTGAGGTTTATAGTTCACCTACAATCAGAGCGCATTCTGAACCCCACCAATGATAGAATTGGGTCAAACTTTCCACACAGAAGCCCCCTAATCAGCAGAAAATACTGTGTTTTCTGATGGTCTTTGGTGACACCTCCAACACCCCCCTCGTGAACCTCCAAGCTGAGAAACTGCTCTATTGCATTTGAAGAAGTAGTTTTGCATCCCTGGAAACTCAAACCAGTTAACCTTAAACCTGCGGCCAGGTTCCTCTCTTTCTTCCCATCCCTTCCTCCTGATATAGCTGCTTCACGAGACTAGGGCAACCACTTCTGTGGGAATGTCTTCATAGTCTCGGGTAATATGTTAGACTTTCTGCAGCATTTTCCTATGTTGCACCATGTCATAGGCTGCTGTAAGGACGACAAAAACTGTTCTAATGCAACTTTTCTCATACCCTTCCTCGATGTATTCAGTCAGATTAAGAATTTGGGCCAGGGACAGCTCAACCCATTACGCAAAGTAAGCATTTGCAGTATAGTTGATTTTGCCCAGGGGTGCTCTTGAGGCGCTCTTGGGGGAAAATAGACCTTGACATATGCGAGTTGTAGTTACTGGGATGTATAGTTCACCTACAATCAAAGAGCATTCTGAACTCCACCAATGATGGAATTGAACCAAATATGGCACACAGAACTCCCATGAACAGAAAATATATATCAGTGATTGGTGGGGGGGGGGGGTGCAAAATACTGTTTACCATTGAAAATTACCTAGAGCCGCCTCTGATTTGGGCTGCACAGTTTTTCCCTGGTCTGAAACCTGCTTTTTGTGCAATAAGCTGGGGTTCAATAACAGGCCCTCATCGATTTAGTAGTATCCTCTCATATACACTATATAGATGACATAGGAGTGAAAGGCTGGTAGTTTCTGGCATTGGAGGCGTCTTTACCAGGTTTTAAAATGGCAATTATCTTAGTTTTCGTCCATAGTCTGGGAATCTGTTTGTGTGCCAGCATTGATTGTAAAATTTCAAAAGCCAGTTTTCAGCTTTGGGGCCCAAGTGTTTGATTTGCTCCATCATGAAGTCATCTAGGCCTGGTGCTTTACCCGTTTTACATCGCTTAATAGCTTCTCTGAGTTCTTTCAGGTTTATGGGAGATGTCAAGTGATGGTTTTCAAGTTCCGGCACCCTGTTGATTTTCACCTTTACTTTGCTGCGGTTGGTTTTCCCATTCTGAATTAGCTGGTGTGCTATCTGGTCTGGCGTTACGTTTGCATGTCCACAATTGACCACAATTGAAGACTGTTTGGAAACTCCAATTGGTCAGGTTGATAACGGGAGCAGCGCTCAGGGAACACATAACTCCTTTTTGCATCAGCTCCACTGGCTGCCAGTTTGCTATCAGGCACAATTCAAAGTTCTGGCTTTAGCCTATAAAGCCCTAAACAGTTCTGGCCCAGACTACCAAACGTATCTCTCCTTATGAACCAGGTAGGAATTTAAGATCTTCTGGGGAGGCCCTGCTCTCGATCCCGCCTTCGTCGCAGTCGCACCTGGCGGGGACGAGAGACAGAGCTTTCTCAGTGGTGGCTCCTCAGCTATGGCACTCCCTCCCTAGGGATATTAGATCAGCCCCCTCCTTACTGACATTCCAATTTTTTTTTTAAAAAAATGGCTTTTTGAACAAGCCTTTGGAAATGCAGTGTATTGAATGGATATGGAACTCAGGAAAGAATGAATACGGAATGTCTTGACAATGTCTCTGGAAAATGAGCTAATAGGAAGTTACTGGTGTTTATATGTTTTTAATGCCTTTTACATGGTTTTGATAATGTGTGTTAAATGTTTTTAGTTTTGTTTTTATGATAGTTGTGGCATCAAATTGTGCCAGTGTAAGCCCCCTCAAGTCACCTCCGTAAATGCAGTAAATAAATAAAGAATACTTTCCCAGATGTTGAAAGAAAAATCTTAGAAGTTGAAAGCAAGCCTAATGGAGTTGGAGGAGAAGGCTTTGTTCCATGTTTTCCTTGCAGGAGACATTCTTCCCCCTCCTCACTTTCCCCGTAATGGGCAAATCCTGCCAGGAAATGAAACAGAAGCACCTTATCCAAGTGACAAAAATGAGGAGGAGGGAAGAAGGAATGTGGCAGCACCTAATTTCAGACTAACTCGATTTTATTCTAGACAGCACTTTCGTGGTTATGAATCCAGTTCTTCAAATGAAGTACAGATTGGTATTAAAATATTGGGTTACTGGGCAATTGTGAGAAAGCTTTAATATCACTCTGTAGAGCATTTGAAGATGTGGATTTACATCCCTGGAAACTCATGCTAAACTAAGAACCTGTTATTATTCAATCTGTGGCCAAGTACCTCTCTTTCTCCCCATTCTTTCCTCCTAATTTAGATGTTGCAAGAGACTACTACAGTCACTTTTGTGGAAACATCTTCCAAGTGATCAGAGAGGTTAGATTTAAAGTAAGATTCAAAGTACTGATTCAAAGCCTGAAGAAGAGAAGGCTGAGAGGAGACATGACAGCCATGTATAAATATGTGAGAGGAAGTCACATATGTGAGAGGAAGGAGGGAGCAAGCTTGTTGTCTGCTGCCCTGGAGACTAGAACACAATGGAGCAATGGCTTCAAACTACAAGAAAGGAGAATCCATCTGAACATTAGGAAGAACTTCCTGGCTGTGAGAGCTGTTCAGCAGTGGAAGTGCTGAATCTGTGGGGTCGCTTGCTTTTTTGAAACTGGAGTATTCACTTTTCCTGGCATTTGGAAAGGCCCTGTGCTTATTTTGATGTCATCATTGCAGAGGTGCCAGAAGTGAAGGTGACACGCAAGATGGATTATGATGGCATGGAGACCTTGATCTGCCGCGTGGGAGGCTTCTACCCCAAGGAGATTGACATCACCTGGACAAAGGATGGGGAGGTCTGGATGCAGGATACCTACCATGGCCTGGTGTCCCCCAACTCCGATGGGACTTACTACACCTGGTGGAGCGTCACGGTGGACCCCAAGGAGAGGGAACGCTACAAATGCCACGTGGAGCACGATGGGCTTCCGAACCCTGTGGACGTGGCCTGGGAGGAGCCTGGTGAGTCATTGGAGGGAAGGAAGGAGTAAAGCTTATTAGTGCATTATGTGTGTGTTTGTTTAGAACATTTATACCATAAGTTTCTTACAGATCATTAATCGCTACCATCAGGTTTAACCACTAAATTCACAGGGAAAAGGGAGCGGCAGTGCAGGGAAACATAATGTCTAATAGATCTGGCTGTTCCCTCCCTCAGAGGCCAAAGCAAAGGCATTTGGGACATGAAGGGGAGCCTCTCACCAGCCACTGGGGCCAAGGCATACTGGAGGTTTATCTGGTTGTTTCCCCATTATGGCCTCCCTTTGTGAACAAACATTGCCACTGCCAGCTCTTCCAGATGATCATGGGAGCTGGGCTGTATTTATTTATTTATTTATTTACAGTATTTATATTCCGCCTTTCTCACCCCGCAGGGGACTCAGAGCGCATCACAATGCACATATACATGGCAAACATTAAATGCCATAGACACACAACATATATAGACAGACACACAGAGGCTATTTAACTTTACAGCTTCATGAGGGTATGATCGAATTCCAGCCACCGGGGGAGCTGTCGCTTCACCATCCACTTGTGACACTGACAGAGTACTTCCTCATTCTTTTGCACGCTGCTCGAGATTTTTATGGTGTCGTAAATTAAGACCCCGGTCGTAAATGTCATAAATGGAGCCCCCGGTGGCACAGTGGGTTAAAGCGCTGAGCTGCTGACCTTGTTGATGGAAAGGTCGCAGGTTCAATTCCGGGGAGCAGCGTGAGCTTATGCTGTCAGCCCTAGCTTCTGCCAACCTAGCAGTTCGAAAACATGCAAATATGCGTAGATCAATAGGTACCGCTCCAGCAGTCATGCCAGCCACATGACCTTGGAGGTGTTTATAGCTCTTCGGCTTAGAAATGGAGATGAGCACCACACCCCAGATTCAGACATGACTGGACTTAATGTCAGAAGACAACCTTTACCTTTACAACCTTAAATTTCCTACTTGACATATGCAACTTCTTTCAGGCTGCAAAGGTCGACAGCAAGCTAGACAAATGGTCTGGAGCTTACTCTGACCTGGGCTTACTTCAAACTCATGACCTTTCGGTCAGTAGTGATTTTAATGCAACTGACTCCTAAGGAGCTGCGCCACAACCCGGTCCACTGAATACACACACTGTTCCCTGAATGCACACTTTAGCCTTGGACTACATTAACTTTTCAGCTCTTTTTTTTTCACTATCTACAAATTATTTGACTTTGAGATTTCCATTTATTTCTCTTGTCCTTCCTGTTTCATCCCCAGCTTCCAACATGTGGCTGATCATCGCATGTGTTGTGGGCGTTGTCGTCCTGGTATCTGGGATTGCTGGATATGCTGTGTATTTCAGTGAGTAAATTCTGATTGTGGGGAGAGACAGTCTGTAGTTCTGGGGAGAATCATTATCTTCCTGAGTAACCCCTTCCCATGGATGTTCAGCTTAGCCACCAATTTGGAGGCTTGGATTACTCTTCTCATCTTCTCACAGGACCCTTCCACACAGGACCAAAACTCATGATGGGTTTTGGGTTAATCAGAGGTACCAGATTAATCCATCTTAACTCAGGGTAAACCAGGATTTCCCGATTTATTCTGGATTTTAAAAAAACAACTGAAAAGATCCTGAGCTCACTACAAGGTCCAGATCTTTTGAGGTGTTGGGCCTGTGGAGATTGACACCTGGGAACATGTCAATCTCCACAGCTGTGCCGTCACACTCAGACACTATAAAGTTAAAACTAAAATGTGATTCTCTCTCTATCTGGGTGAACCGCAGGTGCCTTTCTTAGAAGCTCAAGATTCCCAGCAACTGAGGCCAGTCCAGATTTGAACATCAATAGAACATTTATTTTTCAAAGTCCTTGACAGACTTGGCCAACATCATACAACAGCCAAAGATTAAAATACATATAGGATAAAATACATATAAGCCAAATCGCCCAGATAAAATCATGTCCAACTCAGTCCGCATATGCGGTTGATAACTTTAGTCTGTAGCCAGTCTCAGCCATTATTCTGGGAATGCTTCATTCCATGGCCAGGATTTCACTAGCTTCTTGAAGGCCAGGAGGGAGGGGGAAGATCTGATCTCAATCAGGAGAGGGTTCTATAGCCAAGGGGCCGTCACAGAAAAGGCACTGTCTCCTCACCAGACGCAATTGCGAAAGTGGCGGGACCGAGAGCAGGGCCCCACCAGAAGATCTTAACAGCTTTGATGGCTCATAGGAGAGAATACGTTCAGACAGGTAAACTGGACCGGAACCATATAGGGTTTTGTAGGTTAAAACTGACACTTTGAATTGTGCTTGGAAGCTAATTGGCAACGAGTGGAGGACCTTCTTCCCAAAGTCCTCATCCTACATGAACACCACTGTGCCAAACAAGTAAACTCTTCTATTCAAGGAACTGACCCTCTTCATCTTTTCCCTCTTTTTCAGAAAATAAACAAGGTTCCAACAGTTCTGAGACAGGTAAGTGTTTATTATAATGCGAGTTGAATGAAAAGTAATACCTCCACCTTCGTAACTCCTCAACAGATGGCAGTACTGGTATGTGGAAGGTACTGGCTTGTTCAGTAGACTCTACTCTACACTTCCATTTTGTCAGGAAGTCTTAGGATTGAACAGTTGTGTTGTTAAAGTGTGAAGTATGGAACCCTGTGCACATGGTTGGTCAGGCCTCCACTGCGAGAAAAGTCACATTTTTCCATCTGCGTCAGGCTAGGCTTCTGGCTCCCTATCTGTCCAGGGATGACCTGGCCATGGTGATCCAGGCTACAGCCATCTCAAGGTTGGACTACTGTAATGCCCTCTACATAGGCCTGCCTTTATCGGTGATCCGGAAACTTAAACTAGTGCAAAATGCTGCTGCCCGGCTTCTCACAGGGGTCCCAGCAAGGTGTCATATCACTCCAATCTTGCAGCAACTGCACTGGTTGCCGACTGAGCACCGGACTACCTTCAAAGTGCTGATTCTTACCTTTAAGGCCTTATATGGCCTGGGGCCGGAGTACCTGAGGGACTGCCTCACCCCCTACCAACCCCCGAGATCACTCCATTCAGACGATCAGATTCTCCTTGAAGTTCCTAATTTTAGGACCTTTCACTGGATGTCTACTAGGCGTAGAGCATTCACGGTGGTGGCTCCTTACCTGTGCAATACCTTGCCAATGGAAACACAAGCTCTCAGAGATTTACTATCTTTTCGTAGAGCTTGTAAAACTTATTTATTTAGGCTGGCATTTGAATCTTGCTGAGTGCAATTCTTCTTTGATTTTAATTGTAATGTATTGCATGTGTATATTGTAAACCGCTCTGAGCCTTCGGGGAGTGGTGGTATATAAAATTGATTAATAAATAAATAAAAATAAATAAATGCGACTTAAGCAATGTGCAGTCATTGCATTCTTGACAGCAGAAGGTGTCACCTCAACATCTTTAAACGTACTCGCCCAGCGACACACAGTACTCACATCAACACAGTCATCATAAACAGCTTGAATTCTCTAATTCATCTCCTTTGGGGTGACACCTTCTGCTGTCAAAAATTCAATGACTGCATGTTGCTTAAGTCGCATTGACTGACCGTCTGTGCGGGGTTCCAAACTTTGCACTTTAACAACACAACCGTACAATGCTAAGGCTTCCCACCAAAATGGAACTGTAGAGGAGAGTCTACTGAACAAGCCAGTACCTGCCGTATACCAGTACTGCCATCTGTTGAGGAGTTGCAAAGGTGGAGGTATTACTTTTCATTCAACCCTCGTATTATTTGCTGTAGTAGTAAGTGAATCCCACTTCCAAGGGCAGAAAGAAGCGTAAAGGTAAAAGAGAGAGATACCCTTCCCAAGTTAATGGTTGTGTTTGATTCATACCTTTCTTTAGTCATTTATCTTCAAGACTATTACAGACTTCCAGGCAAACAAAAGGGAAGCATTCCCTCTCC
>NW_026845477.1:306223569-306234048 GCF_025583915.1 Anolis sagrei ordinatus | reverse complement strand
TTCGGGCTACCATCCTCCCTCTGCATCATGCCGCCTGGGAGCTTCAGTGACGGCTCAGAATGTAAGTACTGTCTCTTTTGGGCCCCATCTGCCACTTGGTCCATGCCTCAACAGGTAGGTTGCTACTATTTTGAATAGGCACAAACTGCACCCTCCTTTCCTTCTCAAGGATTTGGAGTCCCTTCTTTTGGTTTTCAGGAGTTTAATAAGACTTTTTCCTAAGCTCATTCTGGTGCTTCCTTTCAGCTGCAACCAGTCAATGAGTCTGATGTAGATTCTGACTCCTATGAGTAGCAGATTTCTCCTACTCTTGAGGAGGACTTTTCCATCCCAGCTTCCATAAGGGATGTGTTACCTAATTTTTCCTCCTTGATTGCTTAGAGGATCTGCTTTTCTCAGTTGAGCAACAGCAGAAACAAGCTCCAAGTACAGTTCTCCCAGTTCTCCCAGCACTTCCATACTTGCTTAAGCTTGGAGAAAAACAAAAGGCAACTCCTGTATCTGTGCTGGAATTTCTAAGTTTGTAAATGCACTTTACAGCATAGGCACCTCTTCAACAGAGTGGTTAGTTAAGCCTACTAAACTGAACTTTATTGTGGTCAAAGTTGTTTAATCCAAGAAAGCGAAGGCACCTCAAGTCAGTCCACTGTGATAAGAAGATCCACCCCACTGCTAGCCTACTCACTTGCATGATTCATTACCATGCTTGTATGGCAGCCTATCAGGTGCTCTTGTGGCATAGCTCAGCACTTTATTTGGATCTCCTTCCCCTACAACATCAACAGATCCTAAGGGCTTTCTGTCAGTAAGCTCTCACCTTAGCTTCTCATCAGAAAGCTATGGCTAAGCACAGCACCGATACAGTACTAAAGGTGTTTGCTGCTGTTGCAGCAGCCATCCACCAGCATGGTTGGCTGAGATCCTCTACCCTCTCCAAAGAAGGCAGAGCAATGGCAGAATAACTGCCCATGGCAGAACATAGTCTGTTTCATCCTGATACAGACCCTCATTTCAAAAGTACGCACAAGATTTGACAGGCTGCTTCTAAGTTTGGCTTTTTACCACAATCTAGCCTAGATTGTGGTGGCCAGCCCCTCAGCTTAATTATCATCAACCTTCATGACCTGCTTCCTTCAGTCCTCAGCAGGGCCAGAACTCTAGGGCCTCTGTAGCTGGGAGACTTAATTTTTCCACCAGGGGTGACAACAAACTAAAGGGAAAGAAGAAGATCAGGGCCAACAGTGTTTTTAGCATGCATTTTCTCTTCTTTAATAGCCTCCAACCCTTCAGCTCCAGTTTTTGGCGCTCCACCTCATCATTTTTAGATGCATGGCATTAGATCACTTCTCACTCATGGGTGTTGGTGATTACAGAGCATGTTTATGCAATTTAATTTCTCAAACTGTCCCCAGTAGGGACTCTACGGGCCACTCCTCCTCCTGTGTTATAGTAGGAGGTAATTACTTTGTTTCAAAAGGAGCAGTAGCTTCTTTACATCTTTCTATGTTTCCTTCTTTTCCCTTTTCCCCAAATACTTTTTGGTTTCCAAGAAAGGCAGTGGGCTTTGGCCAGTTTTGGACCTTAGAGGACTTTATGCATATATTGCATATTGCAAATTTCAGATGTTGTCATTACCAACCATCCTCCCTCTGTTATCCAGCAAGACATGGTTCAGTAGCATTGATTTGAAGGATGCCTATTTTCATGTGGTGATTAGACCACAAGACAGTAGATTTTTGTCACTTTTTACTAGCAGTCAGGCCTTTTCATTTCAAGTTCTTCATTATGGTATCTCCACAGCTCCACAGGTGTTACTAAGGAGATGGCTGTATGCCGGCTCATCCCTGGGTGCACGGGGTGGTAGTTTGCCCCTATATTGATGGCTGGTTGTTGGTGCACAGTTCTGTGAGTATCTACAGAGGAACATTCACTTTACTCTGTCTTTATAGCAGGAGCTTGGTCTTTTTATCAACAAGGTAAAATCTCTTCTTCAGCCTATCCAAACAACCAATTCATTGGGCCTGTATTGGACTCTTGGCATGCAAGGGCCTTCAGACAGGTTTCTGACTCTGCATTCATTAGCTCTTTGAGTCTGGAAGAAGCCATACATCCATGCCAGGGATGTCCAGTGCCTTTTGGGACACATGGCATTCACCACAGCTGCCACTCCTTTCTCCTGTTTGCACCTTCGGCCTCTCCAGAATTGGTTTCTTCGGGCACTTCATCCCATGCAGGATGAGCCCAATGAATGTCTCAATGTCCCTTTAGCCATCCACCGGTCTATCAACTAGTGGACTCATCGCTCCAATCTCTGTGTGGGCGATGTTAGCAACAGACACTTCCCTCTCAGAGTGGTGAGCTCGCCTCAAGGGTCACACCATCCATGGTCCTTGGGCGGCCCTAGAGGGCATAGAGCACATCAACTATTTGGAGTTACTTGCAGTAGAAATGGCACTGCACCTTATCTGTCATTTGCTCATGGACAGTATTGTCCAGCTTACCACCACCACCACAATTGTGATTTGCTTGCCCTCATCAGAATCTGGGACTGGTATACCATAACCATCAGTGCCATTCATCAAGAACTCTCTTGCTGGCTCCCTCAGTCAGACAGTTTATAATGACCACTAATGGTCCCTTCATCCTTCCCAGGGATGGGAACTCTTTGTCAGATGGCAAACTCCCCTTCTGGACTTGTTTGCCTCTCCCGCCAACATGAAGTGCCAGTTCTTTGGAGCACGTCTTACCTCCACCAGACAGGCTGTTGGGAGATGCCTTCCTCCTGGATTGGACATCCGCCCTCCTGTACATCTTTCCACTACTGCCACTGCTGTCCAGAGTGGTCTCTCGTCTTCAAGCAGAGCAGGTAGATTGCATTCTCATCACACCATGGTGGCCCCGCCAGCCATGGTTTGTCACTCTGCTCCAACTTGCAGGCAGCTGTTACATTCAGTTGCCACTCAGACCAGACTTGCTGACTATGGGCAACAGCCCAGTCCCGTACTCCCAGGTCACTCAGTTCCGGTTGACGGCGTGGCAGATCCAGCCTCAGCCCTCTCTCAACCAGTAAAGGGCAGTTTGGACCTTGCCCTGAGACCTGCCACTAAACATTCTTACATTTGTAAGTGGTGTCATTTTTGCATTTTTTCACAAAAGCAAGGAGTTCAGCCTCTGTCTGCTTCCACTTCCCTCCTCCTGGATTTTTTTATTTCTCTGTCAGATTCAGGACTCTCATTATCATTCTTGAAGTTCCCTCTCCTTTATCCGATCCTCTTGTAAAGAGATTTCTGCAAGGCTTTAGAAATTTCTGGCCCCAAGTAGGCCTGTGCCCCCCTCTTGGAGGTTGGAGGTTGTTCTTTCCGCCCTTATGAAACCACCATTTGAGCCAATGGCCACTTCTGACATGTTCCATCTATCATGGAAAACAGCATTTTTAGTGCCTATTACTTTTGCTCGTTGCGCTAGTGAGCTTATGGCTCTTGAGTCGATAGTCCTTACGTGAAATTTCATAAGGATAAGGTCATGCTGGGCACAGACATTCCCTTCTTACCTAAGGCAGCATCATAGTTTCATATGTCTCAGGACATTGTCCTTCCAACCTTATTTCCAAATCCTTCTACTCCCCTGGAGCAGTCTTTGCACCTTCTTGATGTGCGGAGGGCTCTTGCTTTTTATGTCCACCGCACAGCTCCATTACGGAAGTCACTACGACTTTTTGTTAAGTACCGTAGGGATACTGTGGGCCTTCCTGTTTCTACCCAGAGGTGGCGGCCTGGATAGTTGCAGCTATCCGGCTAGCTTATGAAATGGCAGGACTGGACTTACCTGTTCAGATCCATGCTCATTCCACTAGAGCATTGGCAGCCTCCATGGCTTTTTTGCACGGTGTGCCTCTGGATGATATCTGTCGGGTGGCCATATGGTCAACACCGCATACTTTTGTCTTCCATTATAAATTGGATTTAACTGCCAAGAAGGAGACGGCTTTTGGGAGAGCAGTACTTTTTTCTGCACTAGCATGACACCCACCATCCGTGGGACTGCTCGCTAGTCTACCACAGGTGTGGATTTCACAGTACCACGCAGAAGAAAGTAAGGTTGCTTACCTGTAACCATGTTTCTTCTAGTGGTTAACTGTGAAATTCACACAACCCGCCCATCCTCCCCACATTCTGTCATGCCTTTTATCTCCGACTGTCTTTCGCGGTACGGAACTAAGGCTCCAAGCCCCGCTGCCTGGCTTTATTAGGAGTAGATGTGTGGGGCTGGAGTCCCTAATTAGGAAAAGCTTTCAAGAAAGATCCGAGTCAGCTGCGTGGACGCAGGGAAATACCACAGGTGTGAATTTCACAGTTAACCACTAGAAGAAACATGGTTACAGGTAAGCAGCCTTACTTTGTCACTCTTCCAGGAGTGCATCACTTTTCCATGAATGAAAAATGTTAGCTAAGTATGTAACAGTTGAACAAATGCTGTCTGTGGCCTTGTATCTGGGAGCTACACATCTAAATGAACATTAGTTATAATTTTGGACTCTTGCATGTCAAGCTTTCTAATTGGTTAAGAATATATTCACTGCACTTGCATCGAATTATGCAGATTGAAGTCCACAAATGTTTATGCTAGAATTTTTTTTATCCCAATGGGTCTCAAAGATGTTGGCACTTGATTCCTTTATATCTTTTAGTTAAGAACATAAACCAATGAATCAAGTTCTGTTTAAACTGTTTACAGAGAATGGTATCTTTTTGGTCAATTTCAATAGGAGAATATAAAACTATATAACCAAATTCTTACCTTGCTTATTGTCTTTCTATATTATATCATACCATGTTGTCTTTGGAAATCAAATTAGTACCGCTTTTTGCTTTTAGGTGCCATTAGAGCTCACAGTGGTAGTCTCCAACATTTAACGTGGCTGGGTCTGCATTGGAATTCACTACCAACACTAGAAGTAATTCGCAAATGGTTAAAACAGCTTTTCCATCTGCCCCAAGAAACATCAAGGCTTGAGACGAATGCTCCTGAGTCAATTTGCATGTTGGACCTTGAAGTAAGAAAGTGGTATATGTACCAGGTTTACTAGAAAAGAAGTCTGTATAATAATGTTTTCTGCACAACTTACCATGTGTTTGCCCAAATAGGTGTTTCTACTTGGAGTGATATTCACCTGCCACTTGCAATTAAAAGAGAAGTTTAATACTCAATACTCCTTACATCAGCCTCGATTCCTGCCGCTGCCTATATACAAACAACTGTGTACTGAGAGGCAAAGGGCCTGGTGGGATGCTGTATATGCACTAACTCACAAACGAGCTGTGTAAGTGTGGCCGCTGCCTTTTTGTAGTTAGCATGTTGTAGATTTGATGTGGTAGACTTCTGATCATTAATTCAGTATCTTTAATCTTATGCATTGAACTCCTCCCATGTTGTAGCATGTGAATAAAGAGAACGGTTTTTATAGAAATCCTAATAAAAGGTAAAGGTTTCCCCTTGACATTAAGTATAGTCATGTCCAACTCTTTGGGGTGGTGCTTATCTCCATTTCTAAGCCGAAAAGCCAGCATTGTCCATAGACGTCTCCAAGGTCATTTGGCCGTCATGACTGCATGGAGCGCAGTTACCTTCCTGCCGAAGCGGTACCTATTGATCTACTCACATTTGCATGCTTTCAAACTGCTAGATTGGCAGAAGCTGGGGCTAAGAGCGGGAGCTCACCCTGTTCCTCAGATTCGAACTGCTGACCTTTCAGTCAGCAAGTTTTGCAGCTTGGCGTTTTAACCCACTGCACCACTGGGAGAAAGCCTAATACTTGGTGTGAAGTGTTGGGACTTTCATATTCAAGGTAGCCCCTTGGAACTGGTGTTTGGATGTTTCTGAGAACTAGGGGAAAAGGGGAGATGAAGAAAGTCCTTTTGCTTTAGCACATTGAAATATACTGGTCATTTGGACATCATTGTACAACTCACATATATCTATATGCATGTTATTTACAGGCCTGGGACAGCAGCAAAAGTGAGACTTCTAGTTCAACATGAGATTAGTATCCTCAGAGCTTTAGGAAAACATGGTCTTCAGCCAGCCCTGATTGTGCACTGGGCAAAAAGCCTCCTTAAAACAGTAAGTAGACAGAGAACATTTTGTATAACTGTAAGGCTTTAAGAAGTGTATTTCTCAATTGTACATGTATATAGCCAATTTTTAGTTGCATGTGTTTAGATTGTATTGAGATAGCAAAACCAGAATGCTACTGACATTTCATTTTAGTGATTTTAAGAATTAAGTCAGTTCAACACGTGGCTTGCATTAAGCAAACATTTTCTACATAGAAGGCATCATTCACAATGTTTGTAAATACAGAGATAACGCTGGTTGTTATTTTACAGGGCTGTGGTCTTAATTCATTCTATGACCAAAGGGAATACATTGGACGAAGTGTTTATTATTGGAAAAAAGTTCTGCCAATGCTGGAGACAATCCGGAAGAAGCGGAGTATTTCTGAACCAATTGACCCTTTGTTCAAGCATTTCCATAGTGAAGACATCCAGGTAGTAAAGGAAGGAAATTGGAATTCTGCTTGTATTTCCTATTGCTTCTTGGTGTTTCTCTCCATCCACTGAGTTTGTTATGCAGTTACATCTTTTTCCATAGTAATTGTTACCTTTTAAACTCCAACTCTGGCAAACATCAGCTATAAGTTGCAAGTTTTGACTTTGTATGATAAGGACAGTCATGAATATGTTCAAATAAATCAGGAGCAGGAATCATGCAGTCGGGTGAATGCATGTGGCATCTGGAAAATTCCTGTATTGAACGTGGCCCCATTTTTTTCTGGCCAAAAGAATAAGGCAGGAAAAAAAGCTTCTAGAGCAGTGGTCTCAAATTTGTGACCCTCCAAGTGTTTGGGACTTCTGCTCCCAGAATTCCTGGCTATTCTAGGAGTTGGAATTTGAAACAACTGGAGAATCACATGTTTGACACCTCTGTTCTAGAGGCACAGTTTCCATTGGGCAAACTAAAATTTACAGACCCCTAGAATTTGAAATAAAGACATATTTTGGTCTGATGCATTCAACAAGCATATATGGGTGTTTTACTTTTAATTTATCTTGGCAGTTAACGTGACCAAAATTATGGGACTTGAAATCTTTACTCCGCACAAGGATAATGGGAAAAACATTCTTAGCTGCTATTACAACATATGGTAATACAGTTATTTATTTATTTAGAACATTTATACCCCATCCATTATCGATCTCCGAGGAGGAACTCAGGACAGCTACCAACAGGGAACAATTCGATGCCAACACAATCTAAACACATAATAAAACATTCAAATACCTAAAAATAAATATAAATATACATTAAAAACAGTTCACCAGGTTGGATGCTGGAAATCAGCTATGGATTGGAAACATGATTGTTCCCAGGAATTGTTTTAAGATGTACATATATTTTTCCTAGATACACAAAACATGTGTGACTTCTCTGAATTCAAAACTAAGGCACTGATTTGGGCCTTTGCTACCTTCCTCCCAAAACAAAATTGAATGTTTAGCACATAGAAAGCACTACATTTCAGGCTGTCCAAGAATTCCTCCTAGCGATTTTATATAGAAGTTAGTGCCCAGATGAAACTTGCTTATGAAAAGCTTTCAGTATGAAGGTTGTCTTCACATTACATGAAATCCAGTAAGGCTAACTGAGGCACTCAAATGTAATGTCCTGGGCACTTTAGACCTGGGGCTGTCTGTTTATTCAAAGCAAGGAAAGACCTCCAGATGTTGCTGGACAGCAATTCCCATCACTCCTCAGTTTTGACCCTGATGACTAGGGCTTCTGAGAGTTATAGCCTAGTAACATTGGAAGGCCCACAGGTTGCCCATTTCTAATAGAAATAATTATTAATCAAAAAGCCAAATCTTCTGTTATCTAGTAGATGATAGTCATAATGGTAATGCCTGACTTTTGTTGCCAGTCATGATAAGTGGGAAGATAAACTCCTGACTGAGGATCTTGATCAATATGCGCTAGGACAGCTCTTGTGGATAGGGAAGCTCTTTCCTTAAGGAACGGCATCATGGCAGGGAGCATGCTCCACTGCTCTGACATCATCTAACCAAAACTGGCATTATGTGTGTTACAAAGCTGTACATCTTTATTTGAAGGCTTCAGTGTACCAAACCAAGGGTTATCCCAACCTGGCACACAATCAGATTATTTGCTCAGTAAATGATGATTCACATGTACTTTATTTTAACCTTTTAAATTTGTGAAATATTCTATACTGAGAAATCTGTTCAAAAAAAAATAAAAAATAGAATTGCATCTCTAGGTTTCTCATGCTGATGAATATGAAGAAGAAGCACGCATAGCTTTTGCTGTTTTGGATGCCGTTGATGGAAAAACAGAGGATGCTACACAAGCATTTGAAGCCATTAAAAATGTTGTTGCCTATTGGAATCTCGCTCTGGTAAATCCTGAATATCATTGCCATATCTTTTTTTTCTACTTTGTCACAATGCCATGAACCTTGACTTGAGTATTTCTCTTGGATAGATTTATCAGAGGAAAGCTGAAGAGATGGAAAACGATGGCCTGTCACTAGAAGAACAAGAGGAATGCAGGAATCATCTAAAGAAGAGCAGGGACTATCTTGTAAAGATAATTAACGAGAGCTGTACAGACACTTCAGTAACTGAAAAGGTTTGTGATATGACCTGGTTTCTTTATTGAAATCTTTTACTGGAGAAACCTATTTTATAATGTATTCTTATTCGTAGTTATTGTGTGACAATAAACATATTTGAAAATTAAAATGTAATTGCTCTAAACTGGAAGCCCCCTCCCCTCGCAAAAGTCCCCAGACAAAAAACTATAAAAAGAATCCACAGGGTATTTTTCACCTTTAGATGACAAAAAAGAACAGATCACATCAGTTTTGCCCTTTGCAAAGCTAGTGAAACAAGGTTAAGCCAGTAATACTTGAATCAAGACAGAACACATTGTTCATCAACTTAAATTTGTTGAAACTGATTTAAAATTATTCATGCTCTCTGTTTTTGTACTAGTTACCTGTATCCATAAAGACAGTTAAGGAGATGCTGGATTGTGTAATGCAAGAACTTGGGGAGAGTGAGGAAGAACCACGTCTTTCTTTAAACAATGATTTGAGCCAACCAGCAGAAGCAGAAATTAAACATTCAACTCCATCACCAACAAAATATTCTTTATCTCCAAGTAAAAGCTACAAGGTATATTAGATAAAAGAGTTTCCAAATGTTTGCTTTATTTTGTGTGCCTAATCAATTAATACTATAATTGTTTTTCTAGTTCTCTCCCAAAACACCCCCTCGATGGGCAGAGGATCAAAAATCTCTACTTCAAATGATTTGTCAACAAGTGGAATCGATTAAGGTAAATAAACAGCAGTGCATCACATTTATCTTAAGTCATGATCTGTATGTAATAGATTTTTTCCCCATTTTAGATACTATAAGTGAGATGGATTTATTAAATCATCTAGCACACTGCTTCTTAAACTTTGGTTTCCAAGTCTAAATGGAGTTCCTTTTAGCTCAGTGTTGGGGTCACAAAAAATTGACAACAATGAAAAGTCCTGAATATCACCCATTTATGCATGCCTTGTTAGCAACAATATAAATCCATTACAGTGATCTCTTAAGAAAATGCTTCATCTGTCTTTCTCAAAATGATAAATCAGCCTGTTTTGCAAGGCTTACAAATGTTGGTTTTTTATCAGAAAATGTTTGATTTTTATGGCTATTTTATATACCTACTGTAGATACCTGGAGTCATAACATTTCTTACAGGAAAAGGGATGTGAGTGGGAAAAGTTTAAGAAGCCCTGATCTAAAAAGTCTTATCCTGCTACAGGCATTCCCCAGATAACTAACAAGATAGGTTCTGTAGGTTTGTTCTTAAACTAGATTTGTATGTAAGTTGGAACATGTACATCTTTTAAGTGTCAACCCAGCCATCATATCTATCTATCTATTTATCTTTGGACAGCTTAGGAAAGGGTTAACTCCCCTGTAGAGTTTGTTTGGTTGTTTTTGCCCCTGTTCAGGTGATTTTAACACATTTTTTGCCTCTGTGACAATTAGATTTTGAAAAGTATGGCTTGTTTGTCACTTCCTATTGTCTCATCCCCATTCTTAATTATGAATCATTTTTAAGTTAGATATTTGTAACTTGGGGACTGTCTTTATTAAAATAAATAGACTAATGATGAGAGGACAACTGCTTACTTTAAAACAGTGAATCCCAACCTGTGGTCCGGGGCCTCACCATTACTACACCGTTGCAATAAGAGTGACTGGTCTTGTGAAACCTCTTATAGTGCCGGGGCTTATTAAATACGGTTTTCTGTGGGCAAGCAGATGGCGACTGTTGTTGTTCATTCGTTCAGTCGTCTCCGACTCTTCGTGACCTCATGGACCAGCCCACGCCAGAGCT